>VDFB02000013.1:261736571-262164772 GCA_007258455.2 Sequoia sempervirens | reverse complement strand
CCACGTGCATATGGCATCAATGAGAAGAGGAGATATTTTCATGGTGACCACTGTAAAAATTTGCTTGTTGATGTTTAGGGTTCATGAGGTGTAGCAAAATGAAGAAGCAAAGGCTAATCACTAGCCAAAAAGATGAGGTGTGGAAGAATCAGAACCATCCCCCGCCATCTTGCAGGGGACCCACTAGTCTAAAGCTTCATGTAACAGGGGTGCAGGGAGGAAGTGTGATTTCCCACTAGCCCATGATATGAGTTCATGATGCCATGTGAAAAATGGAACAGGGGAGTGAGTAAGGCTCCACGTAGGAAGGTGGTCCCATTCAAAATATTAAACTATGTGTCTTTAAAGTTTTTTTTGTTTTAACGGTGGGTTAAAATGTAAAGAGTTTTAATAGCCTAGGTAAAATGATTTAAAGTCTCCACAAATTAAAAACTTTAAATATGGGATATTTAATATGAAATAAAAAGGAGGCATGGGTAATTGATTTTACATATCTTGATGAAAAAAGAAATTAAGAGCTTTTCACATTTAAAATGTAAAGTATAAAATGTGAAGCCTACATGAAAAAATTTGTTAGCGCGAGATTTTAAAAAAAAAAACCTTTGAATGTAAAATGTGAAATAAAAAGTGGCACGAGCAAAATAGTTTTAAGGCTCAATAAAGTGAATTAAAATATTCATTGTATAAAGAAAATAACTTTGAGTTACAGGGGTGAGCAAAGTGAAAGAGATTATCACAGATAAAACATAACATTTGCAACTATAGGGTAAAGTGGAGTGAACTTTTTCATGGTCAAGGGGTAATTTTATTTTACTGAATAAATGTAAATGCAAGAAAAATACAAAGGAAAAAAGTAAAGCAGAGTGCAAAATTGGAATTTAATGGTGGAGATGATGTATTTGGATCCGAAGACTCACATAATGCCAGATGTCTGCAAAGTTTTGCATTTTAGGGTTTCTATATTTTCCTTAAGTATGGTTTTTTGTTTCATTCCAAAGGAGTTTCTCATTTTTGTTCTCATGGGAATACCATTTCGTAATAAGGTTTGAAATGTATAGTGTCGGTTTTAGGTTTCTGGACTAATTTTAGTCATGTAAAGGAGAATGCAATTACAACATTGTCATCTTTGATAAATAATTGATCAGATATTTTGAACTAGTTGTCTCCATAGTATGTATTGCAGAGATTATTAATATAAGAAATCAATGGTTTCTATTATTTTTCCCCTTTTCTTTCCTTGAGTGTCTATTATTTGTTGTTACTTTCATCTTCAAAGAATGAATTAAATTGTATTAACTTAAATAGAGGTTTATGCAACTGTGTACTTGGATTACTAAGTACGACTAGTTGAGTTTCTGGTATCAGTGGTGTAATGCATCATCTGATAGGAATAGTTATGACAAAGTGAATTTTGTGATGTATTTTAATTTACATGGTTTAGGTGACTCCACCCTCGAATATGGCACTCATCTTTTAATGTTACCCATTCCTAAGATTGTTTGTGAGCAGCTACATTTTAAATTCAAATTTACTTATCTATCTTGTTGTGTGTGTGTGTGGAATTTAATTCTCTACATCTCTCATTTTTAAAATAGGAATTTCCATGAAGGTCATCCAAACCTTTAGGGTAGTATGTCCATTAAACAATTAAAGGAGAATTATTTGTTCACTTTGTGTTTGATACTTTGTCATACAAGTATTTTCAAGCACACTATTGGTATCACCCTCTCGAGTCTCACAAAGCCTAAAGTGTAGGGGAGAAGGGGTTTTAATTCAATCTCCCATTCATTGGCCAAATATCTCCTTGAATTTGACCATTAGGCTTGGCAACCCTTTAGGATTCAAGTGGATTGATGATTTTTGGAACCAAAAAATACCACCATGACACTTGATCACATCCCTATGATTAGAGTGAACTGAATCCCCTTAGGTTTTGAGATTCCTACATATGGGACTCAGAACATTTCTACCTCAGGTGCTTCAACTAGTCATACTTCATCTACAAATCCAATTCTCAATTCTCTATTATAGAACATGGAGCAGATGCAATCTTAGCTAAAAAAAATTGCTAGTTCTTCTCATCCTATATTTCAGCCTTATTATTGTTGTATCCCCTTATCTTTTTTTTATATTGAACACCCCCACCCCTCAAGATATGGAGATACCTAAGTTTGAAAATTTAACACCCCCACTCCTCAAGATATGGAGATACCTAAGTTTTAAAATTATAGTTGTAGAGGAGATCAATAGATTCATGTCTCATCTTTCAATTCCATGTGTACTACTTTCTTACATAATGATGCTTTTCTAGAAAAAAAAAACTCATTCTTGGGTTCTCTCAAGGAATCTACCTTGGAATGGTATTGCTCTCTCCCTAATCATTTTATCTTTTCCTTTGACCAACTTGTGAATTAACTCTTCCAAAAATTCTAGGATAATATCGAACTGGAGATCACTTTTACTGATCTCATTCAATGTAAGTAAGGTACACATGAGAAATTAATTGATTTCACTACCTACTACCAAGCCCTCTTTTCTCAAATCTCCTATGCTTTGCCAAATTCTAACATGTAGTGAGTGTTCATCAAGAACTTGTAGCCGACACTTTGAAATAATTTATTTGTAATTAAAAATCCATCTTTTTCCCATATATGTTCTACTCTATGTGAGTACCAGTAGATAGTTCTTAGTATGGGGATTCTTCTTTATCCACCCATTTGGATGGCCTATTATTTTTGTTTATCTCTAGAGATTCAATGAAAAAAAAAGTAGCAATGAACATGGTGTCTATTTCTATTGATAAAAGTTCTCTAAGATAAAATAAAATATTTATAAAATTATTTGAATCTTCTAAATTGTCTTGTAAAATTTATTAAAAGATGGTATAATATCTCTTCAACAAATCAGAATGCTTTCTAATCCTTATCCTTAGTGGTATGACGCACAAAATTTCTACCAATACCATCAATTATCAGGTCATCATACTCAGTAATGCATGTTCCTTTTTCATGTCATATAGTACCACATTGATAATTGTACCATCTAACTTGATTGAAAAAAATAGAACTCTAATCAATCTATAGTGAAGCCTAATAGCCAACTGTAGATTTACATAAATCCCCTAACATCCCATTCTTTCAATCTAAATCTAGTTAAGTATGTGAACATGGTTTCATTTACTCATGTTCCTCTTCCAGGACATGTGGATAATACTCATGATATAATATTTACACCATGTGACCTGCCATTAAACAAAGAGCCCTCTCTATTGTGTATCCTCCCTCATATCAATAGTAATTTCTTAAATAGTGTTATGGTTTACCCCACTATTCAGGTCAATATTATCATAGAGGAAACTCTTTTCATAAACAATTTTCACAAGGAGAAATATGAGGAGTCATAGATCATGCTCCACATGCATGATGGACTTTCTATTCCAACCATTGGTTTCATTTCTCTATCAGTCCTGGTTGGAATTCAAACTCTACAAGTACTATTTTCCATGATACTAGAGTGAGACCTCTTTAGAGTTACACAAGGCATCCCATGTCTAGTCTCTATAGATGTGGTTGCCTCAGTTATCAAAAAATTCATGAAGTTTCCCCATGAGGGTAATGTGTACACTATCTAGGATACTAGATACAAACCAATGGTGTCGTGTAGGGGCTTCTCCCTAAATCACTTTTTGACTACCCTAATTTGACCTCTACCACCTAGAGGATACTTGTTATAAAAGGATTATTTTAGGAATAAAATAGGGGGCTCGATGCCTAAAATTTTTTTCAACCTTCTTCTCATACCATTTCTTTGAAGGCCTATTTATGAGCACAACAACATGCTTCACCCTTTGCACCTCTAAAGGGTAAGTACAACCAAGTTGTTGCCCTTAGGCCATCTCCTTCTCCCTATATAGCCTCCCAACCTCTTGTGGTGTTTTCTATTCCTTATACTATGTCTGGCATAGGAAAGGGAAAGGTACTCATGTTGTAGAAGTCAAAACCTCAGGTCTTCCAACTACCAATTTTACCCACTTTCCCCCAACCCACCCTTTGTAGTAAGGGAAAGCATTCTCATGGAGTTCTTCCTACATATTAGCCTCCAAGCCCTCCCATTTTTCCTCCACTTTCACCCAAGGTAGACAAAGGGAATGGGCCTACTATTTGGATGCATGTCTCTCTTCTTAAATCTCTATGCCTCCTCCCATTCCTCCTCTAGAGTCTACCCTTCTACTGACAATAATTATGGAGACAACTCTCTCGGTGGACTAGGCACCTCCAAATTATTCTCAAACTTCACCTTATAATACCCACAAAAATCATAACTCGATTGCACATGAGCAGAAGCACCATAGACATGCCTTGGATAAGGAGCATGATGCTTCATAGAAGATTGAAGAGGAGCCTTTTCTTTTTCTTCTACTGCTTTTAGTTTTGCTCTTGCTTTTATCTATATTTTTCTTTCTACTTTAGTTCCCATTGCTCCATGATAATCTTGGCTTCATTAGTGGATATTGGTGAAACTCACCCCAAAAGGGTGCAAGTGTGAAGCGTAGATTTATGGCTCTCTAGGACTTCTCTAGCTCTTCTAGGATTTTTCACTTAAAAGGAGAGAGGTAGGGCCAAAAATGCTAAAGGTTTCATTCAAATTATGTTATGTATGATGTTATTTAGACTAAATTACATTATCTAGATGAAATAAAGTAAATAAAATGATTGATTAAACATGCAAAACTAGTGAAATATGAAATGTTTGAAAACACATTGTGTAATGCAACAATGAACTAGAAACAAATGCAAATCTAAACATAAATGAATGAAACTTAAAATATGCACCTGAAGGCTTGGAGGAGACTGTAAATTAAATTTAAAATGTTGTTAATGCTATTTTTTCAGGCTTGGAGGGACTCATTCACCATTTTGGGTGAATCAATCCCAGTTCTTCTAAATTGAGTCGAAACCTGTTTTTGTCAAAAGGGTGTCAGAAAATGCATAAAATAGAAAACTGAACTGAAAATGAGACTCCTTCACCACCCATGGTGAATGAATCCACTTTTGAATTTTTGGATTTTCAAAGGTGGATTTTGAAGCTTCTGATCTGCACTTTGACTTCCTATAGGTGTCTGCTTTTGAAACTCTGATTTACGAGTTTGAAAATGATATTTTGTTGATATTTTGAATTTTTGAATGAAGAGAAGACTTTATAAACCTTACAATTTGATTTTCAATTATTTCCAAGCTTCCAAGAGTCCTAAATCTGTAAACACACAAGAAGAGAAGAAGAAATGTTGAATGCTAGGGCATGGGGGTTTGCCTTGGTCAAACCCCTTTTATATAATTAAACCAACATGATGAATGAATAGAATTAAACATGCAATAATGGAATATATTACCTTTCCATGATGTTGATCTTATATTTTTGTAACAATGGAGGAAGATTTAGCCCTTCAATATCTTTTAGGAACTTTCTTGATGTCTTGCAATGATAAAACCCTATGTTGCTTGACTTGAGATGAAAGATTGATGGATTAATATGTGAATTAAGTTGATAGATCTAAAAATGAGTTTAGAGAGTTGATTTTATAGGAAATTCACTGATTTTACCTATTAATACCTTATCATAGGCCGACATCAAGTAATATTAAACTCAAATTTCATTTTTTTCCTGCTCAAAGGTCAAAATTGAATCAAATGGGACTCATTCGCCATACATGCAAAATGGCTCCCACCTAGATGGGAGTGATTCACCGTGCATGGTGAATGGGTCCCATAGGGGCTAATTTGATAGCTTAGATGCCAAGAGATAAGGAAATAAGGTCTAAAATGCATCCTTGTTGGGTATTTGATCAATTTAAGCCTCGAGATGTAAAGTAAGGGTTAATAGGGTCCTATTAGTGATTATGTGAATGTCAAATAGGGATTGGGACACAAAATTCAATGTGAAAGTGTAATTAAATACACTTTACAACATTAAAATGAGGTCCACATAGCCTACGAAGGCACACGAACTAATGTGAATGTCTGAAACACATTACAAAACTAGTTTGTCATTAAGTTTAATTCAAAAACCTTCTAGATTGATGTGATGATGTAATTAAATACATTTTATAATGTGGAATTAGGGAGAAGTGAGTTTATTAAGTCAAGGAAAGTGTGAAATTCCTTTACAAGACTTTACAACACCTTCACAAGATGTGAATAAACACATGTAATTTGATTTCCAAGGGTCCAAGACCTATTGTGGATGCATGAAATGCATCACAACACCTGAATCAAGGCTTCATTAAGTCAATCTATCATGAAATATACCCATGTCAAGCAAGACATCCTTTTTTTGATAGTGCATTAAGTGCCCACTTTAGTGAGAGGATGAACTTGCTTCAAATTCACACTAAAGTAGACATTCATGAGAGATCCAAGTGTCCAGATGCAGATGACAAACAATGAAAAAGATCAAGAAGGTAGTCAAGCCCCTAGGATCCAAGATCTCTAGGGTGAGGAAACTCTTGGCTATTCGTTGGGTGAGAAGTGCACAACATACTCAATCTGGGGCCTTGGAGATTTTGATTGTTTGCAGGGTGAGAAAGATATGCTAGTTGGTATGCACTCAAACAAAAAGGTGGCTATGGGAAAAATTCATGCTGCTAGGATGGGCTTCCCGCTCAACCATACCAAAGTTATACCTCCTAATAAATTTAATAAGATGCCAGAAAGGAAAATGATTTTCGAGGTCTATGAGGTAAGCAAAACTTTGTATGCTTGACACACATAGACATTGTTAATGCAAAATAGTGTAAGGAATGTTCAAATGGATTTTTCTTAGTTCGTGCAATGTCTCATCTTAGGGAACATCATGTGCAATGTCTCCAAGAGAGGATAAGTGCAAACGATCTCATCTTGTGTCCAAAAGAGGAAAAGTGCAGGGTATCATCTTGGGGAACATCATACGTAATGCTTCCAAGAGAGGAAATCACAAGAAAAAGAAAATCACACAATGAAATGTGAGCAGTGATGTAGGCCCCCACTTTAAAGCGGCTGTGAAAACTAGTATTATGAGCAATTGCTTTAAATTTGGAGAAGAGAAAAGAATATAATGAGAACTTACTCGCAAAGCCCTATGCCAATTCATCTATTTTTGATAAGCTATGTCATGAAAGAGAGAAGTATGTCATATGCGAGCCAAATTAAGGCACATCCACATCCCAAGATTGTTCTTGTTTGTTCATGAAAAGTCAACAACTAGCAAAAGGAGGCAATTGCAAGTGACATATGAGGACAAGGCTATCAAACCCTTTTCCCTCACTTAGTGCAGGAAAAAGGATGAGCTGAAATGATTGCTTAGATCCATGCGAGAGTGAAAATAAATATCAATTAGAGAAATTAGGTGCGCCCATAGAGGGAAGCATACCACACTCCTGAAAGTGTTGTATTTTACAACTCAAAGCATTACATTCATTAGTGGAGTGACCATGAACTCTATGATAGGCACATAGTGTGGTCCTAGAATAAAATTTCTTTCGAGTTCTTGGAGGGAGGGAGATAAAGTGATCTTGGAGGAGTCTTGACAAGATACCCTCTTGATCAAGAGGAGAAGGTGATCTTATGATTTGTTTCAAAGATACCCCTTGCTTACTATTTGTCATATCTATGCAAGAATGTTTAGATTGCGATATTTTTTCACTCTATTATAGGAGGGTATAAAATCTAATGAATTCAAATGAACATTTTGTGAAATGAAAATGGCATTAAGTGAAGGTGTATTTGTTTGCTTCATATTGTGTAAAGGGTGATTTTCAAGACCACTAGTGTCGAGGAGTTCAGGATGGATGATTGTTAAGGATGATTTAGGAGTATGTTATGTGAGATTGTTGATGTTGAGTGAAGGTTTTTTAATCTCGATCAAATGATAATAACCAAGACCATGAGTTGTTTGTTGTGTGTTAAATCTATAGGATTGCAGATACCTTGTTCTCAAGCATCACATCCTTTTCCACTATAGACAAGTTGCTTCATGAGGTCATAACCTTTTCTATAAAGCTTCTTCATTTCTTTTGAATCGAGTGGTTGTCTGTTGTTGTGTGGTATGATTTTTTGTCTAAAGTAGTGGAGGCAAATGTCTTCAAAAG
This sequence comes from Sequoia sempervirens, assembly GCA_007258455.2. Classification (NCBI taxonomy): domain Eukaryota; kingdom Viridiplantae; phylum Streptophyta; class Pinopsida; order Cupressales; family Cupressaceae; genus Sequoia; species Sequoia sempervirens. Next base: position 262,156,650 of record VDFB02000013.1, on the reverse strand, counting down.
GTCTTATGTACTTTGTGTTGACATGATGGTTGGTTGGTCTTGGTTTGCATCTTTCTTTTATGTGAATATGTATTCGCCTATAAAAGATGGTGTGAATTCTAAGGATCCCCAATCATCACCAAATAATTTAGACACCGATTCCTCATTGTTTTGTTCAATTTAAAGAGCCTGGTGTATATTGGATGTTGGAATTAATGTTTTCAAAGGACTTGTAGCTCCTTTTACAAGGTGCAAGAAAATTTTAGGCTCTAGGTCTATTTCAACTTGATAAATGTTATTGTTATAGACATGTTTCATTATATGATGAAGGGTTGAAGGAACTACATTCATCTCATGAATCGATGATCTTTGTAAAAGAAGATTATACAAAAGATCATAAGCCATGACATGAATCAGAGTTTGCAAAGTATCCACCCCAACCGTAATGGGCAAAGTGATTAGACCAAGCGGTTGCTTTGTTGTATTGTTAAATCCTCGAATAGATAAGGAATTAGGTTTTATTTGTGACTTTTCAACATCTAATCGATCAAGGAGATTCACACTACAGACATTAAGAGTAGAACCATTATCAATAAGGGTGCACTTTATCCCTATCCTATTGTATTGAGCAATGATCATGAAAGCATCACTTTGTTTGAGCAACTCTAAAGGAGGCAGCCCATGTTGATGGAAAGTAGTGTCAATATTAGTTTGTTTTGTTTTATGACTAAAAGATGCCACATTATTCAGAGTTTTACCATGAGAAGCTGCAATTTGTTTTAAGATTGTTTGAAAAATATTGTGGTAATTTTGTGAGTACTGAAGTAAATCCCAAAGGGAAATATTTGTAGGATTATTCTTTAATTGTTAGAAAAGGTAATACTCCTTTGTTTGTGGGATTTAATGAGGAGCACTAGGCATATTGGGTAAAGGTAAGGAGGGTGGGATCGATTGCGGTAGTTGTGGATTGTTTCGGGTATTATATGTATGAGCAACAATAATGCTACTTGATTGTTGCAACTCATTGGTTTTAGGTAGCTAAAGAGTGTAGTGAGGTTTGTTGGAAGGATGAAGTTTATTTTAGGGAGAGTAAAGGGTGTATTGAGGTTTATTGGAAGGATGAAGAGTGATCCCACAATACTAGTTTACAATTTTTTTTCAAACTGGACACTCAACTAATTTTTTCTAACTAAATCTTCACTTTCGAGCACATATAGCAACTAAACTGTGAGGAATTTGAAGATGATCTAAACTAGTGATTTTTGAAATTTTTCTGTAGATTTTAAATATTATTTTTTCAAAATTTTTGGAATTAGATTGCACTTCTTTTTCCATGATCTCCTTTGAAAACTTTTTTTTTAGTAAACACAATTTTTAAGGAGTGATGTTCACTGTATAACACAACTTTTTTTCCATGAAGGATAAAATTCTAATTTTTTTGAATTTATATTTGTAACTACGATATCTAGTGCTTCCAATTGGTTTCATAGTGTTTTATTGAATATTTTTTCCTTAATCAAGTTTCAAAGTCAAACCAATTATAATTCAAACATAGGCAGACTGCATAACAGAACATTTTTTGTATGTATGAAAATTCAAAATTTTTTTCTGTTGGATCAAGGACTTCAATATTTGGTGCACTCATATTTTTCAATTTTTTTTTGATAATCTTCTATTTTTCCACATGTGCAGGACATGGAGCTTGATCTTTGGTGAAAACCCTACATTCACAAGAAATAGAAAATAAATATAATAATAAAATTAAATTTATTTAAAATTATACTCTTTAGGAAGCTTATATAATAAGGACTACATACTTACAAAAATAAAATTTAAATGAATTCATTTGATCCCCCAAAAGGTAAATCAAAAGTGGTTTTCTATCAACATTTTGATAGGTGTAAAGGAGACTTCATTATAGGTATGGTTTAAAACTAGTAGGGTTCTATCCAAGGGGTTTTGATCTAAGGTAGTTTGATGAAACCCTCTTCAATTGGAATGCTTTAAATGAAAATTTTTAAGGCTTAAATCATTATATTTTCTAAAAATATGTGATTTGAGCAAGAATAAGAATCTCCCAAAAATTGTAAACGAGCTTTGTGGGATTACCCTGAAGTTTATGCAAGGGTGGGTAAAGGGTGTATTGAGGTTTATTGGAAGGATGAATTTTATGCGAGGGTGGGTAAAGGGTGTATTGAGGTTTATTGGAAGTATGAAGGTTATGCGAGGGTGGGTAAAGAACGAGTTGATGTTGAATAATGTTGACATCCCATAACAAGTGAGAGTCTTTAGTGTCTTTGAAGGGAAAGTAATATTTGTCGTGGGTCATAATATCCTCCCTAGAAGGAGAGTTCTTAGGAGAACAACAAACCACATGTTCATGACAATTAAGGTTTGGTTCATCCAAAATAACTTCATCACAACTAAGGGAGCTATCAATGGTTAAATGTGTTGGATTATTGATGATGGGGAGATTAGACAAAGACTTTATACGATCATTTGTTGTTTGTAATGTCTCATTTTCTTGTTCCATATTATCTACCCTACTAGGAGAGCTTGTAATATGTTCATCAAAGGTTGAAATTTGCAAAGTAGCTTCATCACAAGTGGGAAAGGCATCAAGAGAAGAAAAAGCATCACATTCTTGTTTTTCAATGATTGGATCCTTTTGTTTAATTATGTGTTCTTGGAAGGGGGAAACATTAGGAAGGGGAGAAAGAAGATTCGCATGATGTTCAATGTATAGTTATTCTAGTTCCAAAATATCTTCTTCACAAGTAGGAGAAGAACAAGTATGAATATCATGATTATCTATGATTACATCCCTTTGTCCAATAATGTCTTTCAAAATAGGGGAAGAAAAATAAAAAGGTTTGTGATTGGTCTTAAATATTTGATCATTTAATGCCAACATATCCTCCTTACAAATATTGTGATTGTTATGATTTCTCACAAAAACATTCTCACAAATAGGGGAGGAGATGGGAGATGAATGTAAACTAGGTAGAGTGATGTTAAGGAATGTGTCTATGATTTCATCATTGTGTTGTGTTGTACTATGATCGTCATGATTACTTAGTGTGATGTCCCCTTCTTTAGTAATGTTATGTCTAATAGGAGAGGTAAGAGGAGAGAAACAACTCAAATTGTCACAACTCTGATCAATTGGTTCTTCTAGCACTAAATATCTACTTCACAAGTGTGATAAATAATAGGAGAAGAAAAAATATAAGTGTTATGAATATCCAAGGTTTCTTTCACTAAACCAACCTCATCCACAAAAGGGGAACTGGGAGAGGGATCTATGGTGAACAAAAAGACAAGGGAAAGGACCTCATATTCATATGCTTTTAACAAAAGTTTCTTACAACATGCAATAATATATAAAAAAAAGAACATGAAAGATGAGAACTATAGAATTTTATAATGAAAACATGATGGAAAGATTATCTTTGAAATGTAACAATGCTAAAGAAAAGATGCAAAAGAGGAATGTAATTTTTTCAGATTTTAAAGATGACAATTGATTGACTATGATATGTAACAAGATGTAAATGCAAAGGTGAAATTGAAACCATGCATGAAACGAGCTAATTTAGGCTAGATTTAATGAAATGCATGTTACCAAAATGCAACTAACTAATACAGGTAGGTTAAGGCACTAAACATAAGCTTTAAAATAGAGTTTTGAGTTCTATAAAATGCAGTTTCAGGGGTCAGAAGGGACTGATTCGCCCAGGGTGGCAAATGAGTCCCAGTATGGACTTTTTCACAATTTTAAGAAATTTTTGAGGGATTTTGATGTTTTTTGAGTGATATGATACAAAATTAAATGAAAAATGTAGAATTTAAGAAAATTTAAATGAATCTAGATGCCAACAATGCAACCTAAATGCACTTTTTATGAATGCGAAATTTGAAACCTAGCATGCAAAGTAACTAATGCAAACCCTAATGAAAATTTAATGCAAGGATATATCTATGATGAAGGACTCCAAATTAGAAAAGAGAAGTATTTGAAAAGAAGGTTCACCAAAATGAATGGTATATTTTTGGTTCCTATGGACTTCTCTAGCTCTTCTAGGGTTTTTCACCTAAAAGGAGAGAGGTAGGGCCACAAATGCTAAAGGGTCCATTCACATTATGTTATGTATGATGTTATTTTCACTAAATGAGATGATCTAGATGCAATAAAGAAAAGAAATTGATTGATTAAACATGCAAAACCAGTGAAATATTAATTTTTTGAAAAAAAATTGTGTAATGCAACAATGAACTAGAAACAAATGCAAAGCTAAACAAAAATGAATGAAACTTAAAGTGTGCACCTGAAGGTTTGAAATGTTGTTGATGCTATTTTTTTAGGCCTGAAGGGACTCATTCTTCATTCTAGGTGAATTAGTCCTAGTTCTAGTAAACTGAGCCAAAACTTATTTTTGTCAAAAGGGTGTCAAAAAATCCAAAAAACACAAAACTGACCTAGAAATGAGATTCATTTTCCACCCATGGTGAATGAGTCCACTTTTGAATTTTTGGATTTTCAAAGATGGATTCTAAAGCTTTCAATCTATGCTTTGACTTCCTATAGGTGTCCACTTTTGAAACTATGATTTATGGGTCTAAAAATGATATTTTTTGATATTTTGACTTGTTGAATGAAGAGAATACTTTAGCAACCTTGCAATTCAATCTTCAATGATTTCCAAGCTTCCAAGAGTCCTAAATCTGCAAACACACAAAAAGAGAAGAATAAATGTTGAATGTTAGGGCATGGGGGTTTGCTTTGGTCAAACCCCTTTTAGGTAATTAAACCAAAATGATGAATGAATCGAATGAAACATTCAATAATGGAATATATTACCTTTCCTTGGTGTTGATCTTATATTTCTGCAACAATGGAGGAAGATTCAACCCTTGAATATCTTTTAGGAGCTTTCTTGATGTCTTGCAATGATAAAACCCTAAGTTACTTTACTTGAGATGAAACATTGATGGATTAATATGCAAATTAAGTTAATGGATCTAAAAATGAGTTTAGAGAGGTGCTTTTATAGTAAGTTCACCCATTTTACTAGTTAATACCTCATCACATGCTGACATGAAGTAATATTAAACTCAAATTTCACTTTTTTCTCGCTCAAAGGTCAAAATTGAGCCAAATGAGACTCACTCACCATATATGGTGAATGGATCCCATGTAGATGGGACTGATTCACCATGCATGGTGAATGGATCTCACAGGGGCCAATTTGACAGCTCAGATAACAAGAGATAAGGAAATAAGGTCTAAAATGTAGCCTTGTTAGGTATTTGATCAATTTAATCCTTGGCATGCATAATAAGGGTTAATAGGGGCCTATTAGTGATGATGTGAATTTTAGATAGGGCTTGGGACACAAAAATCAATGTGAAAGTGTGATTAGATACACTTTACAATATTAGAATGAGGTCCACATAGCCTAGGAAGGCACAAGAACCAATGTGAATGTGTGAGACACATTACAACACTAGTTTATCATTATGTTTAATTCAAAAACCTTATATATTGATGTGATGATATAATTAAATACATTTAATAATTTTGAATTAGGGAGAAGTGAGTATATTTAAGTCTGGAAAAGTATGAAAATCCTTTACAAGACTTTACAACACCTTCACAAGACATCAATAAACACATGTTATCTAATTTCCAAGGGTCCAAGACCTAGTGTGGATGCATGAAATGCCACACAACAACTAAATCAAGGCATTATTAAGTCAATCTATCATGAAATGTACCCATGCCAAGAGTGATCCCACAATAGTGGTTTACAATATTTGGCCAAACTTGACACTGAAATAATTTTTTTTAACTAAATCTTCACTTTCAGGCACCTATAGTGGTTAAACTATGAGGAATTTGAAGATGATGTAGACTAGAGTTTCATGAAGTTTTGTCTCTAGATTCTAAATATGGGCTTTCAAAATTTTTGGAATCAATTTGCACTTCTTTTTCCATCTCCCTCAAAAACTAGTTAATTTTTTCAAAAAACAACATTTTTAAAAAGTGATGCTCACCATATAACGCATTTCCATGAAGGATAAAATTATAATTCTTTTGAATTTAGATTTGTAACTCTGATATCTAGTGCTTCCACTTGGTTAGATAGTTTTTTATTGAATATTTTTTCTTTAATCAAGTTTCAAAGTCAAACCAACTACAATTCAGACATAGCACGACTGTATAATGCGTAACATTTTTGGTATGTATTGAAATTCAATTTTTTTTGTTGGATCAAGGACTTCAATATCTGGTGCACTCATATTTTTCAAAAAAAAAAAATGCTAATCTGCTATTTTTCCACATGTACAGAAAAAAGAGCTTGATTTTTGGTGAAAAACCTATGTTTAATAAAACTTAAAAACAAAATACATAATTAAACCTAGACATATTAAAATTATATTTGTTGGATAGCTCATTTCAAGAACTACCTGATTCTAGTTGGGTTTGTGAAGTCTCTGCCATTTTCTTCTTCAACCTAAGCTCCGAAGCGCAAAAATTTGAACTTTTTGGGTGTTTGAGGGGAAGAATAGGGGATAAGGGGGGTTTGAATGAACCCCTAGGGGTTCGAGAAAACCCCCTTTCTATTTGCATTTCCCTTTGGTTTTTGGGCAAGAAATGGGGGGAAAGCTTTTAATGGGTTCACTCGAACCTTGGTTTGAGCGAACCCCTTATGGGTTTGCTCAAACCTGTAGGTTCGTTTGAATCCCTAAAACCAATTTTTTTGACATGGGCTCATTTTTTTAGTTTTCCTTCCTCCATCAAATTGTAAACCACTATTTTGGCTTCACCCTCAAGAAATACTTCCTTTTTTCAATGGTGCAAAGTGTTCATCACTCCCTTTATGGAGATGCCTCTTATCACGTCTCTTCCATCTCTTCCTCCTTTCTTATAGCTAGTTGATATACCTTTTACCAGGGTTATGTCCTCTATGGTTTCATCTCCTTCTCCCTCTTCCTCTTCTACTAGGAGGATCTCACATCATCTTTTGAAGTGTAAGTTGGAGATTGACCTTGTTTGAAGCAATGGTCGAAAAAATTCCATTTTGTCTTTTCAGTCTTGTTCTACCTTAGCTTGTGTCATCCTCATGATAGAGACAACACCTACCTCCCTGGAGTTTATAACTACCCATCTTCTCAAGGTCGAAAGTGATTCTTAAGATTCTCATCCTTCTTTCATCTAGTCAGATCATGTCACTCCTAAGAAGTGCATGTTTGACTCGTTGGAGGACATTCTATCTTTTTCATCGATCTTTGCAACACTAGAGGTAACAACCCTAGCATAAAATGGCACAAAAAAGTAAGAGTTTGAATAGAGAAAAAGGAAGGTTAGGAGACCCTCCCTTAAACACCTAGCACACAAAAACACCCACGATAGATGCGTAAAGACTAGCCATGTGGATCATCATCTTTAGAATCACCTCTACCATTGTCCTCATCTTCTTCTCTTATGTTTGTATGAGACTCATAATTGGTAAGAGAACTTTATTCCATAAATTTTCTTTGTAGTCTTCCTTAGAAATTTTTTAATGTTGATTTTATAGGTTATTTATATTTTTATTGGGCAAGTGATTGAGACAATCACAAATCAACAACTAGTTATTCCTTCAAAATAGGATATAGTGTTGTTTCTTGGAGCAACAAGAAGCAACCAACTATTTATTTGTCATCTAAAAATTTTGGGTATAAATAATTTGTGTAGTATTACCTATGAAGCTATTTGGTTAAGCCATATTCTTGAAGATATGGGACAAGAAAGAAGGACCAACTTCAATCAAATGTGATAGTCAAAGTTCAATCAAGTTGGCAAATAATATAGTTTATTATGCAAGATCAAAGAACACTGAAAGTCAACATCATTTAGTTAGGGAGAAGATGCAATCACAAAAGATAAAGTTGGAATATTATAACAAAAAGGACAATATGGCTAATGTATTCACTAGCTTGTGGGTAAAAAAAAGCTTCTACTCAAAAAAAATATGTTCTAGGAGTGCATTAAAATTTAGTTATTCTTTAAGGGGGAGTGTTAGAATAAATCATAACTAAATTATCCTTGTTTCAATAATAGTTTTGTAGCATCATAAATTGTCACCCTTGAAAATTTCACACTAGGTTTAGCTCCTAGTTATGTGTGTGGACCCAATTGTGCTCTTAAATTTCTTATTTTATAGAAATATTTGGAAAAATAGAATTAATTATGATTTAATATTTATTTAACAACACTTAAAGACCCAAAATAGGTTTGGACTAGGGAACATGCCCTTTCCTAGCCTATTTTGGCCTTATTTAAAACATTTTATTGTTCACATTTTAACTTTTATAAATTTTAATTGATTTTTTGACTATTGATAATTAATTTAACGAGAATTGAAAAATGCATATAAATACAAGTCTTTTTCACTATTTGAAATCCTAAGACAATGCTAGTGAATTGATTAAGAAATTGAGCATCTGAAAAAGTAGTTAAGAACACAATTACCATATTTTATTGTAATTATTTTCAATCAAGATTCATCTTTGCAATGCATCAAGTTTTCATTTGAGTTGATTTATGTTTTATGTTCATTTCTCTTGTGAGCACTAACATGTACAAGACTTTAGATCAAACATCCAATTCTCCTTGAAGGTGATGAGTACAATGAATTAAGACCATCAAGGAAAGAAAATATGAGTTGTGAATTGTAACACTTGTAAATTTATCACTTGTTTATCATTATTTTATCTATTTGTCTCTTCCCAACCTAGGGTAAGCACTCTTTTACATCATCTTACCAATTATGGAGGTAGAAATACCAAAACAGGTTTTGAATTAATTAAGCCCCTATATCAATAACCCTATCTCTCCTCTTTTGTGCAATGGTGACAGATGTAAAGTGGTTTTGAGAGAGAATTGAAGACCTAATTGCAAGATCAAGCATTCAAGCCTCACATGACAAGAATTTTAGGAAAGTGGAATTAATCATCGATAGATGAAGTTCTACAACTGAGTTCAGAAAAGAAGAACCTAGAGACAATGACCATCTAAGATCTTATTTTTTATTATGAAGATGTGCATTCCCAAGTGTAGGGTGTCAATGCACCTAACCACCTAGTTTGAACTGAAATTCATATGTCAAGTTCCTTTGTCTCTGTATGCTATTTTTCTATGATCTTTTTTTGTGTTTCTATTTTGTGCTTCTTTGAAATCATAATAGTTTTTTGTAATTCCATAGTTGACCTAGATACACATTTGAATCATCAAACTAAGTCAATAATTAATAAATCAATAATCCCCCAAAGAAAGAATCAGAACTTTGATCAACAATTATAACTCTTCCATAATGATTAAGTAACCAAGTGGGTGTTTAGGATCATTTTTGGTTCATTCCATTGTGATGTAGGAGAAAGTATGATTAAGACCCTAAATCTCTTTTTCTTACATCACAAGTTTGAATAAGTGTTTATAAGAAACTATAGATATGTCCCTCAGTTCCAATTCATTGTCAAGAGTCCACAATTAGCTACCAATCCTATCAGTTTGTTGTAAATGTGTTTAACTAAAGTATATATTGTCTATTCAAATTATCGGTTCTTCTACTATTTTCTTCTGTATTTCAAATATGTTACAATTTCATCCATTGTCAACTCTCAATTACTATTTAAATTTTATCTTTTAAATTTGGGCAGTAATGAACGTCAAGAATGCTGGGTTGTATGAATTTTAAGAATGAAACAAAATGTTCATAGCCGAGTTGAATGCATTTGCAATTTTATCTAAAATATTAAAAATTTCATCGTTTCCTACGATTTGTAGACATGTCAATACTACGCTACTTGAATAATATATCTGAGAAACTGATAATTTTGTCATCTCTTTCGTGGCTTCTTCTTCAAATATTATTTGCACTGTGTGTGTTTTCCTATAAGCGAGGGTTGACTATTTAACAAGGTTACAAAAACCTCATAATTCTCAGGCACCCACGTTGATTTTTAAAAAAAATGACAATTGTAATAGACGAATTTAAAACAAGTATCTCGTTGAATTTTGCTCTAGCTCTTTGTCATTATTGAAATTCTCTCCAGCCAATTTCCATCTGGACGATGCCAAATACATCTATAAATGACCTGCATAATTTAGCGAGACGAAGTCAATTACGAAGCAATATTGTTGGAGAAAAAGAGGAGAAGAGGATTTGCAATAAGCCATGGGTAAAACAAAAAAAAGTTTAAAGCTAGTGGGAGCCTTTGGAATTGTGAAAGAGTCTTTCAAAATCATTCACTCTCAAGCAAAATTGATGAGAACCATCACTCTGGTGTTGATTATCCCTTATATCTTTACAATGCTTGCATAAAAATGATTTCAATTGCTTCTTCTCACAGAGATTACTTCCAAAGATCTAAGTGAAAACCTGAGCAAGCTCAATTTCAAAATGGAGGAAGTGACAAGTTGGAGGGAGAAGAAAATGAAGTTAATGCCACTTGGCTCAAGGAAAAGGAAATGTAAGAGGCCTTTAATGCCTTGTTGGAGGGATAGGTCCTTTTGGAGGGACTTTTGAATTTGGAGGAATATTCCAACTTGATGCCATGTTGAGAGAAAATAGGAGATTTATTAATTAATTAAATTGATTTTCATGAGCAAGTTGCAAAGGCTAGAGGATTTGATATATTAGGATTAGGGTTAATCAAGATTTAATTAATTAAAGATGAAGATTAGCTGATTCAACAATTTGACTTAGACTTTTGTATTAATTTAAATCAAAATGAGAGGAAAATGATTTTAGAATTAATTAAATAAAGTTTGATTCATTTAATTAAAGAGGATGGTGTTAGTTTTAAATCAAATAAAGATAAATCTATTTAATTTAAGTGAGGCAACCTAAGAGATGAATTAAATAAACTAAATTATTTAATTAAAAGGACTATAGGATTAATTAAACAAAGTGATTTATTTAATTAATAGGAGATGATGACTTAATCAAATAAATTTGATTTATTCAATTAAGAGACAAAATGTGTTGAATTTAATTAAATAGAGATTATTCAATTAAATTGACTAGTAAAGGAGATGATTCGGGATGAAAAGGTGTTAGTAAATCAGGATCGGGTGCATAGGATCAATCGGTATATTTTACGTGTCTACATTTTTCCCCTCTATGAAGTAATGCACCTGCTGTGTTGGTTCAAAGAATAAACTTTCCGTGATCAAAAGCCAAAAAATTTCTAATTTTTTAAATGCCCCACTACTACCCTAGTGAGAAGAAACATGCTGATATATTGCGCCCTTGAGAGATCAAATAAAAATTTAGATTTTTGGGTGATCTTGCGAAAAAGGAGGACAAGGTGCCCGATGGGTCCAAAAAGGCTCTAGGATGCCAAAAATGTGTCAAAATGCGACAAAAGATGCAAAACAAGCCCCGGTTGGGAAAAAATGGCGACGAGGGTGCAAAACCCTATCTCGACGGCTAAAGCATGTTTGAGTCTACCAAAGGTTTCTAGGCATAGGACCACTGGTATGTCATTTTGTCTTGACCTTTAATTTCAATTTTTAAGTGCATTTATTACGTTTTAGGGGGTCACAAAGTCTAGCATCTTTGTATAGCGATGCTAAGAGTGTTAAATTGGTTACACTGAGCTTTAAAGAGTGCCACATATGTGACCTATGGCGTCGCATCGTAGTATAGACATTAGGGTCAAACTCCAAATGGTGACGCATATGCGAATAGCATCGCCACAACATAGTTTAGAGTTTAGGACCTCTAGCAGCGTAATTTGGAGCTTCCAAATAGTGACCCATTTGCAGATAGTGACACTTTTGTTGTTTTAGGACTAAAAACTTCAAATGAGATTAGATTTTTTTTTATGAAACTTGACATCATGGGTTTATGGCTATAGGAGGATATGGAGGTTGTGTATTCATGAAAGCACCGACCCTTGGTGTTGAGCAGATTGACGGGATTGCATGAGTTGCTCCAGGAGCACCTTGGTGCCATTAGTTTATGGTACATTGCTTATGTACCTCCCACTTGGACCCACCTCGACATGATGACAGCCCTGATAGAGGGGTTGCATAGTGAGACGTCATTTTTTCATCTTCCCACTGGTAGATTCTTTGGCTACCGATTCACGGTGAGAGGGTGATCTATCAAACTATCATGGGAAAAGATGCCTGTTATGAGATTATGGACATAGATGAGATCCTATTTTGCGAGGGCTAGATTGATCTCTACTACTAGAGAGGTCAAGTGTCGACATTCTAATTGATCATGGTAGCCATCATCAGTGGACTTGTGGCTCAGGATTTGTAGTGCTCATAGTTTTGTCCTGGATGGGGTCTAGCCTAGGAGAGGATGCTCTTTGGGAGGCACTACTTCATATGGGGACTAGTGATGTCGGCCTCACTTTACCATCATTTACATGCATTTTCCTACTATCACAATAGAGCCATCATCACAGGGGTCACTCTTTTACACATCTAGGCTTGGGAGCACATTGTTGTGGTAGGTCTGAGGGTTATAGTTGTTGATATGGAGCTTGATGACCCAATTGTTTGAAGATATAGGGGTGTCCTTTCATTCTCACACACAGGACATCATGGTATCCCTCACTGGCGAAGGGGGCTTGATGAAATGACTGTTTTCACATGGAGGCCCTATCTTGGGATGTCAGGCTGGTATGATGACTCGCAACAACTTTTTTATGCCCAATAGGACATGTTGATGCAGGGGAGGGAGCACACCATGGTTGAGCGCTACCTACCAAATTGGGTAGCTAGATAGTTTGGAGACATACAGGTCTCGCCAAATGATCAGTACATGGCCATTTTTGTGAGGACCACCAAAGAGACCACATGGGGTCATATAATCCCACTAAAGGATAGTATTGATTGCTTTAGATAACTCATGGTGAGTCCCTGGGCATACGATCAGGGGTAGGTAGATACAAGGACAATGCAAGCATATGATGATTGGTTCAGGCCTCTAGTTTGATTGACCGTACTAGAGCAGTTCCAACACAACGCAGACCTCGAGGCAAGTCATCTAGATAAGTATAGGTTGGACAGAGACTAGGGGGAGATGGGGGAGGTGGACCACCTCCACGATAGCCAGAGTAGCAGCTTGAGTACCATAGAGTGTAGCAGGATTCCCTGAGGGATGGGGATTAGGATAGAGGCTAGCAGCCGCCACAGAGGGACTTGGGGCCACCACCGAGAGATTAGGGACCACTGCCACCACCTCTGCCACCTCAACCTAATCATCGAGATGTTATGATTCAATTGCTTCAAGCATAGGTACATATACTTATAGCTTAGAGGGACCAGGCCAGGAAGTAGGTCTAGGCCCTGACAACAGAGCGAGATCAGGCTATTCAACAGTGGTAGGCTATAGAGCTATAGGAAGCATAGGAGATGGGTCAATGACAACAACTTGAGAGTATGGTTGCATCCTCCTCTAGGAGCACAGTGTCTATGTAGGCGTATTGTGATGTCATTAGAGAGGGTGAGTACTACTGGGTGCACTATTATCAGGCAATGACTCGAGTGACTTGGGTTCTAGATTTTTCGTAGCAGATTGGATATAGGCCTCTAGAGGATCACAAGGAGAGGTAGGTTGGTGAGGGGAGCAGCCAGCAGGCCTAGCTCACATACTTTTCATTAGCGACATCATTCCTTTTGCGATCCGGAAACTCCATTTTTTATAGCCCCGTGGGCATTGTATACATTGATACATACACATTTGATCTTGATTCTTTGTACCATAATAGTTACATACACATTTTATCTTGATTATTTGTACCATAATAGTTACATTTTTTATGATATATATATGATATGGCCAATTCAATATATGATGATGTATCTATTCTATTTATGCATAATGGATGGATGTATTTAATTTTCTATATGTGATGCTTTATATGTGATGCGATGAAATGATGTGACTCTAATTTTTGTGATGCAATGTGATGTATATGTGATACTATATTATGTGATGATGTGATACAGTGATTATGTAGATGTTTATGGATGGATGTATTTCTTTTTTAGTATCTTTTTATGCACTTTACATGATGATGTATGGATGCAAATTTTTATGATATGCAAATTGTTTAAAATGCTTAGACTAATAGATCTATATGGATGATGATGTTATATGCTGTGGTCATGAGATGTACATGAGATGCTCTTTTTTCCTTTTCAGTACTTTTTTCAATATGTATGGATGATATGATGATGCACATGATGTGATGTGATGATTCTTTTATTATGACACCTATGTGATGATGCAAATCAATGATTTGTTGATGCACATAATAGGATAATGCTTATATGATGATATGATGATGCATATGATATGATAATGCTTATATGATGGTATGGAAATGCATATGATATGATAATTCTTATATGATGATGTTTTTTATGATTATATGATGGATGAAAATGAATGGTTTATGAGATGTTTAGAATAACCAATCTATATTATGCAATGATGCAATGTAATGCATGTGAGATGATCAATGTTTCCTATATGATATGATATGATATGATATGCATTATGTTGATGATTTATGGATGTAGGATGGGTGCATTAGTGATGTTTTTGATTAACTTCCATGGTACCATGTTAGCATAGAAAGAAGATAGAAGAAAGAAGATCCAACAAGGCCACATTATTAGAGATGATAATGATGATGATGATGATGATGATAATTTGCTTATCAGGAAATGGGATTTTAAAATGGGTATTTACCTTATGTTTGATAACACACATAGATGTGATGCATCAAGGTATAAAGAACCAGGATGGAATTGCACCTAATGGGATGGACTTTGACTTGACAATTAGATATGAGTACTCCTGTTTACACCTAGCATATGAGACCTTATCTAAAATGCAGATCAAATATTCTAAACATCTTAGACCAAAACATATAAAGGCAAGCCTTCCTATATGGTCAACAAGACATCTAAAATATCCTCCCTACATCCAAACAAAGCATGCATGATTGAGGTTATATTACAACAATATCCAACAAGCACAAGAAACAGAAGATAATGATTGTTGCCTCATTAATTTCTCTCTAAATCCCTTTACTTTGGACATCATCGAGAGGTCATTGGAATGAGTAGAATAAGATAAGTCAAAAGGACAAAGATCAAGCAAATAAACAAGCTAATGTTCTTTATACCGCTAACCAAGACTAAACTATGGTGATTCCTGATGTTGTTCTTCATTGTAGGAAGGATTCATCCTAGGACATGATGTTATCAGATGATTTGGGACAAGATGGATGATTAGCTATTCATATCAAAAGTTGAGCAACTTGTTTACCTACTGGCCTAGACTTAAGACTTTAACAATTGAGTTTTCACTTTTGATTATCTAGACATGTTTCCAATTGTTTCACCAAAGGTTGAGGATGAAGATTGATTTATTACGAGTGATGTTTATTTTGGGTGAAAGTGAGGTGGGGACAGATGGATTTTTTTCAAATATTTGGATGTTTTTGAAGTTTTTGAAATGTTTTGAGGTTGTTTTTGGTATTTTCAAGATGTTTTACAAATATTTAAATTTTCCACTTTTCCAATATTTTGGGGTGTTCTAAGATTTTGACCAAGAGGCTAACCTAAAGACCTATCCTAGGGGCCTTGGGGGCTAATCAATAGATTATCCTTTCCTATGTTATACATGCAGAGACCACGTGGTTCGACTAATACAAACTTGATTATTGATGAGATATGAACAAATGGATTGCTAATTTATTATCATGAACTCCTAAAGGACTAACCTAAGTGGCTCGGGTGATGATCAAAGATCAACCCTGCCTATGTTCAGAGCTTAGAGACCCATAGTTTGACAAGACGACTTTGTTTTTTATTTTTTGACCAACATTTTGACTTATTTTTGGATTTTGATATGTTTTGAATGTTTTTGGATTTTTTGATTTAGGGAAGACTTCAAGAATATACATGAATCTGACCTGATGATAACATTCCCCCAGTGTGATGCAATAGACTACTCCGATACAGGAAAGACACAATGATGTTGAGAATGGGCCAAGTAGCACTAGGAGGGATCATGATGCAAACACATGACCAAGTTGTGATGCAGACACAAATGAGTGATAGGTGGATGTAAGTGAAGTGTGAAATGAGACACAAAACAAGCCATGAAGATCCTTGTCAATGGAAAGTGCTTATTTACACAAGGTGCCTATTTTCTAGGATTTCACTAAGGTACTTGCCAAAAGCACCACCGAAGTGGTTTTCTCTTGAGGACGATTTTTCTCTTTACTATTTTTGATCTTTTCTCATATTTTTGCATTTTTTGATTATTTTTATTGTCACCAATATGCCTCTTTGCTAGGTTTTCATCAGGGTGACCATTTTTTCAGGATATTTTCTCATTTTTTGTATTTGTTTGGTTTTACACCTTGCAAGATTAGGCATAAAACTTTTTGAGATGGGAGCTATTCATGGGCTCCTATAGAGGCTCACCTTCTGGTGTTGATGATTGATATGCCCCTAACTTGTAGCTCGCTATGATGACAAAGGGTCCCAACCAATTGGGTTCAAACTTTCCTTAAGGCTATTTAGATTCAGAACATTCTTTTGGTTCTCCTTCAACACAAGCTCTCCAACTTGGAAGGTCTAATTCTTTATCTTTTTGTGGTAGCTCCATTTGAGTTGGTTTTGATAGACTTGTAAATGGTTCAAGACAATCATGCGTTGCTCATCCAAGAGTTCCAGCTCATTTAGTCATGATACCCGGTATTCCTCATTTGTGATGAGATTTTGCAATGATATCCTCAGAGATGGGAGGTTGATCTCAATGGAGAGTATGGATTTTGATCTATAGACCAAGCAGAAAGGAATGGCACCTGTTGGTGTGTGAATGCTTGTTCGATAGGCCCATAGGGTAGGATTCAGCTCTAGATGACAATTACGACCAACGACATGGACTATTTTCTTGAGGATTTTCAGGATGGTCTTATTCATAGCTTCAACTTGGCTTTTCCTTGGGGATAGTATAGAGTGGAAAAGCAATGTTAGATTTTGAACTTATGGCATAGGTTGAGAACATCCTAATTTTTGAAAGGTGTCCCATTATCTGAGATAATGGCTTGAGGGATGCTATAGCAGAAAATAAGGTAGCTTAGGATGAATTGGGATACCTACTTTCTAGTGATATATGTCATGGGGATGGCTTCCACCCACTTCATGAAATGCTTTGTGATAGTGATGATAAGCTTATTCCCACTAGATGAGGTGGGGGTATTTTTTCCAATGAGATTGAGCCCCCACTGCAAAAAGGGCCAAGGTGTAACAATCGGGTGGAGCTCCTAAGCTGGTGCATGGATGATATCCCCATGCTAGTGACACTGCAAACATCGACTTTTGACATAATCGTGAGCTTATCTTTCCATTGTAGGCCAATAGTACCTCATCCTTAGCATTTTCTTATCCAAGGTCATACCATTTGAATGTGAACCACAAATGTCATTATGTACATTGGTCAAAGAGGTCAAAGCTTCCCCAGCGTTTAGGAAATGTAATAGGGTTCCTTCAATGCTTCTATGGTATAGCGTATCTCCTAGGTTGACAAAACAGGATGACTTTTTGACAAAGGATCTTTTAAGGTTCAAGGTTATATTTGTGGGGAGGACTCCTATTCTCAAGTAGGTGTATATATCATGGTACCAAGGATCACTGGGACTAATGATTTCAAACACAAATTTAGACTCTAACACCTCGAATGCTATTTCGAGAACCTGTTCTATGAGGAATTTTTGCTTTAGGGCGTTGCATGGGATATCCAATAGTGACCCAATTGTTTCCATGGCTTCCGCTGCTTTGTTATTTTCTCTTGGTAGCTACTAAAATGTTATATTGTTGAAGAATTCCTTGAGGCTTTCCACCAATTTCTTGTATAGAGTCAACTTGTAGTCCTTTGTTTGATACTCATCGTTTACCTAGTTGATTACAAGTTGTGAGTCTCCATAGACATTAAGTGCCATGATCTTCCATTGCACTATAATTCTCAACCCTATGAAAAGAGCCTCATATTCTACAATGTTATTTTTGCAAGGGAATGACAACTTATATGATTTTGGTATGCAATCCCCTTATGGAGTGATGAAGAAGATTCCAACTTCTGACCCATGTTATCTGTAGGATCCATCAAAGTACATTTTCCAATGATTGGCCACACTTTTTTTGAAGATTGATTCATCAGGGAATTATGATACAAGTGGGTTCTTTGAGTATATCGGTGCTTCTGCCAGCTAATCTGCTATTGCTTGTCCTTTAATGGCGTTGCATTCCACATAGTCAATTTCATGCTTTGTCAAGATCATAACCCACTTAGATGTCCTTCCTGTAAGTGTTGCTTTACAAAGTAGGTACTTGAGAAGGTCTATCTTTGCAATGAGCTTTATCTGATGGGCTAGTGAACCATAGATTTTTGGTTCCTATGGACTTCTCTAGCTCTTTTAGGGTTTTTCACCTAAAGGAAGAGAGATAGGGCCCAAAAATGCTAAGGGTTCATTCAAATTATGCTAGGTGAGATGTTGTCTAAGCTAAATGAAGCAAACTAAATGAAAATTAAATGATTTATATGAACTATTACGAATGCAAAAGTAAGATTTAAACTATGATAGAAAACACATTGTGATATGCAAACAATGAACTAAAAGATGAAATAATGCAAAATAGAAAGAAATGTGATGAAACAGAGTGCATTTGGGAAAAATGTGAGGAATTTGGAATTTGTAGGATGTTTTATGATGTTACTAAAAATCAACAGTGGGACTCATTCACCCAAGGTGGAAAGTTAGTCCTGCTATTGGTGAAAAAGTGTTAGAAGTAGGTTTCTTACTGTCACGATTCAAAATCTGAAAAAATTTAGATTTTTAGTCTTAAGGTGGGACTAATTCACCAGTGGTGGTGAATCAGTCCTCTCCCAAAATTTTGAGAAATCAAGAGACAACTTTGCAACACCAGATCTGGAAATGTCTTCTTGTCAGGTTGTTGAAGTCAATTCTATGGGAAATGAACAAAAAACCTTCTCCATGCTTGAAATATAGTTGATTTGACTTGAAGCACCTAGTTGACTTGTTGACCAATCTTCAATCACCTAAATTCTTGTAAAATCTACATACAAAGGTCTACAAACACACATGCAAGAGGGAAAAAATGGTTGAGGGTTAACAAATAGGGGTTTGCCTTGGTCAAACCCCACTTTGGTAATCAAACCCTTAATGAAATAATGAAATGCAAGAGAACAATAAACTAACAACATGAAAATTATATCAACTTACCAAACTCTTGATGAAACAAATTTGAGGTAGTGTCAATGGATGCTCCAAAATCCTTGAATAATGCTTGATAAGATGTTGTAAGATGTTTGAATGCTTGAGATTGCTTGAATAGGATGTGTGAAAGTTGGAGGATGTGAAATAAGGTGAAAATCACTTATTTATACAATATTTCACCTTAGTAACCCATTCATACCTCATCACAGGCTTATAAGGGCATAAAGGAGTCAAATAAAGCATAAGAAAGGGATAAATAGTGAAGTTAAGGCTAGAAAAGCATGAAATCTTGTTATAAGACTTTGTACAACACTTCAAAATAGGACTTGATTAGTGATGAAAAGGTGATTTTTAGGTGAATTATAATGAATAGAGTCTAGAAGAGTGTAGAATTTTTTTACAAAACTTCACAACACCTTCACAAGACATCATTATTTGAATTTTAGTACCTAAATTTGCATGTTCAAGCCATGTTACATCATAAAATCAAAGAAAAATAGACCAAGCATCATGAAGCAAGGCCTAAAATACCATGAAAATGACAAGGGCCCATTTTTCTATGGTGCATTTATCCCCCTCTTTAGTGAGAGGATGAACTTGCTTCAAACTCACACTAAAGTAGCCATGAACATCGAGAGGATGGTTCAAATGTACTTATGTTAGCAAGATGGAATACAGTGATCAAGACGGATGATCAAGCCCCCAAAATGAAGATCCCATGACAAACTAAGCATAAGAACAAAGGAAAACACAAGTGTTGAGAATTAGATGAAGCTTTGATCGTTTGTCCAACTAGTTGTGGATTAGATCTAGGCCAAAGAGAATGTATAGTCACTCTAGAGTGACAGAACTCATGACGGTCCACCCAATGAGAAGGCCCAAATATACTTACTTTAGGGCCACAAAACTTCTGGTCATCTGTAGGGTGAGAAATCCCAAAAGGTAAGATACATACGCTAATTGGTATGCACTCACAAACATAAAGGTGGTTATGGGGAAAAGTCATGTCGGTAGGTGGACTTCCTACTCAACCATATCAAAGCTATACCTCCTGATAACTTTAACAAGGCACCATAAGGAAAAAAAATATGAATTTTGGTTCATGCTCCATGAGACAAGCAAAGCTCTGTATGCTTAGAACTCATGAACAAAAAGCAAGGTACCACATGCATGCAAATTGTGTTATGCAAGGTGGCAGAAATGCAAAAATTTAAAATTTAAAATGTAAAATATTTTCAAAGGAGTCTTGTTAGGTTCATGCAAGGTCACTCACTTAGGGAACATTGTGTCTAATGTCTCCAAGAGAGGACCCGTCAAATAATAGAATATTCACAACTTAAGGGATGCAGTGCGTCACATCGGGCCACCAAGAGGAATGTAATATTCTAAGATAGATCAAACTTTTGAAGGACATAACACCCAATGTCATCCACAAAGTGATAAACACATCATATGAACAACAAGGCTACACTAGGAACCAAGAATGCAAATGAATTATGGTAATGTATGCCCCCCACTTTAAAGAAATTGCTACACATCGTTCTGTGAGCAATTACTTTAAAGTAGCAAAGGAAAGAAAATGAAAAAGGAAATACAAGACATGAGAGCCAACTTGGAAACCCCTATGCCAAGTCATATGTTTTGAAGTTAGGCTATGCCATGTCAATGAAAATGAAAGAAAAATAAAGGGAGTTTCACCCCAGAAAAGAACACACCAAACACATAAGGGATCTATGGATTTGGGGTCAGTATGTTTGTGGCTATAATTTTGTTATGAAAGAGCTCAAAATTGTCATCATTCCCCAAAGCACATAGAATTGGAAGAATGATATGAAGAGAGTGAAAACAAAAGAAAGTGAAAGTTTGTTTTGGGTCAACATGGAAGTGACATTCCGGTCTCAATGCATTGCATCATCCCAAAAAGGAGAACACGAGTGAAACGAAAGAAAATGAAAAGGTGAAAGAAAATGAAAAATCTTTTGGGTCAACATGAAGGAGAAATTGTGGTCTTAATGCCTTGCATCATCCCCAAAAGGAGAACACAAAATAAAAGCAAAAGAGACAAGGACCTTTCGGGTCAACATGGAAGAGACATAGGCCATCTTTACGCTTTGCATCATCCCCAAAAGGAGAATACAAAATAAAATTGAAAAAGACAATGCACGATAAATAGAAGAAGAGAGGTACAAATAGAAGAAGTGTACAAAGATATGGAAACATCAAACGCACGTTACAGGGGCACACGATGCATACATGAAAGAAAAATAAAAATAAAAGAAACATGAAAAAGGCTAGCAAGGTGAATGCAAATAAACCATCTAACAAGTCATTTTCCTCCCAATCATGTTTAGTGTAATGTGAGGATGGTTGATTGGCCAAAGGAATAATTGCAAGCGTCGAACTAGGAGTCATACTAGGTTCTTCACTTGGTTGAGAGGATTTATCTTTTAAGCTCATTGTAGATGAGAATAAAGAGTTCAGATCATTGTGTACTTCTTCATCTATTTTTACTATCATTGCATCATCATCGTCATCATCAAGATTGATGATGATAGGAGGATGAAGGGTGATTTCCAAGGAAGGATGTATCAAAAGTGGTGGCTGTTGGATTAGTTCATTTTTTTGCAAAGGTTATAGTGGACTATATTGTGGTGGGTCATAGGAAGGATGGTGGTCATCTATTACTTCTATCAAAGGTAGAGGTTAATTTTCTTTATTTTCTTCTATGCAAGACTGACGAGCGAGGATATAAGGACAATGCCTACATTCCCTAGCACTACAATTTCATTTAATTATGTTTTGAAGTTGTTGAGGTGTAAGAGTGGATTGAGTTATCATAGGTTATTCTACTTCTGAAGAGGGAAGAATAGGAGAAACCGAATAGGATAGGTCAATCAATTTCTCTTTATTTTTATACACTTGTTTAATGCGAGAAAGCATGATGGGAAGTGTTTCATTTTCCCTTGGTCATTTAAAAAATGTCGGGGAAATGTCTAAGGGTGGTTGTTCATGAGGTTGTATGGTTTGTTTGATGTTAGACTCAGGTTGAAGCATGATTTCATCTATGATAGGAGGTGTGGAAGTGGATAGGGACATGTTACGAAGAGACAATTCAACTATGTGTTTTCCTTGAACTTTTGATAGGTTATGAAAAAGAAGTCCTTTCGAGGGGTGATGGGTTCCATAGGTTCAGGCCAACAGCCTTCTAAGGAAAAGTTACCTTTAGAGGATAAGGGATTAAATCCACTATGATGTATGGTAAATATTTCATTTCCATTTGGAAACTTCAAACACTTGTGAACCACTGATGGGAATGCTTTCATTGAGAAAAGCCAAGGGTGGCTTAGCTGCAAACAAAATTGGTTAGATTGTGGAATAATTTAAAATGTTACACCCAAAGTCTTAGGTCCTCTCTATAAGGGGAGTATGATCGATCTAATTATAGGGCATGCAAAACTAGTATGTGTTTTAATCCATGCAGTTGGTTTATTATAATCATCTTGATATAGCTCATGTAATACTAGAAACTCCTCTATGATCAGATTCTTGCCACAAGCGGGATCTATTAATATCCCATTAGTGGGCTTATCATAGATTCTATTAGCTATGTAAAGAGGACCATCAGGAAGATTTTGTAGTATGTCTTTAGCAGAAAAAGTGATATCAACAATTTATTGTTTTGGCCCTTATGAGGGATAATGTCTATCGCACCTACAAGTTTATCCATAGGACTGACTCGGGTAATAGTTGGAGTTGTATCATGTTGTTCACTATTTGTATCAACATTCATTAGATCAGTATTTGAAGGTTCGCTAGCCTTGATAAAGGAAATATTGTGTTTAGGCATGGGGTTGGTGAAATTTTGTAAATTCTGGTTAGGGGGTGCAATAGACTTATTTCCTTGATCAGTAACACCTGCAATGGACAAATGGCCTAAATAAATGAGGTCTTGAACTAGATGTTTTAGATGCTTGCAGTGTTCAGTGTCATGTCCATTTTGGTGATGAAAATGACAATAAGCATTATGTTTGATGGTGGGTGGTAATGGCTGGGTGGAATCAAGTGGTTTAACAGGTGACAAAGTAAGCATGCATTGTTGAAGTAATTGGTTCATTGTATTATGGAGGGTATTAGGTAAGGGAGTAAATTGTCTCTTTGGGTCCCCATAGCTTTAAGGCACTGCCACTTTAACAACTGCCGCTTGATTCATAACTAGTTGAGTTGGTTGCAATTGTGTTTGATGAGGTGGATTGAATTGTAGAAAGCCTTTATTTAGTTCACAAAATTTTTGATTGTTATTGTGGTTTTGATTGTTGTGTTAAGACTTGTCAGGTCAGTTTGAAGTGGATTTTTAATCATGACTTGAAACTGACTTATGATATTCACACAAGGTTGTACATAAATGCATAAACGAAGTGAATTTCATCATAGTTAGTTTATCCTAAAGATTTGTGTGCAAGTTTTCAATAAACATCTTTTGCAAATGTGCGTCAAGAATCTTAACATCAATTTGAGCATACAAGGATTGGTATTGTGAGATAGAATCAATTACTTTTTCATCCATGTTTTTTCTACATCTCATGAGGTCAGCCATTGTCTTTTTAGGGGTCATGTGAGCTTGAAAGTGACTTATGAAAGCATCCACCAGTTCATTGAAGGAACGGATGGAATGATTGGGCAAGTTGGAAAACCACTCTAATGCAGTACCTTTCAAGGTTCTTCAAAAATTTTTGGCTAGAAGTTTCTCATCTAGGAAAAAATCACTACATAAAGTTGTATAAGTATTAACATGGTTGATAGGGCCCCCTTTACCTCTCTATTTCTCAAACCAAGGCATTTCTATCCCTTGTGGCATTAGGGTATGTAATATTTCTAAGGATAAGGGGTTACTACAGACATGATAGGTAGGTAGAGTGGTTTGATCTTGACTAATGGTGGAAATTTGTTGTTGCATGGACAAAAAGATGTTAAGGAGTTGTGTAAGAATAGGATCGGGGTAAGTGGTTTGAGGTGGAAGAGAAAATGGTAATGGAGTGTAGGTGATGTTAGGGGAAGTGAAAGGAAGAATAAGGGGGGTGAAGGTGGTGGAGGGGACTTGCGACGCCACAAGAGAACTAGGAATGCTAGTTGGTATCGAGAAAGAAGTAGTTGCATAATTAACCTAGTGCATAGTTGTGGTGACTTATAGATTGGTATAAGTTGGTATGGATGCTATAGTTGAATGGGGAGGAACTTGAGGTCATCCTTGGCTTACAAGAATGTTTGTGGATTGGGTACTAGAAGAGGCATGTTTATTGTAAATCTCAACAATTTTCTTCATAACTTGTAAGCCATCATCACTTTCAATCAAATGATGAAGGTTATCAATTGTGGGTATGGAATTGGTGGAAATGTTTTCAAGTGACAAGTCTTGTTGTAAGTGTGCAAAATTCTCATGAATATTAATGACCTTTTCTTGTGGGAGGGAGTTGTTTTGGGTGTTAAAATTCATTGGATGGAAAGGTGAAGGAATAAAAGTGGTATTGTTAATGCCTAATGCACCATTATCCATACTAGGAGTAGGAGCTCTTGAGATCCCAAGGTCCACAACAAAAGTGCTATCACGAGAGGCCATGAGTCTAGAACTTTGTCTCACTAAAGTATTATCAATGGGGCACCAAACACCCATACAAGTACCACAAAAGATAGGGTTAATGAAAATGAAAAATAATCTATGAGTTCTAAATGCAAATAACAAAATTTTTGCTAACTGTAACAAAGAAGTAACTACAGAAAACAAAAATGCAGGAAAATGCCAAAAATCTTGTTTAAAAAGTGTAGAGGGATTGATTCGCCCAGGGTGGTGAATGAGTCCTAGTATGATAGTTTTTTGTGTTTTTTAGAAATATTAAGGTGAATCTAATGCTTTTCATAATGCCATTAAGGGTGTAGAATGTAGATTTTTAGTTTTTTCAATGATATGCAATGCAAAAATGAAACCTAAATGAAGTTTTCACTAATGCAATATGAGAAGTCATAGAAGGGAAAAACAAAACAATGTCCTAATTGAATGTTGATGCAAGTGTAATCTAGGATACCATATACAAATGAAATCAGAAATGCAAAGTGTTCAAAATGTAGGTTCACCAAAATGAACCATAGAGTTTTGGTTCCTATGGACTTCTCCAGCTCTTCTAGGGTTTTTCACCTAAAAGGAGTGAGATAGGGCCCAAAAATGCTAAGGGTTCATTCAAATTATGCTATGTGAGATGTTTTCTAATCTAAATGAAGCAAAATAAATGCAATTAAGTGCTTTATATGAATGATTATGAATGAAAAATTAAGATTTAAACTATGTTGGAAAACACATTGTGATATGCAAATAATGAACTAAAAGATGAAATAATACAGAACAAAAAGAATTGTGATGAAACAAAGTGCACCTGGGAAAAATGTGAAGAATTTGGAATCTATAGAATGTTGTCTGAAGTTACTGAAAAACAACAGTGGGACTCATTTGACTAGGGTGGCAAATTAGTCCTGCTACTAGTGAAAAAGTGTTGGAAGTAGGTTTCTAACTGTTGGGATCTGAAATCTAACTAAATTCATATTATTTAGTCTTAAGGTGGGACTCATTCACCACTAGTGGTAAATCAGTCCTCTCCCAAAATTCTGAGAAATCAGGAGACAACTCTGCAACACCAGATCTGGAAATGTCTGCTTGTCGGGTTGTCGAAGTCAATTCTGCGGGAAACGGATAGAAAACCTTCTGTAAGCTTGAAATAGATTTGATTTGACTTGAAGCACCTAGTTGACTTGTTGAACAATATTCAACCACCTAAATGCTTGTAAAATATGCATACAAAGGTTTGCAAACACACATGCAAGAGGGGGAAAATGGTTTAGGGTTAGCAACTAGGGGTTTGCCTTGGTCAAACCTCACTTTGGTAATCAAACCCTTAATGAAATAATGAAATGCAAGAGAATGATAAACTAACAACATGTAAATGCTATCAGCTTACCAAACCCTTGATGAAACAAATCTAAAGTAGTGTCAATGGATGGTCCAAAATAATTGATAAGATGTTGTAAGATGATTAAATGCTTGAGATTGCTTGAATAGGATGTCTGAATGTTGGAGAATGTAAAATGAGGTGAAAATCACTTATTTATACAATCTTGTGCCTTAGTAACTTGTTCATACCTCATCACAGGACGACATCAAGTGTTTTTGAATAAAAACCCGAAAGGAAATTTTAAAAAATTTGAATTTGGAGCCAAGGGGGACTCATTCGCCACCTATGGCAAATGGGTCCCACCTAGGACATGAAAATGGGTGTCTAGATTTATCTTGTATTTAATGTTGTTTATCGAGCTTACATTCAAAAATGCACTTAATTAAGGCATATAAGAGTGTAAAGGAGTAAAATAAAGCATAAAAAAGGGATAAATATTGAAGTTAAGCATATAAAAGTGTGAAATCTTGTTACAAGACTTTACAACACTTCAAAATAGGACTTGATTAGTGATAAAAAGGTGACTTTTAGGTGAATTGTAATGAATAGAGTCTAGAAGAGTGTAGAAATTTCTTACAATACTTCACAACACCTTCACAAGACATCATTATTTGAATTTTAGTACCTAAATATGCATGTTCAAGCCATATTACATCATAAAATCATAGAAAAATAGACCAAACATAATGAAGCAAGGCATAAAAGAGCATGAAAATGACAATGGTCCATTTTTCTATGGTGCAACTAGCATGTAATGTCTGAGATTTTGTGTTGCAAACATGTGATTTCTAGACAAGATTTCTCAATGGATACATGTATAGTTTAGCTCATGTCCCACCATAGTTCTACTGATATAATAGATAGCTATCTCTTTCCCATTTTCATCATGTCATGCTAAGAGAGTGCTGAGAGTTGCTGCTATCACTGATATATATAAGATCAAGGGTTTTCTTGGAATTGGTGGCATGAGGACTGGTGGTGTGATTAAGTACTCCTTAATCTTGTTGAAGGCCTGATCGCATTTCTCATCCCACTTGTACACTACCCCCTTGTGGAGTTAGTGGGAATAGGGGATAGCCTTGTCTGCTAGTTGTGCTATGAATCAACAGATGGATTGGAGTCTTCCTTGTAGACCTCTTAGCTGCTTCAATGTCTTTGGTGCCTCCATTTCAAGGATTGCTTTGACTTTGGTGGGATCTACCTTGATTCCTCTCATGGATACAATGTACCCTAGGAGTTTTCCTGATTGTATCCCAAATAAAAACTTCTTTGGATTTAGTCAAATCTTGTACTTTTTGAGCCTATCAAAGATGGAGCTCAATGCCAATATGTGATTCTAACATTTCTTTGACTTAGCCAATATATCATCCACATAATCTTCCATAGGTTTATCGATCATATCATGAAAGATTAGTGCCATGGCCCTCTAATAGGTATCTCCCACATTTTTCAACTCGAATGGCATCATATTCCAGTAATATGTCCCCCATGGGCAAGTGAAGGTTGTTTTATGTTGGTCATCTTTTGCTATCATAATCTGGTTGTAACCTGAGAATCCATCCATTAATGATAACGTCTCATGTCGAGCCATCATATCCACAATCATGTTGATGTTTGGAAGTGGAAATTCATTCTTGGGACACACTTTTTTTAGATCTCTGAAGTCCATGCAGATACAGATGCCCCTAATGGGCTTTAAAATAGGTACAAGGTTTGAGACTAATTCTGGATAATTGATCAGTCATATGAATCCTGCATCCAGGATTTTTTGCAATTCCATTTTGACCATTAAGACTATTTGGGGATGCATCTTCCTTAGCTTTTATCTCACTAGCTTTGCTTTGGGATACATAGCTAGGTGATGAAACACAACCTCTGGATCAAGCCTAGGCATGTCAACATAGGTCCATGCAAATTTTATCTTTCTTTCTTTTAGGAACACAAAAAGAAGTTCTTGTTCTTCTGTGAGAAGCAACTCTGCATAGAATGTTGTGTGGTAGTTCCTCTATTCTGAGGTTGACTAGGTTGCACTTCTCTGTTAGAACCACTGACTTCTCTTGATGAATGGAAATGAGAGGAAGACTAAATCCCTCATCCTCTAGGACCTTAGAGAGGTTTTCACCATTGGATATGTCCTTTATTTTTACTATGTTTGGGTCAGAGAGTACCACAATGTGGTTTTCACTCAAAAACCTAGAGATTATTCTCAGATTTTTTCTTTCACGACTAAAGTATTCAATTGTTTCCCCGTAATAGGCATGTGTGTCTAGTATGATGTCAAACCCATCCTTGTGATCTTTGTATGGTATTGTATCCTGCAATACCATGAATTTTGAGAGTGCCTCATCATTTTTTAATGTATCCAAAACTAGTGGTCCTTGTTGGTTGTAATCGATGAGTTGAGGGTAGACTAGGTTTATTTCATGGGTTTGGTGGTCTGACTCAAAATATAGGTTGTAATCATGAGTAGGGATGAATCCTCAAAAATCATAGGTAGGTATGTTAAAGGATCCTCATGACTACTACACACATCAGTTATGTCAAAGGTAAAGTTGTATATGACTTGACCTGTGGATACTGGTAATTGAAGGGTGGATACTGATAGCTGAGGGGGAGTTTTGACCTTTCTAACCGAGTCACCCTTTCCATGTATGGTCACCTTCAAAGGGTTAGATCCGAGGCCAAGATTTCTCATACGCTTCTCTAGAATGAAAGGTACTAGAAGCCCATTGTCATTCTATCCAAGCTTCTTATTTTTTTATAGCCCATACCAAGCATCATTTGTAATCCTTTGTTGCTCTCATCCATGGGAAGATCAAGCGTGGACCTTTCATCTTGGTACAATAAGCTTGATATGTCTTTCTCATCTACCACTTCTTGACTTAGATCTCCCTGACATCTTAATCTAGATGGGTCTACTGTGAAGGTTTGGGATGATGTTTCAGCTGGTTGGGGTTGCTCGTAAGACCTAGGAGATTGAGGTAACTCTCCTATGATGAAAGAACTTTTCTTCATCTTGTAATCCCCACACCCATTGTCTTGGATAATGACCTTGATTTCAGAGATATTAGCAATGGTAGGTGTCTTTGTCTTAGAAGTGGAGGCCAAGGTAGTTGAGTCTACATATAGAGTCATAGGGCCTTCATCGTTCTTTGGGACTTGAGGGATTTTATAGTATTTTTCTTCCAAGTTCTTGTAGTAGGCAAAGGGCTTAAGATCACCGTAGATCATGACCTCTTGATTTTCATATGGGAATTTGATGCACTGATGGAAGGTTGATGCGACAACTTGCATCCCATGGATCCATGGACACCCTAGGAGAATGTTATAAGGAAAATGAAGGCCAAGAACCTGGCATGTTGTTTCCATAATGGTTGGCCCTACTTGAATAAGGAGATGGAGAGTACCTTGAGACACTCTTTCCTAATCATCGTATCCTCTGACTGTGATGCCCTTACCCTTTTTTATGGCATCCTTTGAGAATCCCAGATTCTTTATTAGTTTGAGGGAACAGATATTGAGACCTGCACACCCGTCCACCAAGACCTTTTTGAATTTGTTTTTATGAACCAGGACTTCAAGATGAAGTGTGTGATTATGAGATTGTTGGGTGAGAAAGTCCTTATCAGAGAATGCTAGGAGACTCGTGGTGGTGATATGCCTTACCATAGCTTGGAACTGGTCAACATCAAGATCCACAGAGATGGTGGATGAAGCCAGTGCTTCCTCAAGGATTTTTCTATGTGTGGGTGATATCTTCAGCAACTCCATGATGGATATCTGAGCAGGGGTTCTTTTCAGTTGGTCTAAAACATTATAGCCATGGGGAACATATTTCTAATTTGAGGTGGATGCTCTAGGTGTGTGTGATGACCCAACAATGGTAACTTTTCTGCCACATGTGGTGACTCCACAATCAACTTCAGCTCCCTTAATGTTGACAGTAGTGACCCATTCCTCTAGGGATGTGACAACATGATCGTATACATGGTTTACATTGACATACATGTTCTTTCCATGGTTATTCCCTTTGTTATGATCCAACATCAGATTCGTGCATATTTTTAGGTCTTGATTTCCCGTAGGTTGTTCCAAATTTATGATCTTGTAATTGATGAGGTCTTTGATTAGATTTTTCAACCTCATGCAACTAGCTGTTGTGTGCCTCTTAATTTTGTGAAAATTGCAAAGGTGATTTTCATTATACCATGGTGGTTTCACTTGGGATTCTTGATAATTCTCATAAGTGGGAAATTTGATGAGATTTTCATTTACTCGTTTCTTCATGACTGATTCAATTGGTTCCCCAAGGGTTGTGTACTTCCACTTGGGGGGATATTTGTTTCATGGAGGTGGTCCCCCTTGATTATTCAGGTTGTTGACTTGATTATTGGGTGGTTGTTGTGATACCATTTTAGCTTGGGTGTTTTTTTGATTATTGTTCTGTGATTGCTGGTATGTTTGCATTTTTTTTGGAGCATTGGTTATGACCTTGGCATCCACCACACCATCATTAGTGATGTTCCTTTTTTTTGTGCATGTGTGAGGTTTTTCATTATAGCTATTGGAGGGGCGGTTTTCTTGATGTTATGGATATGTGGGTGTCCTTCCTTGTGCAATAAGGGCTCATTCGATGCTAAGCACCTTGGGGATCAAATGGTCATATGTGGTGATACATTGCATCTTAAGATGGAATGACAAGGTTTTTTCAAGATTGGAAATGATGGTGCAAACTTGTTCTTCTTGCATTTTTTGTTTGCTCTTGTTGGCCTTGGATTTCTATCATTGCAAAAAGGAAGTGAATGATTCCCCCTTAGCTTGTTTAAGAGCAGATAGTTCCTCTGGACTCACATCCATGACTATATTGAATGCATATTTTTTTATGAATGCATCTATAATCTCTTGGAACTTTTTGATGCTAGGAGGTAGGTGAGGGAACCACTCCATGGAAAGACTAGCCAGACTTCGAGGGAATAGCTACATCAGATATGTATCATCATATGCAACCTCCATGCAATGTACTTGGAACTCCTTGATGTAATGTTCAGGGTTTCCTGTCCCACGATATTTTTCAAATTTAGGGATTTCAAACCCCTTAGGGAATGGTACCATTGCAAGGCTCCAATTGAATGGATAGGGGCACAATTTTCTTTGTGTTTTCATTGTTTTCCCTTATTGGAGATCGAGCACTTGTTGAGAGAACAATTTGATTTGTGTTGTCATGTCATCTTGTAGATTAGGAGGTGGAGTGAATGTTTTTTGAAGTGGTCGAGGTGTTTGAGTGATGGGTGGAGTGTTGGTTATGTTGGTTGGATTTTGTTGCAAGCTCTACTACACAATCAAGGCTTGCTGATATGCCTGCATTTTTTGTTGTGCCAACAATATTTGTTTTTGGTCTTGTTGTTGTGCCAACAATGATTGTTGTTGGTCTTGTTCTTTCTGTGCCAACAACACTTGTTGTTGGGCTAGTAATTGAGGTTCTTCCTATTGTGTTTGGTACTGTTGTAGGGATTATTGATATGCTTGTTAATAAGATACCTCTTGTTGTTCCTGGTATTGAGCTTTTGCTTGTTGAGCTTGATATTGAGCTTGAGCTTGTGCTTGTTGGGCTACTTGTGCAGCCTGGGAAGCCTATGCAACTTGTGTAGTTCATTTAGCTTGAGCTACTTGGGTAGCTTCTTATTGTTGCAACAAAGCTTGAGCTTGGAAAACTTGTTTTTCTTGTTGTGCTTGTTTCACTTGTTGTGTGGCTTGAGCTACTTGAGTGGCTTGCACTTGTTGAGCAGCTTGTTGAGCTTGGAACTGCTGAAGTGCCTTTTGATAGGCTTGTTGAGCTGCTTGCAATGTGATGCTATATTGGTTGGCCATGTTTGTTCTTGGTGGTGGTGGTGGTGGTGAATTTGGAATGGTTTCTATTGTTGTGATGAGGAGTGTCATTGTATTGATAATAGGGATTTGTGTAGTTGATGGTGCAATTGATATGCTTGGTCCTTGAGATACTTTACGTATGCGGTGATTGCTTGGGTTTCTTGGATGGTTGCCACCTATTGTTGTGACATCAATGGAAAGATTGGAGGATTTGGTACAATTTTTTTATTGATGATTGGGGGGTTGCTTTGATTTTGTTGATTGATGGTTGGTAAAGGGGGTATCCCTAAACCAAGGAGCGGTGTGGATGTTAATGGAAAAGGTGGGAGTGGTGGAAAAATGGATGGTGTATTCCCTTGAGGAAATGATGATGATGAAGGGTCAAAGATTCTCCCTTGTCCAAATATCCCACCTTCTCCTTGCGAAGTCATACAGAGAGTGGTTTGTGTGTTGAGAGGATATGTTGTTATTGTGTGAAAAGAGTATGGGTCATTGGGGTCATGAAAGGTGAACAAAACATATGGGTGTAGTGGATTTTGAGGAACAAATTGTCCCAAGATGGTGTTTACATCCAAATGTTGGTTGTTAACAAGGGGATGTGTTTGAAGTGCTTGAAGAAATGAGCTTCCCTTGTTGACAATTGGTTGAGTTGGAGCAATGGATGATGTGATTTGGGGATGGTTTGAGTGATTCTTTGAGATGGAGGTGTGGATGAGATTGGAGGCATAATCCAAAGAGGTTTCTCCATAGGAGTGCTCACATCATAGTCGGAAGGGAGTTTATACCCTTCTTTTGCTAATTATAGTAGTATTGTGAGGGATTGAGCTTCATCATGGTATTGAAAATTCTATGAGTTTCAGGATTTTGGACCATCTCAATATTTTCATCTTATGTCATCCCTAATACATTATTGGTGATATCTTTTACTTGACCTTCCTCTTGAGAATCTTGTGGAAGTGGAGGAATATTGAGGGTGGGATTGCTAGATGTAATAGGATTAATTTTGGGAGTGGTTTGACTCAAGTTACTCGAAGTTGATGTTTCTTTGTTCATTTCCATGTTCTTCTTGTGTTGAGATCTAGTTTGAACCATAAAATAGGGATCAATTTTCAAGAATATAAGAGATGAACCTTTAACTCTTTGGATTGATCTAAAATTTTGGTATAAAAAAGAGAGTCTAAGATATTAAGGATCAAAATGATGGTGATGATATAATGAAATATGGATGATTGGTGAATGATTGGAACTCTTAGGGAACCTTGAGGAGGATGCTGAACTTTAGGACTTTTGGATTGATGTTTGATTTTATTTTATTTTGATTTTGGATCTAAGAGGTTGGATGTTGTCCTAGAGTAAACTTGTCCACAAGATGATAATTTGACTAAGTTTCCAAAGAAGGATTCATCTACACACACCTAGTCAAACAAGATGATTTGGATTTGTTTTGGTTTTTCATTTTAAGAGGATTTTCCCAAAGTTTACCTTGAAGGATTTTTTCAAGATTTCCAAGAGTTTTTTGTGAGGTTATTTTTGATTGATGTTTGAGGGATGGATGAAATTTTTGATTTGATCCCAAGTGAACCTAAAAAAACCTTTTGCTTACAAGACCTCAGTCTTGAAGAACATGCTAATACTCCCTATGTGAAATACTCAAACCTTTGAAAGAGACTTGGATTTTGAAAATAGTAAAATGATTACAAGTTTGGATTGTTCCTTGACACACGTTTGTAAAAGTTGAATGCCAATATTTCTCTAAATTCGTAAAGCATGGAAAAACGTTTCTTGCGAACTTTTTGGGTAAGACCTTTGGACCTTGGTTATTGGATTTTGATATTTTGGGAAATTATTTGGAAGAGAGCATGTGTGGGGTTCAATTGTTCTTATATTTTCTTAATGAATTAATTTTACCAAGAAAACTCTCTTGATTATATTTTCAAACTAAATGTCTAATGTCCTAATTTATTCTCATCCCACAAAGTCCATTATGTGGAAATCAAGGAAATTAAGGCCAAAGTTTACTATTGTTGACTTTAGTGAGAGAAAATTTTGATGTAAATTCAAATGCTTAGAAGCCTCTAAGGAAAGCAATAACACTTGAATTTTGGGTATGTGCAAGATCATCATGGAAAAAGAGGCCCTTAAATGGCGAAAAATTTAGAAACCTCAGAGTTAGGAAACTTGACATAAAATTTTGAATAAGTTATCTATATTATTTCAAAAATATGTAAGAATAGAATCTATAGAAAATTGAATATAGTTTCTAAACAACTAGGTTTGTTTAAATATATATATATATATATATATATTTGGTGAAAATTTGAAATTTTAATGCAATAGTACTTAAATTTCAAGGAAAAAATAAGAAGTAGGTGTCTGTCTGAGCACCCTAACCAGAATAAAATAATAATATTTTTAATAAGATTTTAGATATAAGTAGAGGACTCATGTCTCGATGTGATGCATATTTTTTTGTAATTCTTTTCCAAGTAAATAACTAATTATGATTTTTTTATTACAAATTTTTAAAAATATAAAAAATCCTATGTCTGACTACCTTAACTTGGTCAAAACTTCATGAAATTCATTTTTTTTTTTAATCCTATAGTATGTGAAGCATAGAATGTGACACATGTTTTGGATTCAAAAAATGTGATACCGTTTGAAAGCTATAGATGTTTTTCAATTAGCCTATCAATCATGACTTTAGTCATAATTCAAATAGAAAATGAATAATAATTGCTTATTAAATTCAAAATAAAGCATAATTTATATTGGTGGAAAGTTGAGAATACCCTTTAAAAACCCTTTTCATTTCATCAATTTTGGGTAGAAAAAAAGTCGTCAGCTACATACCCAACATATTGCCACTTTTTGTCCCATCATGATCCTGCACATACCCTTTTTTCAAAGGTATTTGCTTCCTCTAAAGGGTTTGAAATTTGGTGATCACATTGAATGTTTGTTTTCCAATGTTTAAGATCCAAGGAAACTATTTCGATTCGAAGAAAATGCACAACCCTATGGATAGTCAAAAGACAATATTTGTTGAATCCCCACTTGGATAAATTTAGCTATGCTTATTCTTGGTGGATGATTAAAATCTTGACCACACTGGAAAGCTTCCATGGCACTCACTTCTATGGGTTATCTAATCTTTAGTACCCATGAAACTCCCATGGTATACTTGTCATCTCTACCAAGAACCGTAAGAATGTGGGGCGGCTTCATAATGACTGTTCTTGCACCAACAAATAGATAAGGATTTGGACTTCTAAACAAAAGGTTCTTGTATAAGCATTCCATTTGTGGGGGATCATCCATATAGAAAGAGACCATCGTTTCCCTTCTTGTCAGAAAAATCCTCGTGATACTTGAACTTTCCTCAAGTACCCACACTTATTTACTGGGTGGAAGTCCCTTGGCTTTAGCGTGTTCTCGATTGGGTCATTCCCTGGGGTGATTGCTTTTTCCCACCAGGAAGGCCCTCTAAGGGTAAACAAAAGCGAGCAAGCACATTCGTAGTTTGATCGATCCTTGTTTAAGAAACAAAGAGAGAACAAAGGAAATATACCTAACTCACACTCACAAACTTTGTTCAATTTTAACTACCCAAATTGAAATATGGAAGCAATCTTTTATGCAACTTAATATCACCCAAAAGACTTTTGATTCTCAAAATCATTGTGAAGTGTGAGAGAAGTGTATACACCTCTTAAGTGATATTACTTTGAATAAAATATTACAAAAAACAAAAGCACATGTTCATTTTAACCTTCAAAGTAGAAATGAATTATTTTTTAGCATGAACTTTGAAGTGTGAGATTTGTTTGTTAAATTGTTAGATCCCAAAACAAAATGTAGTAAGTTCCTAAGATTCTTTTTAATCCTTTTGTTTTGTTCTTTCTAAGCCCAAATGAAATCTATCGAGTCTTAAAAATCTTGAAGATGACAAAGTCCTTAGAAAAGGGATTATAATGTCTCAGCAAAGTCTTTAAAAACACTTGATACAATAGATTGAAGATGCCATAGAAGTCTTGTCCTTTCTTCCTCCTTTCCCTTTTGATCATTCCAACCTGCAAAAACTAGTTAAAAACTAGAAAAAATAGAGCAAAAGACTAGTTAGAAGTCAAAGGTAACCAAACCTAAAAAGCACATGTTGAAAATAATCTAAAATCTAATATTTACCCCACCCCAATGGCACAGTCCACATATGCATTGTAGTGTGAAGATGTCAACATCACTGTATGGTAACATTGGGACTGATAGCGTCAAACTATGGAGAGGACAATGACCACATATGTGTCGCAGTTTTAACCAACGACACACTTTGGAGTTTGGATGACCGGTTGACAAAAGGATGACTCAAGCGTCATTGTTTGGAATTCAAATTTCGAGCAGGAATGACTCAGTGTGATAGTTTGGACTTTGATAGCATCTCTAAATAGTGCCACTAGACTAATAGTAGCAAAATTCTTCTTTTAGTGAAATAGTTTCCTTTAGATAGAAAAAAATTCAAAAAAAGAACGAAATTTAAAAAAAAAATGTGTTAATTTCTTTAGGTAGGCCCTCCTTCTAAAGCCAAAATGTTAATGGTGATCCTAGACCTGCTCAAACACAAAGAAAAAACACATAATTAGTCCCATATGCAAGTTAGAAACAACATTCCCCATAAAATTCATTTCAGATATCAAGAATGAAAAATAAATGAAGAACATAAATAAAAACTATCTAATCTTGCTCAAAATAAACAAACTCTCAATCCTATGGGGTAATTGGTGTCATTTTGATCTGGAAAATGGCCCTTTCCCAATCCCTTACAAGCTTGATGATCAATGGTGAAGATTTGATGCTCCTTGGTGAAATTTTGCCATAACCTAGCTATGAAATGATAAAAAATGGATGAAAATGGATGAACTTGATCAATACATGAAGATGGATTCAAATGCCTAAGATTGTGGATGAATTTTTTTGGATCCAAAATCTAAATGAGAGCCTTCTATTTATAGAAGAGAATGATGGAAAAAGATGCAAAATGGATGAATGTGGGATCAAACACCAACCAATAGCATCAAGCCACTTGTCAACATGTGAGTGGACAAAGGTGGAGCACATTTTGGTCATTGTGCAATTAAATGCAATTAGGTGGAATTTGAAAATGGAGGAAGTGACAAGTTGGAGGGAGAAGAAAATGAAGTTAATGCCACTTGGTTCAAGGCACTGGATATGTAAGAGTCCTTTAATGCCTTGTTGGAGGACAAGTCCTTTTGGAGGGAATTTTTGAATTTGGAGGAATATTCCAACATGATGCTATGTTGAGAGAAAATAGGAGATTTATTAATTAATTAAATTGATTTTCAAGAGAAAGTTGCAAAAGCTAGAGGATTTGATGGATTAAGATTAGGATTAAGCAGGATTTGATTAATTAAGATGAAGATTAGTTGATTTGACAATTTGACTTAGAATTTTTGATTAATTTAAATCAAAATGAGAGGAAAATGATTTTAGACTTAATTAAATAAAGTTTGATTCATTTAATTAAAGAGGATGGTTTTAGTTTTAAATTAAATAAAGATAAATTTATTTAATTTAAATGAGGTGACCTTAGAGATTAATTAAATAAACTGAATTATTTAATTAAAAGAGGGACTATAGGATTAATTAACCAAAGTGATATATTTAATTAATAGGAGATGATGACTTAATCAGCTAGATTTGATTTATTCAATTAAGAGACAGAATGTGATGAATCTAATTAAATAGAGATTATTCAATTAAATTGACTAGTAAAGGAGATGATTCAGGACATAACAGTGTTAGAAATCAGGTTTAGGTGCATAGGATCAATCGGTATATTTTCTGTGTCTACAGTCAGTGATGGAAAATAATTATTTTTAGGCAATATCTTACATAGATGCAAGTATCTGGAGTAACCAAGTAAATCATTCAGTAATAGAGTTATGTATATTTATTTTCTATTTAGTTATTGTATTCAATTATAAAAATATTTAAAAAAAAAATTATCCCATGGTTTATACATATTAGATATGCATTTAGTCTATTATTTTATTATTCATCTTATTCATTTATCCTATATCACACTTATGGAATAGAGAGTTCACTCCTATACCTGATACCCTCCATAATATCATGTTGCAACTTATTGAAAAGAACATGGTTACCTTATCCCCTATTAAAGATTGTGATCTTAATATACAATTACCCATAGGATTTAGATGAAACTCTTATTGTCATTATCAACAATAAAATGAACATAGAACACAATAATATAAGGTTTTTAAACATCTTGTGGAAGACCTTATTGATAATAATCAATTTGAAATCGAATGTGTGAATGAGCAAGGTAATAAGTCCAAAGCCCCTCCTAACAAAAATTTATGAATATTTACCAACCCCATGCCTAAGCACACAATTTTATTTTTCAAAGCTAGTGAAATGAAGAATAATGTGATGAATGTTGACACGGATGATGAAAACATAAAAGATGACAATGAAAAATCAATTAAAGTAGTAGCATTTATCAAAGCTAGACCTCATAAAGGCTCAATTAAAAAGCCTCTTGATATTGCTTTCTCACAAAATGATATACTTAAATGTGTTGTGAGATGAGGAGATGTCAGTGAGGGTCGATTACCCTTGATTTAAGAGGAATCAAAGCATAAATTCGCCAAACATACCTACATCTACAAATAAGATCATTCAAATTGGAAATCTAAACTAAGCATTTTACAGAAATTGAAAGCTACAAACTAAAAAATAGTTAAATTCCTAATCTAACACTTTTGAAACTTTTTTTTTTTGGAATTGGTGTCATATTGATGTGAAATAATGACCCTTTCCCAATCTTGTGATCAATGAGCTTGTTTCACTCCATTCTATGGAATAGAATCGATGAAACCATTACAATTTATGAATGAAAACCTAGCTTATGCTAAAAATGGACATGATGCAAGCTGAGTTACCATGATTTTATGCTAAAATACATTTATTATGCTATTGCTAAGCTAATCTAAGCTAAAGCTATGCTAAAATATGAAAAAACCTAATTTATAAACAATCTAAGATGGATGCATGGAAGCCATTAATGGATTCTCTAAGCTATGATGTAGTTAAAATTAACTAAGATAAGATAAAAAGTGAGTAAATATGAGTGTATGGATGCAAGTGAATTCAACAATATGAATTTTCTCTGAAAGATGGATGTATGAGTTTCAACAACATAAGTTTTCCCTGAAAAAGATGGATGAGATTCAACAACATAAGTTTTCTATAAAAAAGATGGATCCATTTGTCTCCAAATAGCGACCTATTTATAGGAAAGCAAATGAGGAATGGATGTTTGAGAAAAATATTAATCAACGGTCCAAGATAAAGTAGATGAGAGGCATGGATCATGGATTCTCATTAATGGATGAGAATGCATGATGATATTTTATCAAGGGTTCACACTTGCCTCAAAAAAACACACTTTTGACCTACTCACATAGGTCAAAGGTGATGTGTTCAAAAGTTTGAAGGTTAAAACTTGCTTAAGAAGCCAAGTGAAAATATCCATTTTTCAAATGATGAAGTAAATTAATCATGTATTTGTTATGTTGTAGTAAATTAATCATCATTAATTTACTCTAGTGCTTAATGCAAACATAGGAAAAGATCATCTAGTTCTAATTTTGAGTGTTGTTGCTTTAATTTCAATGAGTTAAGTGACTTAACAGATTCATGAATTTTGTTATCTCACTCCTATCTCAATTAGAACTCCATCACATGTTGATGTGAACTCCACCATTCAGGGATCTCATGTTGAGTTCATTTCAGTCTACATAAGGTTATTCAATCCTTCGTTGTATTCATTTAGTGATCAGTAATCATTACTGTTTCACACATTTTGTTGTGTCATTTCTATTTTTTGTGTGATAGGTTTCTCTCTAGATTATCATCTAGGGCTTATGGGATATCAAGATTAGATTCTTTCGTGGTATTAGAGCTCTAGATCAGAAGATCCTTGTTCACTTTATTGAGAATTTTTTTCATCAGAAGCACTATTTCAAAGATGTTTCTAGGTTTAAATTAAATGCATGTCAACTCTCATCATCTAAAAGGATTTTCTAAGTAGCAGCAACTAGCAGAGGAGGTTGTGTATGCCTTTTTTGATGATGCCCTTCACCAATAGATTCATCCCCTAACACCCCTCTTTTTTTCAATTCTCCTTGAAATGTTGCCCTCGATTAAATAGGGAAAAGGTCACAAATTGCATCAAGAGGGAACACTTTACATCTATGAGACCCTCAATTTTGTTTGTGCCCACAATTGGGTAACATAACAGCCTTAATGATTGGCGTATGTCAACATTGGCAGCCATTTTTCAACATTTTTTGAAGTAGGATGCTTGAACTTCCTTTAGGTTGTACCAACAAGCTTAGAATTTTCCTTCAAGCTATGGCATACATATGCATCCCGCACCATTTTCTAGGTAGATCAAGTTGGGGAGAAGTGAGAGATGGCATTGTTCACACTAGGAATTTTGCTAAAACTATTGCAGCACATGAACTCAAACGTGAAAGTGGCAGGAGAATACCAGAGTGCCCTGTTGCAAGTGATCGACATTGTTCTGGCATTGACTAGGAAGGATTTTTGGCCCAACTGTGGGTTTTACCTCAAAGTATTTGATTCTTTGCAAGCCACATACGTTTCCTTGGCAGAGGAGTAGGCTGACCTCATTCTCACGGACAAGCTACAACTAGGCTAGTTCATCTACTTTGCCAAGCTGGAGTGTAAGTCTCTCTATCCAATTCTGCATGGCATTCAGCCTATTCCACATTGGAATCCCTTCTTGGGTAGCCCGGAGGACATCACTATTCCTTCCACTTCCTATGCTCTTGACTTGGAATTGTCGCTCGATGTTTCCTTTCACAAGCAATTATTGAGATTAGGCACTTCCATGCCCACATCTTCTTCCGCTCTTTGGTCTCCTTCTCTCACTAAGAAATGTGAGTCCTGTGGTGATAACAAGTCTGGGGATGGAGGTTTGGAGAGAAAATCCTATAATGGTAGGTCTATAAGCACTAGTAGAAAATGAAGGACGAGGAGCCCTGTAGGGAGTGTTTCTAATAAGGAGGCAGATGTAAACCTTTATTTTTGGATGCATTTAGTTTTGTTTAAATCATTTAGTATAGGTTTCTTTTATTTTTCTTTTGAATAAACAAACTTAGAAATTAAAAGTTGCTAATTAACTATCAAGCTCTACACGGCTCCTCCAATCGATAGCCAAAAGTGTTCTTCTATTCCAAATTCATGTCTACATGAGATTCTAGAGTCACATTCTCATGTGCTTCCAGAGTTTCCTTGTAGTGGGACAATATTGAACATTGGATAAACAATGGCATCATCCTTAATGGATGACATCTTTGTAGTTCTTCAGTAGTTGGAACTTTCTTCTTTAGTTTGGATAAATTGTTGACAACCACATCACCACTATTGGCCCACCATCTTAATCGCCTTTCAGCTTGTTCTCCATCAGTCTTCACAAGATCTTGGATCGACGTCATCACTTTCTAACATGTAGACACATGATCAATTTTTAGAGGCATCCATCATTGCATTCTTTTCCTTCATCAGTTTTTTTTTCTCCTCAATTTTCATTTAGGGGGTGTTGGAGTAAATCAATCATCCTTAATTTACTCTAGTGCTTAATGAAAACATAGGAAAAGATCATCTAGTTCTGATTGTGAGTGTTATTTATTTAACTATGCATTTCAATTAGCTAAGTGACTTAACTAATTCATGCATTTTGTTATCTCACTCCTGTCTCAATTAGAACTCCATCACAAGTTGAGTTCATTTTAGTCTACATAAGGATATTCAATCCTTCATTGTATTCATTCAGTGATCAATAATCATTACTATTTCACATATTTTGCTATGTGCTTGATCATCTTATCTCCTAGATCTTCCAAATTCTAATGCATTAAATTAAATTATTTAATGAATGAGGAAAGGTGAAATGATATTTAATTAAATAACTTAGGGTTATTTAATTAAATAAGATGAGTTAGGGAGTTAAATTGAACATTTTCATGTATTTAACTTAATGAGATGAAATGTTAGCGTGAAGGGGGATTAATTAACCTGATTAAATTAATAATGCCAACAGATGAAAATGATGCAATTAATTAAATTTGCTAGGTTAATTTAATTAATGAAGTGAAAAGAGGATGGGTCAAAGAGGAAATGATGTTAGTAAACCTATGTGATCCATTGGGACATTTTTAAGTGTACAATTTTCCCCTCTTTGAAGCAATGTACTCATTTCATTGGTTCAAGGATGAATGTTTATTTTGATGTTAATGATGATGTAGAACTAGATATCAATGATCTCTTTGAGATGTTGATAGCCAAGCTAAATTTGATTGATCTGATTGATTGATTGATAACATTGTTGAGGATTCACATGTTTAATGTAAGGATTGTGTTGAATACCATGAAGATTTGTAGGGAAAGATATATCCCCACAATGGTTGATTTGATAGATCGATCAATATTTTCTAGCAAGGGGGTATATGTAGGATCATCATGGAAAAAACATGCCCTTAAGTGGCGAAAAATTTAGAAAAATCAGAGTTAGGCAACTTGATCTATAAAAATTTGAATAAGTTATCTATATTATTTTAAAAATATGTAAAAAAAATATCTATCAAATTGAATGTAGTTTCTAAACTACTAGGTTTATTTATTTTTTTAAAATCTATTTGGTAAAAAATTGAAATTTCAATGCAGTAGTACTTAAATTTTAGGGAAAAATAATAAGTAGGTGTCTGTCTGGCCACCCTAACCACAATAAAATGATAATATTTTTTAATAATATTTTAGATATAAGTAGAGCACTCATGTCCTGATGTGATGCATATTTTTTTGTAATTTTTTTCCAAGTAAATAATTAATTATGAATTTTTTATTACAAGTTTTTAAAAATATAAAAGCTCGTATATTGTCTAACCACTTTAACTTAGTCAAAATTTCATGAAATTCAATTTTTTTTTTAATTTTATAGTATGTGAAGCATAGAATGTGACACATGTTTCAGATTCAAAAAATATGACATTGTTTGAAAGATATAGA
The DNA here is from genome assembly GCA_007258455.2 of Sequoia sempervirens. Lineage (NCBI taxonomy): Eukaryota > Viridiplantae > Streptophyta > Pinopsida > Cupressales > Cupressaceae > Sequoia > Sequoia sempervirens. Next base: position 262,113,343 of record VDFB02000013.1, on the reverse strand, counting down.
TGTTTTTCAATCAACCTACCAATAAGGACTTTAGTCATAATTCAAATAGAAAATGAATAATAATTATTTATTAAATTCAAACTAGCATAATTTATATTGGTGGAAAGCTTAGAATCTACTTTAAAAACCCTTTTCATTTCATGAATTTTGGGTTAAAAAAATTCGTCAGCCACATACCCATCATATTGCCACTTTTTGGCCCAACATGACCATGCACATACCCCAAGGCCAAGAACAAAGTTGTTTAGATGATTTGATAGTAATATGATTGAAATATGGTTGGTTTCCCCCTTGATAGATTGATCGGAGAATAAAGTGTTCCAATAAGGCTCATGATAGGTGAAAATCAGACTAATGCTTGAGATGCTTGAGATTTCAAGTTGCTTTTGAATCAAATAACTACATATTTTTAGATTGTTGAGTTGGAGATGATATAGATACCCCACTGTACCCTAGTGGAAGAGGGATTTCTATGATGGTAGCTCAGATATTAATGTGGACAGATTTCATGGTGTATAGACAATCATTGGCTATGAGTAGCCTCATGTATATGTCGATGTAGATCATATAGATTTGATGCTAGGATAGAATTCTTAGTAAAGATAGAAGGATAAGAAGAATAAGATGAATGGATTGACCATTGATTTCAAGATTGATTCAAAATTCCAACAAGTCCATGATCCACTAAGACTTTATTAGAGATGGTGATGAGACATGCAAAATGCGAGATGAAATGCAGGATGAGACACTCACACTTTAGGATTGGGATTTTTCGTTGTTCCTTATTGTTTGATATAACATAGAGACACAATGTATCAAGGTATTGATAACCAGGAGGACATTGTATCTAGTGTAATGGACTTTGACTTGACAAATAGATAGAATAGTTCTTGTTCACACCTTGACATACAAAAATTTCATTGGAATGTAAGTTAGAAGCTTAGAATATATTGGACCAAAGCATATGCAATAGTCAACAACATACCCTAAACAACCTTCCCACACACAACTGAGAAATTATGTGCCAAGATTATTTTACATGAGTACCCACAAGCACAACAAATGAAAAATAATGATCGATGCCCAATTCCTTTCTCTCTAAATCATTTTTGGTAGACATCATCAAGAGGTCCTCGGATTGGGTTATTAAGATAACTCATAAGAAAAGATAAAAATAAATAGTCAATGTTATCTATAGCTCTTTCCTAGTTTAAGGTTAGCTAAAGTGATGCCTGATACTAATGTTTATTGCAGCAAGGATACATCCTAGGACATGTTGATCAGAGGGTTGTTTGATGTTGGGAAGATGATGCGCTAAGATGAGCCATTGCTATAAACTTCACTGACACATTTACCTATGATTTAGACTTTAGATTTTAACACTTAGGTTCACACTTTACAACTTGCTATACTTCCTTTCTACTTGTTTCACCAAAGGTTGAAGGTGATGATCGATTTATTATGGGTGAAGGTTTATTGTAGGTGAAAGTGAGATGGGATGGATGGGTTTTGGAATTTTTTGGAATATTTCAATGTTTTTGGTATTTTGAAAATGTTTTGAGGCTATTTTTGGTCTTTTTGAAAGTTTATATGAATGTTTAGAATTTTTGATTTTCTGAGGTTTTTTAGGGTTTTCTAAGGTATTTGAGGCTTTTTAGGTCTTTTGAATGTTTTCTATTGTTTTTGAATTTTCAATTTTCAATTTTTTTGTGTTTTTGTGAATATTTGAATGTTTTTTTGGATTTTTGAATATTTGAATGTTTAGGGGTTTTATGAGAACTTCCATGTTTTGACCAAGAACCTAACCTAAGAGACCTATCCTAGGGGCCTCGAGGGCTAATGAAAGATAATCCTTTCCTAAGTTATACATGCAAAGACCACGTAGTTTGACTGACTTGACCCATTTACAAGATGAAGATATGACCAGATGAAAGATGTTAGTTGATTATGATGAACTCCTGAAGGACTAACTTAGGGTGTCTTAGGGGAAAATCAATGATGGCCTTGCATATGTTCAAGCTCAAAGACCCATAGTTTGACAAGAGAACTCTAACTTTTGGTTTTTTGATGTTCGACCTTTTTAGGGATTTTTTATGTTTTCTGGATGTTTTGGATTTTTCCTTTACAATTTTCTAAATTTTCTTGGGATTTTAGTTGTACAGGATTTTGCAAATGTTTTTGTATTTTTTCGAGATAAAATTTTATGATTTTTTTTCATGTTTTCAATGAGTTTTTAAGGAAAATGATACCTAGATCATGATGTTGATGTCACGTTGTGAGATATAAGACATAGATAAAGAGTTAGTCGAAAACAACAGTGTAGTAACCTACCCTTAGTGTTTAGCAATTCTTCATAATGCAATGGACAACCAAGATAGGTAATGTATATGCAAAGAGTTTGATAGAGTTTCAGTATGCTAGATATGGGCTATGGGACTTCATGAGACAAAATGGTAAAGATCTTGTCAAAATTTTGCCATGAGTAGAGTTGAAGTATACACCGAATCTTTGTCAAGATCAAGATAAACTAGAATATCTGGATAAATTTTGGATTGGATGGATGAAGGGAACATTGGATTTATCAAGACAAGGATGAGATGCTTCTTTCTAAGAATGATCATATAGATCCTAAATTCTACTCATGATGCCTGTTTGCTAGGTTTTCATCATAGTACATTCCCAAAGTGCCACTGTAGTGGTTTTCACTAGAGGACAATTTTTATTTTTACTATTTTCTTGATTTTTTATTTTTTATTTTTTATTTTAGAAAATTTACCCTCATGTTGAACCACCTAATGGTACTAATGTAGAGACCACTATCATAACATTCTAGTGATATCCTACCTAAAGAATCTGCTTTGCTAAGATATGATCACTTGAATGCAACCTTGAAGAACTCTTATCTTCCTTTTAGATACCAGGATTAACCTTGTCTATGCGCACACATCATGATAAAGTGCCTTTATAATCCTTATGATGAAGAGTAGCTTCCAACACATGGTCAATGAAAGAATTGGATATTGTGAATGGAGTGTAGGGTGTCATGTATGAAGGAATATGAGATGGATTGGTTGATGGTTTGGAACCTTTGACTCTCCAAACTTGGAAAGAGGAGTGATGATGGGTGGGGATGGAGGTTTTTATAGAAATAGGACCAACCACTGGATATACTTTGTTCCTTGATTGAGAAGCTTGCTTTTGTATTTGAGGACTCTTTTGATGGACACTTTTCCCTTTCTAATTCTGCCCCATAGTTTCTTTGACTAATGGAGTTTCTGAGGGATGATTTTCTTTATTTTTCTTTGGTATCCATTTGTATTTGATTTGTCCTTTTTGCTTTACTGCTTCATTTTCTGTGATGATATTTTCATTTCTTTGAAAGGAATTCTTCTTCTTACGTTGGTCCCAATTTGTGTATGAGATGATGGGTGAATGCCAACTCATGATACAACTAGTTGTAGCATTGACAACATTTTCATCATAACGATTCTTTGTGCCCCATATGTTGCTATTTTCTATAGAAAATATTTCCCCCAGCATTGTGAAGGTATTATCAATACCTAATCCTTTTCCTTGATAATGTATCCTCTAATATATTGCCACTGAATAGGATTTGTCATGAACACATGATATTTCTATGGATTCTTGTTGTTCAAGAATATGAATTATTTTCTCTAATTCCATGACATCATTATATGTTGATACTGATTCAAAAGATGTTGATGTTGACTCAAAAGATGTCGATGATGCATAATCACTCTAAAAATCAATAATCTCAATTACTGCTCACTCATGAACATTTTTTTTAATTCTATGACATCATTATCTGTTGATACTATTTCAAAAGATGTTGGTACTGATTCAAAAGATGTAAATGATGCACAATCACTATAAGAATCAATAATCTCGACTACTGCTTGCTCTTGGGTAGGAACATCAAGAGTTAGAGATTCATGTTTTGATGAAGAACATCTATATGTCCATCTGAAAGAAACATCTCAAGAGTGATATTGGGGACATATTTGGAGTTTAAAATGGTTTGGAAGACGTCCCTTAGTTCTTTGTGAATCTCTGGGGATAGGGGTTTTTGATATTGAATTGATTCAGAATAACTTTCATTATCCTCAAGAGCCTCCTCTTGACATGATCCTTGGGTGGATGATATATCATCGATAAAAGAATATTCGCAAAATTTTGTGGGTATGGGTGCAATAATGGATATTTTTGGGTCATTTGGAGTTTCTTCAATATGCCCAATCATTGAGTCATATGTGTGAGAGACATCACAATTTGATATCCACTTGATTTCACTACAATATAAAATAGTGCTAAACATTGTTGATGGGTTTGGACTTTTTTTTAAAATAGTATACATATCAAATTCCTCATAAATAACATAAACATGTCCCAATGTGGTATCTTGGGTATTGTTTGAAGTTGATTCCTTTATCGAATCTTTTTTTTTTCCATGGTCAAGCATAGGGTTCATGTAAATTTTCAGATTTTCATTCCCAAATTTTTGGTCGACCTCAATTTCTCTTTGTTCAATAAGATCCTCTATTAGATGTTTGAGCCTAGAACAATTTTGTGTGCTATGAACTTTATACCGGTGAAATTCACAAAAGTGATCTTCTCTATAGCTACAAGATTTTATTTGTGGCTCTTGATAGTTTGAGAAATATGGGAGTGTGATAAGGTTGGACTATATCAACCTCTTCAACACATCTTCCATAGGTTCCCCTAAGGGAGTGAATTTTCACTTAGGAGCATTGTTTGTTCTCTATTGTCCACGTTGAGTGTTTGTAGCATTGATTGTTTGATTGTTTGATGGTGACATGTATGGTTGTTGTGTATTCATGGTTTGGGTGCTTTCTTGTCTGGAAGCAATTAACACCACCTTTGCATCAACAACACCATGATTAGTAACATTTCTTTTTTTTTTCCCAATCACGGGGCTTGTCATTAAAACTAGTGGATGGGTGGTTGTCTATATAGACTTCTGTGTTTCCCTATGAGATTAGGGCTCTCTCTATGTCAAGGGATCCAAGGATAATCTCATCATAATATTTGATGCACTACATTTTCAAGTGGAATGATATGTCTCGATCTGTATTTTCTATGATAATTCCTTGTTGTTCATCGAGAAGTGGCCACTTGCTTTTACTAGCTCTTTGTCTCCACCATTGTAAAAAACTAGAAAAATATTATCCCTTGTTTTGTCTAAGAGTGTACAGTTCTTCTAGACTTACATCCATGTCAAGATTGAAGAAGTGATCTATAAATTTGTCAACAATTTCTTGGAAATTTTTGATGTCAGGGGGCAGTTGAGAAAACCAATCCATGGTAGAACTTGTTAAACTTCATGGGAAAAGGAACATCATATAGGACTCATTATAGGAAATCTACATACACATGACATTAAACTCTATGATATGGTCCACAAAACTTCCTCTCCCTTTGTATTTTTCAAATTTGGAGATTTCAAAATTGGGAGGGAATGGTACCGTTGCAATGTTTCAATCAAATGGATATGGACATAGGTTCTATGTATGAGGCTTATTTTTCTTTCCTATTCAAAGGTCATACATTTCTTATGATAGTGCCTTAAATTTTGATGCTATATTGTTTGGTGGGTTTGGTGGAGGAACATACATTGCGTATTCTGGGATGATGGATGTGTTGTATGCAGGATTTTGATATGATAAGGTGTTGTATGGTGTATATGGTGGTGTAGGATAAGGTGGTGATTTTGTGGGCATATATGTTCCTAATGTGTTTGGATTGATGATGTTCTATTGAGGGTTATAGTAGGAAACTTGTTATTACACAATCAATTGTTGTTGTTGGGCATACTGTTGGGCCTATTGGGCTGCTAGGGTTGCTTGTTGTTGCACTAATAAGGCGGGTTGTTGTTGTTTTTGTTGTTGTGCTGCTAAGGTTGCCTAATTTTGTTGTTGTTGTTGCCCTGCTCAGTCTACTTGATGTTGTTGTTGTGCTACTAAGGTTCCTTGATGCTGCTGTTGTCAAACTTCTTGCTAGTAAGCCTGATGTGCTTGTTGTAACGTTGAGGCATGTGCTTGCAATGTAGGATCTATCAGTGGTTGGGACATTTATAATGGATTGGTGGTGTTAATGTTTTGAGCAAGTAGTGGATTGTTGATGAGGAGTTGAGGGTTCCCTTTGTTTAGCATTCCTTGCAAGATAGAGAATGGAGGTGAAGGAATGTAAGTTTGAGGTTCCAATTGATTTTTCATGGTAAAGGGGACCATGGAAAATGACGAGGATGATTCCATTAGATTTTGTGATAGAAATGACATACTAGTACCTCAAGTCCATTGATTAAAAAGGTCCGCTTGTTGTATTTGAAGTGTGACCAAGGTGTTGTTTTGATTTGGGTTGATTATAGATGGGTTTGATGAGGATGGTGTTTTGACTTGAGTAGCTTGGATAACCACTTCTTTCGATGTGTCGATGGGATTGTTGGCACCACTTGTCAAGAGTTGACTTTGTGTGAGAGTGTTAACTTTCCCAAGTTGTTGTTCCATTTGAGAAACTTGGTTCACATTACCTTATGTATCATTAGGCATGCTTGGGGTATTTGTAATGAAGGATAAAGATGGTTACGCTCAAAATTTTGATATTGTTCTGGCATCATGGAATGTAAGTGGCTTGCCAAATGTTGGTATCCAACTTGTGTCTTGGGGAAGGTTGGCAGTTAATGGAATGGTCATTTTGTGAATACCTAAAGTTGTGCTTGTTCCTAGACATGAAGTGAGACCAAAGTTGGTTCCTAGTTGAGTTGCAAGACTAGATGTTAAGGGTTGACTTGGCACAAGGGATGGAGTTGGTTGAATCATAGATGAATTCAAGCCTTGTGTCAATGATTGTGCAAAAAAATATGGGGAAATTGGAGCCACATTTTCTAAGGCTTGATGTTCCATGATTTCTTCTCTAGTAAGTCAAAATGGGTTATTTGTGATATCTTTTATCTCATATGGCCCTAATGGAGATGATGGTTGTTGTGATGGGGTAACTTGACTTCTAGGATCATTTTTTAGGATTTGGATCACTTGAGGTGAATGTGACTTTGGTTTTCTCCATTATTCTCTTGTTTCGTGATCTTGTTGTAACCATAGATTATGGGTAAACGATGGGAGAGGTGTGTTGAGATTTGTAATGTTTGAACTCTCTAGTTGACTCAAATAGAGGTAGAAGAGACACTCTAAGTATTTTGGGAGCAATGATGATAATGGGAGATGAAAATGTAGATGATATGGGAAGTGATCTTTGCAAACATTTTAGGACAACACTTTTTACTTAAGTTTTGATGTTTTGATGTTGGGATAAAGGATGTTGAACTTGTAAATATTTAGGGTAGACTCATGACCTTGAAGATGAACTAGTTCAATGATGATAACTAACCTAAATAAATGCATGGAAAAGGATTCATTTCATATACAAAGTACTAAGTTAGGGGTTAGTTTGATAGATGTTCAAGTCATAAAGTGTTGGTTTATTCAAAAAATTTACAAAGATAGGTGAAGTGAATGATGACATTTGATGAAGGATGGATGAAATGTTTGACCCAATGTAGACCTAGAGTGGATGTATCTTTTCCAAGACCAAGGTAGTGAGAAAAATTTTATACCTCTTGAAACATATATTTTCGGCACCTACTTGCTTTCTATCACTCCTAGGGTTTCTCACCTAGAAGGAGAAAGGTGGGCGAAAAATTATTATGTTCTCATTAGAGGAAATGGAAAGACGGATATGAAGTATGTGTGGATGTGTTTAAATATTGAAAACTTAATGAAAAATAAGATTAAGGAATGTATTCTAACCTAATACAAAAGTGGTGGAAAACACAATGTGTATTCAAACTATTTGACTAGAAATGTAAGCAAATTATAACAGAAAATAACCCAATTCAACATATGAACCTAGAAGCTAGAAGAGGTTGGAATGAGGCTCTGAACACTTGCAGAAGACACCAAGAATTCTCACTAGGACTGATTCACCATCTTGGGCGAATGAGTCATGTTTTTGCCAGAAAGTGTCAAAACTAGTTTCGGGAAATTGGGTATCCAAATCCACAGAAATCATTGTTCAAGCCTATTGGTTAGTTTTAATGAACCAAAAAGGCCTTAGAAAGTACCTATGAGTTTTCCAAACCCAATTCTTGAATACCTGCCAGACGAGTGGCCAATAAACGAGATAAAACATATATTACTTTATCTCCTACACTTTGGGTTCTACTAGACCCGGGAGGGTATTCCTACAATGCCAAATATATAACCTATTTCAACAATTTACACATACATTGTAAATCAAGGTAGACAAATTCTCATTAATATAAAATAAGATGAAATCACTCACAAAGATGGTAATTCTTTGAGATAATTATGAATCTTAAGCTGAGAATATGAAACAACAACAAACAATTGGTGGGTCGATGATTATTTTAAAAGATTACTCTCAAGTTAGATGACTGAAACCACAAGAAAGATTCAATGGGTTAAAGATTAGTGCCATTATCTATGGGCTAGGAGTCTGTGTAAATTGAAAAATAAGGTGTGTTTAATTCTCAGCAATTATGATCTAGTGATATCACCTTGTAATTCAAAAATCAATGACTCGGCACTAAAGACTACTTAACAAATCCAAATTACTTCATATATGAACCCATGATCTAATACAAGCATTTTAACTCATTCCATGAACAAGAGCAACAACCAAATCACATATCAAAGTATAACATGACATGATAATTAATGAAATGATCGTTGATCATTATTTTCATTAATGATTCTAATACAAAACCAAAATGGAGAGACTATAGACTCATAAAATCTCCATTATCATTCAAATATACTCAAAAACCATACATTTAATTAAATTTATTGTCTAGACTCAAAGCATTAGATAAAGGATCAACATATCTACTTTATGTTCTATAATTCTCTAAAAGTAGCTCCATAATTTCAACAAAAATCTGCAAAAATGGCCCTAAATTCCATTTTATAGAACAAGGGAGTAAAACAAGCTGCAAGCCAAATGTACACATGTCATACTTCAATTGGACTGCTTGAAGGTATATTCCTAAATTTAGTTATATTTGCAATCAAAAATTGATGGAATACACACAAGACAAAGAATATTTAAATTCGTAGTAAAGAGCAACATTTCCTTTTCAAAAGCACGTGTCAAAAGAACGCATCCAATTTATCGAGAAAAATGACAAAATGATGTAGACCATAGGTGATTCAACATGTCACTCAGCATTCCACATCATCAACAGCTAATACTTCTCTGTGAAACATATGTTTCAACATTGTAACCTCAGAGGCCAGACCTGTACAATACATGACCCACTATATGTTTCACAAACCAAACATGCCAACACACAACCATCCCCATTCTTCATAATCTTCCTCAGATGACTAATGAAACTCCATAATTTTTTCCATGGCTTTCTTGTAAGGGGAGTACTTGGTTACCACTACATGGGATTCCTTGTCAAAATCCTCCAGAAAGCTAATAAGAAAGGTTAACCTCCCTAGAGTGCTATTGAAGACATTAATATTAACTTCCTTGCAAAATTTATTTACTTGGGAATCAATAACTTCACCTAGTTCCCTCTTCCATGTTTGCAATGGTTTCACCTCATAATTGGCCAACTCAATATCTAGTAGTGGTGCCAAATCAGTGTGGTTATGTTGAGCTATAAACAATATTATCTTCTGATCCAATGGGGCTGCATATCCCTAAAAATTCTGCTCACTTAATTCACACACAAACTCATAAACTGGAAGCACTAGAGGATACTTATCTTCATTTTTCCTAGCTCCCACTAATATCAACTTGAATCTCTCAACTCTTGGGACCCATTTTTTCAAGGTCGGTATGGCCAACACCTTATCTCTTTGGGACAACCTCATTGCACACACCATCAAAGCATAGTTGTCATGCACACTATTGATTCTATCTTGGATCTTCTCATTTAGATGCTTTAAGGTAGTGAAAACAACTTTTGATATGTTCTCATACATTGTGTCCTAAGCTTTCTCTAGCAATTTCTTATATTCCTCAATTTGCAGAAGTAATTGATCTCTGTCAGGTGAATTAGAGCTTGGCCTACTTATTTCTTCCTCTTCAATTGATTCTTGTTCCTGACTATACGGTACTATTGCTAAAGCCTAGCTATGAAATGAATGCTACATAGATGTCATTGGAGAAGCCAAAGGTGGGTGGCTTGAACCAAGTTGACCATGTTGTCTCTGTACTTACCCTCTTTGTTTATAGAATGCCAATTCAGTTTATAGTGTAGCCACTTTTTGTTGGTTGTTGTCATAGTCATCTAGGAGTTCTCTGTATTTAACTTTGAGATTATCTGTTTTCAAGGTGAGGCCCTCCATAGTTGACCAGGTAAACCTAGAAAAAATAACAACCATGTCTACAACTTCCAAAGCTGGAGTGTCAGCAACTCTTTTTACAAGCAGTTGTCCGCTATGTTCGGATGGCTTTGCTAGGGCTAGTTTCCTAGATGATGAAGATAGTGACCATATCGCCAATGAATCATAATCATCGCTAAAGGCTAAACCTCAAAGTGCCATTTCCAGTTCTTCTTATGTTTGTAAAAGAGGCCTTTCAACCCTTCTTATGGCATCCAAAATAATAGCAACACACCATATTCCATTCTTGTAACAGCAACACACCACTCTTATTTATAAGCTCTCTACCCTCTTGTGCATTAATATTTTTAAACTCATCTCTCATAATGCTTCTTACATTTTCTTGAATAAAATTTTCAGACAATTTACGGTTCAATCTTCTTTCAATGGCAACCTTCCCTACATAATGTATCGTCTTGGATTTCCACCAGAAATCCTAGAATTTCAAGGTTTCAATGAAGGAATAATCTTCCATAAACTCTTTGCTAGTATCTTCTCTCAAGTCATCTGTAGTATTCAATCCATAAATTTCAAGCTTCCCTAATCTGAGGATGATTTTTCCTTAACTTGAAGCGATTGCTCCTTCATGAGGAGGCATTCTTGTCAACATTTCCTCAAGGGTGGCATAGATATCATCTTAATCTGTGTTAGAATAATCAACCACTCCTCTTGATTCAGTTCTTTTCTTCTTTTGAGGTGGTTGCTCAGGAGGGGAAACACTTTCAGGAGGTGCATCAAGATCAATTACAGGTAGAGAGGCATGTGCAGGAGGAGTTGGCACTATATTCTTAGGAGAATTTGATTCTGGCTCTTTAGAAGTGAAGGGGCTATTGAGCTCCTTTCCTCAATTGCTAATTTCTTCCTCCTAGAATAAATCCTAAACTATTTGGGTGGTTGATATGAAGGTCTTTCTTCTAATGTCATTTCAGCACTTTCTTCAACCACCACTACCTTCCCTTTACCTGGAACTTCCCAATGTTCTCTCAAAACACCAACAAAATTCTCAAAGTTGTCCATAGCATGCATATATTTACTGGAATCACCCTATATATTTGGCAGAGGATCATATTGGGGATTATTCTTCTTCTTAGCTTCTACCATATTTCTATAAGCCAAGTATTTGGCTTTTCTTTCATCCTGTTCCTCAAAGTTAAAGACATTCTTGATAACATCGTCACGATAATAAAAAGCATGTACAAAGGTACCCATTTTCTTATTTGCTTTGAGTTTACTAATGAATCCTTTAGGATCATGATTCCTCGAGCTATAGGCATCAGTTTGTAAGGAGCCAACAAGTTTTTTAATTCATTCACGGTTCCCTTTGTCACAATTTAATCTACAAATATTGTCCACTCTAGGAAGAATCACCCCTTATTGATTCAAGTAAATGTGTTTCTTGTGAATCTCCTAACTGCCTCATGATCTCAAGAAACCCTATTCTCAAAGGAAAATATGTAGGAAAGAAATAAGGGCCCAAACCACTACCATATATCCTAAAAATTGTCTTATCTAGATACAAAATCAAGTCTCCCCAATTATGGCTCAAATTCAAATCTAGCCTTAGCTTCCTAGGTCTCAAGAATTCATGGATTTCTCTGGGGATTCTAGGTGGTTGATATACCAAGGCCCTCTTTATCTTGGATGCAAAATCATTTCTAAACATTACAAAGTTATACCTCTTGTCATCTTTATCCAAGATTCAGGTCCAACACTAAACATGCAAGTCAACATCATCCTTCTTCCTTTTCAAGGTGATCACCTTCTCAAAGGCTCTCTGTCCTTTATACAAGAACATATGCATTAAAAATGAGTACCACCAGAACTTCACCCATTGTTTTCCTTCTCATAATTCAACTAAGCCTTTATGGATATGTTCAGCCAAATAAGTTCCATAGTCATAAACAATACTATACAGTGGGTGTTGCAGACATGGCCAAGTAGCTATACTCCTTTTGCAATGTGTCAGGTGGATTGGCACCAACAATTTTGTACAAAGAATATATGGTCTTCCTAAAATAACAAGTAGAATACCTCATTGGGAAAGGTTTGAGCTCTTTATCATCAATCCTAACCTTCCTCCTTTGTTTCCTGGTTCTAGTCATTGTAGTATGTAGAGGCAACATCTTTTTTCTAATAAACACCTTGGTATTGTTGTACTCTGTTATAATAGTGTCCATGTTCAGAGGGACCATGTCTTGACTCCATTGATGCAAGTCAAAGACTTTTTCAATTTCTTCCCTGGTTATTTCTGCCATAACCACCCCATCAAATGCTCTGACTACCCTAGAAACTCGGTCATATTTTGACGCAATATCTTTCAGGAGATCCACATCCATGTACACATTTGGGACAATCAGTTTCTCCATATCCAACTTCCATGGTTACTAAAAGGGGCCCCAAGGTTCCTATCTCTGAACGAGTGTTAAAACATGTGCCATCTAGTGTGAGGTACCTCGACATCCTTGATGAAAGAAGCCTTATCTATTAACCCTTCCTTCACAGTTAGGCCATGAAACAAGACCCTACCCTCTAGTTTCTTACTTGTAGAGTGGGGTAGCAAATCAGTCACATCCTGAGAAAGGGTTCTAGACTAGGTAGAGGAAGAAGCACCTTGAATTTTGGGAGGCATGGGCTTGAATTTAAAAGAGTTCTTACAAGGGAATTTTAACTATTCATTTCCCAATTGCAATTTATAACTTAGGACAAGAGCTAATTTTGGAAAATTTAGAGGGCTACGACTTGTAAAGACAAAGATTGACCCTAATTTAAAGAAATAAAAGTAGAATGATGAAACACACTTGTTTTAAATAGATTAAAAGAAAACCCTAATTAGGAAAATTGAAAAGGCATAAAATTGCATTTATTGTAATTACTACTTTCAACCATGACAAAACTCTAATGTTGGCCAGGAGAACTTTTGCAATTCATTTCTCATCTCTTCGTATTGCCTTGGACATGTCTTCAAATCTCATATAAACAAGAGTCGGTCACATACACCATTTTTAAAGGGAATTGAATATGATTACAGGTCACCTCCACCATTAATGCCCATTTGCGTGAAGCAAAACAATTGCAATGAGCATACTTTGCATTTTCTAATACATGTCATTGATCTATAGCTGAGTTGGGCATCTCAAACAACTCAGATTCAGTCAAACACATTTGAATTCACAACATGGAGCTCTAGCTCAAATGAATAGCCAATAGGAATTTGCTAACAGGACTCTCCCCATGTACGTAAGGGCCCCACCCTATAGTAGTTGTAGAATGCACGTGGAAACATCTCGCAGGTCTCATTATTTTTAATGAACTTGTATCTTTCCTCTGTGAGCTGGTGGGGAACAGTTGTGATCATTTTACTTTGCTTGATTAGCACCATCGATCTCAAAGCTCTGGGTGTTGAGATGGGACATAGCGGTTGGACCCACTTACAAGTGGCATTATTTTGCTAACCACACAAAAATTAAACTTCATTCACTTCAAACGGATGAGCTAGCAGGGAGCGGCCTAGATTAAATTCTGTCATCTCATGATCATCAAACCTATAGGAATGCAATAGTTAGTCTTAAAAGGGGGCCTTGACTAGGCTAACAAGAACATACCCCTTAGGGATTTATGACTTAGACATAAGTCATTTGTATGTGAAAATTGAAGGCTGACTTTGGGAATATTTAAGACACCTTGCGACTGAGGATAACTAAATAGTCCTAAATGAAGGGGCCTGTTAGATATGTCAAACGATGACTCAAGAGGTAACTTATGTAACTGGTAACTAGACAAACAAGTCAATTAAGAAATAAGACATCTAAGGATTACATGGGGATTTTGGATGACAAGGTTATTCAAATAAAACCCTAAACCCTGTGCATAATCAACATACTATGTTGATATTGAGGACATAGGACCTTAAAATATCAAGGGATTTTGGGGGTCTAACATCGCCTCATGCTCAGGGACACATACCCCTAGTGTCTATGGTGAGAAATAGATCTCTTGGTGGAGCAGACCAAACACAAAGGGATCAAAAAGGCAGGAGCTTGCCTAGACAAGGCAAGCAGACACAACAGAAAGGAAACACATGAAACCCTATGTAAAAAATTTACAAAACTATACAATGTATATGGAGAAAAACCTATTTCAAGAGAAATAGGGTTTCAAGAACTATCTATGTATTGGAAGATCCAAAAATTCACCTGCGAGTGACTGCAAGAAGAAAGAATCCTCCCCATGCATATCTATGATTATGTAAGGGCCAAGCCACAGGGGATCAAACTTCCAATGTTTTCCTTTATCCTCTAGTCTGGCATTCCACATCAATACCATAAATCCTATTTCAAATTTCCTTGGCACAACTCACTTGTAATGTAAATATTTAACTTGAAGTTGCATTTTCTCATTCTTCTTGTGAACTTCTCTCTTCAGCTCATCAAGCTCAACCAATTCATTCATCTTGTTTTGCATCTCATAAAAAATGTCAGTATCATATTCCTATACAAATTTATACATTTTCATCAAATTATTGTGTGGGATCCTGGCTTTGACTCCATATACCAAGTTGAAAGGAGAATTCCCAATAGCTTTCTTGACTATGGTTCTATTTGCCCACAATGCTAATTGCAATTTCGAATGCCAAGCCTTCTTGTTCTTGTCCAAAATTCATTTAATAATCTTCATGAGGCTTTTATTACTGGATTCAGTAGTCCATTTCCCTAGGGATGATATCGAGATGAATATGATACATTTATACCATGCTCATTACAAAAGTCCAAGAATTTTTCAAACTTAAAGCACATGGCATTGTCTATGACAATTCTTTCAGGAACACCAAATCTGCTTAAAATGTTCATCAATAAATCAATGACTACTTTGCTAGTGGATTTCTTGGTGGGGATGGTCTCAACCCATTTTGTGAAGTAATTAGTAGCAACTAAGATCCAAGCATGTCCTCCACTGGATTTCACTCCCATTTCTCCAATAAAGTCAATACCCTACTGATGGAAGGGGGTTGGCGTTAAGACTTGTCTAAGTGGTAAATTACATGAGAATTTTAGTTTTCCTATAAATTTTAGATAGGCATCACACTTTTGCACAAGATGGCATGCATCCTTGAATATTGTAGGCCACCAAAAGCCAGCCCTCAACACCTTGTTTGCTATTGTCTTGGCCATATAGTGACCTTCGCACACTCCTTTATGCATTTCAATCAAAAGATCTTCCACTTGGTCACCATCCACACATCTGAGTAGCACGCCCTCTAGGCTTCTCCACCAAAGTTCCACCATCAATGATAACATACCTAATTTCATGTAACTTTAGGGTTCTTTCATTCTTAGGCATGCCATCTGAGCATCTCATCGTCTGTAGCTATTCAACTATCCTTCAGTACCAACCACATGTTTGTATATCACAAATGGGAGAGACATTTTCCAATTCCACTTCATTGATTTGGTTAGCTTCCAGGTTAGATTCAACCATAAGTTTAGCCAGACCTTGGCCCTGTACTAGCTTTGTAATCTGAATGTCTATGTTAAATTCTTGGATCCTATTTATCCATGTACATCTTATGCCCGTAGTTTCTTATTGAGTAAAAATGTCCTTGACTATAGCACTTGGGACATAAGCCACCACCGTTGCACTAGTCAAATATGTCTTAAAATTCTTGACAACCTCAACTAAAGAAAAAGCCTACTTCTCAATGGTTGTTATATTTTAGCTCGGCTGCTTGCAAGGATTTACTAAAGAAGGTGATTGTTTGTTCATAACCCTCATCATTTTCCTACAACAAGACTCCAGCCACAGTGTGAAAAGAGGAAAATGTAAATAATTGGAAGGGCTTGGCATAATCTAGAGTTTTCAAGATAGGTGCAGCTTTAATAGCATCTTTGATAGCTTGAAAAGATTTAAGAGGCTCTTCTGACCATGCCACCTTTTCTCCTTTCTTGAGAATCTTCGAGATAGGTCTAACTATTTCTGCAAAATTAGTTACAAACCTCCTTAGAAAATTTATCTTCCCAAAGAAAGATTGAATTCCTTTGACATTCCTTAGTGGTGTAATTTTGTCCATAGCTACCACTCTTTTAGGATCAATTCAGATTCCTTCTTTCGAGACAATATGCCCCAACAACTTTCCCTCTTTAACCCCAAAATCACATTTCTTGGTATTCAACGAGATGCCATACTCCAAAGCTCTAACAAATATTTTCTTGAGGTGTGAGCAGTGGTCCTCCTCTTTCTTACTATGGGCAGTAAGATCATCCTTGTAGATTGCAAGGAACAAATGTATAAAATCAATAAAATCCACATCCATAGCCCTCTGGAAAGTGGCACCAACATTTATCAAACAAAATGGCATCCTGACATAAACATAAGTCCCCCACAGGGTTGTAAAGGTTGTTTTGTATTGCTGCAATTCCCTGACCATCACCTAGCCGTAGCTAGAGAACCCATCCATTATAGAAATTAGTTCACAACCAGTGACTTTCTATAGCATTTCTTCTATGTTGGGTAATAGGTAATTATCTTTCAAGGATGCCACATTGAGGTTCCTAAAATCTACACATAGTCTTAAGTTGCCATTCTTCTTTCTAACATGAACCACATTGGACACCCATGAGGAGTGTCTTATAGGTTTGATAATTCCTACATCACTTAATTTGGTGAGCTCCTCTTGCATTTTGGGCCTTAAGGTAGGATTAACAGGCCTTTGTTTCTACCTAAATGGTTTTGTGTTAGGATTTAGTGGAATTTCATGCTAAAATAGCTCCTCTTTGTAGGCTTTCAAATCATTGTAAGACCATGCGAACACATGTCTATAATTTTTCAATAATGCAATCAACATAGTCCTCATGTGTGGTTTCATCCTTTTCCCTATATACACCTTCTTAGGAGAACTTTTTGTTCCCAAATTGATTTCTTTTAATTCCTCTTTATGTGTACTTGATTACTTAACATTGGATATATCTGGGCCATAAAAAACCCTCTCAAGTGCATCTAAACCTTTAGGAATTTTAGTAGTCTTAAGTTGGATTATCTCATTACCAAATAGTGTCTCCTTTCCATCCACTTGTACCACATGTGAGCTGAAATCAATCTCCTAATTCTCATATATGTCCACATAATGTAGGAATCTCAATATGTCATTGTCGTCATCAAACACCTGCCAATTGTAGATGTTGTCAGGTATTGCCATCCTTATTTGTACCTCAATTCTTGAAACACCATCAAAAGTTACATCATTGAGCTTGACTGCAATATTAGCCAACAAACCTACTTTGACATTATATCCTCTTTCTACCCAATCTATTCCAAAGGCATAAAATGATTCAATAGTATCCCATACCTCATTCCTACACTGCCTCAACCTTTTGTCCTTAGTGACAAATTTGGACCTGACTTGGGATACTACTAGTTTAGAGTCCCCAAATACTTTTAAAAAATTTATTTCATGCTTAGAGGCTAACTTTACACCGAGTAACAAGGCTTCATATTCAGCCACATTATTGGTACATAAAAATTGTAGCAAGAAAGAGTATTTGAAAATATTCCCTTGAGGGGAGATAAGAATGACCCCAACACCTAAACCTTCATTTGAAAATTCTCCATCAAAATAGAGCATCCATAGGGCATCTTCCTAAGATGTTTGTGAGAGTTCTCTAGCAATTGGAGTAGGCTTAGCTTCTTCCTCTTCTTGTTTTAACTCCTCTAGATGGAAAGTGTCAAGGCATGTGTCCACAACATTAATCATTGCAGGCTCCTCTGATTCTTCAACTAGCTCAATCATATGTCTAAATATTGATTCTCTTGTAGGGTATGTGTAGGATCATCATGGAAAAAACAGGCCCTCAAGTGGCATAAAATTCAGAAAAATCAGAGTTAGGCAACTTGACGTAAAAATTTGAATAAGTTATCTATATTATTTGAAAAATATGTAAGAATAGAATTTGTAGCAAATTGAATGTAGTTTCTAAGCTACTAGGTTTTCTTTTTTTAAAATCTATTTGGTGAAAATTTGAAATTTCAATGTAGTACTACTTAAATTTCAAGGAAAAAATGAGTAGGTGTCTATCTGACCAACCTAACCACAATAAAATGATAATATTTTTTTATAATATTTTAGATATAAGTAGAGGACTCATGTCTGGATGTGATACATATTTTTTTGTAATTTTTTCCAAGTAAATAATTAATTATGATTTTTTATTTCAAATTTTAAAAAATATAAAAAATCGTATCGCCTAACCACCTTAACTTGGTCAAAACTTCATGAAATTTAATTTTTTTAATCTATAGTATCGAAGCATAGAATGTGACTCATGTTTGATTCAAAAATGTGATATCATTTGAAAGCTATAGATGTTTTCAATCAGCCTATCAATCAATACTTTAGTCGTAATTCATATAGAAAATGAATAATAATTATTTATTAAATTCAAAGTAAAGAATAATTTATATTGGTGGAAAGCTGAGAATCTCCTTTAAAAACCCTTTTCGTTTCATGAATTTTGGGTAAAAAAAAAAGTTTTCAGCCACATACCCTACACATACCCATCATATCGCCACTTTTTGTCCCATCATGATCCTGCACATACCTAGTAATTTTAACATCCTTTTGGTCAATAGAGAATGTGGAAAATGATAAATCACAATGCATACTTCCCCCCATATAGGCACACCATTGTCTAGATAGTAGCATCCCATAAGTCTGGGGAATGTCCACTACTGTAATACTCATGACTAACTCTTTTTGAAGAAATGCAACCATTCTATATGGAGCCTCATAGATTACACCAATGAGAGTGACTTCCCTTGAATCCATGGCATAACATTTCCCATATGTACTATCAAATTTCAAACCCATTTCCTCCATGATCTTAATGGGCATGACATTGTTTGAAGCCCCAGAATCTATCATGCAATTTCTGAGGATCTTTCCATCAATAATCAGACTCAAAAAGAAAGGATTGACCAAACTTGGGTTAGATGTAATAGTAGTTCCTATGTAGATCTCAGGGTTCTCACTAACTATTGCTTCAGTTTAGTACCTTTTTCTTCACCAACACTTGTGTTAGTTACAATAGCCTCTACTTTCTGCTTATTTCCTCCTACAATACTATTGATGACAGCCACAATTTTATTCTTATGATCGTCAATCCTTATCATTTCAAGGAGTGGGACTGTGACCTAGATTTGGGATAAGACTTGAAACATGTCAATGGAGGAATAGCTAGGAATCTCAAGAAATACTATGTCTTGGGGAATTGTCTTTTCAACTTGTTTGTTAGCTTTCTCAATAGTGGTTTTTGACTCTTTAGCTTTTGGGTCATGATGTGCAAGTTCAACATTAGCCTTAGCTTTGCTACCTTTCTTTGCCCAGATTCTTATTTCTTTTGGCTCCTTAGGCTTGGTTTCTTCATTTTTGTTCTTTGCCTTGGCTCCTTTACTATCTGCATTGCCTTATTTTATGAATAAACCTCCAGGATGGCCTTGATTTCCACTCACCACTCTATTCCTCAAATGGAGATCACTTTGTACTTGAGATTTTGTAACTAAGGCAGTTGTATATCTCTCTATCTCCTCATTTCAAGGTCTTCTTAGAGAGAAGTTCAATGCTTCAAGATTGTAGGAAGTATACTCATCCTCCCTTTCCTCATCTGACAGTACTTGTTGATGGTATACACTTGCTTATTGCCTCGGTGTATCCACATCATCTATGTTAGCATCATCACTAGAAGAATAACCACCATATTCAAAATCTAACCTATTAATGAACATATTTGTTGACTCATATGGATTGCAAGGTGAAAATACTTCTCCTTGATCTTGTTGGTTTTTTGACATAGACCTAGCTACAACACACTATTGTGATGCATGGGGCATCTCACATGCTTCACACCAAGGTAAATCCTCAACTACATTCATGGTATTCTTATGTAGAGGATGTAGAGGATCAGGTGTAGCTTGATAATTCTTTTGATTATTCTGAGTTGGCTTGCCATTATGCTAATTGGTATGATAGGGGAAATCTTGAAGTCTAGGAGGCCTATCATTTCTCTAAAATTGAGGTTTATCTTTTTTTGCTTGCTTTTGTAATAGACTGAGAACTTGATCGAGCTTCTCATCAGGTGTTGTAGTATTGTTGGATTTCTTATTTTGATCCTTCAGATTCTTTAGAAGTTAAGGTTCATAATGTGCACGTTCAGCATTAGCCTTAACTTTGCTACCTTTCTTTGCCCAAATTCTTATTTCTTTTGGCTCCTTAGGCTTGGTTTCTTCATTCTTGTTCTTTTCCTTGGCTCCTTTACTATCTGCATTGCATTCTTTTATGAATAAACCTCCAGGATGGCCTTGATTTCCACTCACCACTCTATTCCTCAAATGGAGACCACTTCATGCTTGAGCTCTTGCAACTAAGGCAGATGTATATCTCTCTATCTCCTCATTTGAAGGTCTTCTTAGAGAAAAGTTCAATGCTTCAAGATTGTAGGAAGTATACTCATCCTCCCTTTCCTCATTTGACAGTACTTGTTGATGGTATACACTTGCTTATCGCCTTGGTGTATCCACATCATCTATGTTAGCATCATCACTAGAAGAATAACCACCATATTCAAAATCTAACCTAGTCATGAACATATTTGTTGACTCATATGGATTGCACAGTGAAAAGGCTTCTCCTTGATCTTGTTGGTTTTTTGACATAGACTTAGCTACAAAACACTGTTGTGATGCATGGGGCATCTCACATGCTTTGCACCAAGGTAAATGCTCAACTACATTCATGGTATTCTTATGTAGAGGATCAAGTGTAGCTTGATAATTATTCTGATTATTCTGAGTTGGCTTGCCATTATGCTAATTGGTATGATAGGGGAAATCTTGAAGTCTAGGAGGCCTATCATTTCTCTAAAATTGAGGTTTATCTTTTTTTGCTTGCTTTTGTAATAGACTGAGAGCTTGATCGAGCTTCTCATCAGGTGTCGTAGTCTTGCTAGATTTCTCATTTTGATCCTTGGGATTCTTTAGAATTTTAGGGTCATGATGTGCAAGTTCATCATTAGCCTTAGCTTTGCTACCTTTCTTTGCCCAAATTCTTATTTCTTTTGGCTCCTTAGGCTTGGTTTCTTCATTCTTGTTCTTTTCCTTGGCTCCTTTACTATCCACATTGCCTTCTTTTATGAATAAACCTCCAGGATGGCCTTGATTTCCACTCACCACTCTATTCCTCAAATGGAGACCACTTCATGCTTGAGCTCTTGCAACTAAGGTAGTTGTATATCTCTCTATCTCCTCATTTCAAGGTCTTCTTAGAGAAAAGTTCAATGCTTCAAGATTGTAGGAAGTATACTTATCCTCCCTTTCCTCATCTGACAATACCTGCTGATGGTATACACTTGCTTATCACCTCTGTGTATCCACATCATCTATGTTAGCATCATCACTAGAAGAATAACCACCATATTCCAAAATCTAACCTAGTCATGAACATATTTTTTGACTCATCTAGATTGCGAGGTGAAAAGGATTCTCCTTGATCTTGTTGGTTTTTTGACATAGACCTAGCTACAACACACTATTGTGATGCATGGGGCATCTCACATGCTTCACACCAAGGTAAATCCTCAACTACATTCATGGTATTCTTATGTAGAGGATCAGGTGTAGCTTAATAATTCTTCTAATTATTCTGAATTGGCTTGCCATTATTCTAATTGGTATGATAGGGGAAATCTTGAAGTCTAGGAGACCTATCATTTCTCTAAAATTGAGGTTTATCTTTGTTTGCTTGCTTTTTTAATAGACTGAGAACTTGATCGAGCTTCTCATCAGGTGTCGTAGTCTTGCTGGATTTCTCATTTTGAGCCTTGGGATTCTTTAGAAGTTTAGGGTTATCTTTCCTCCCTACTTTACCAGAACACCTTCTATTGTTCTCAATATTCACAACCATTTTATATGCCTTAGGAAAAGTTTGTAGATTCTTCTCCCTAAGTAAGTAACACATCTTAGAATCATAAGCATTGCAGTATGTTACCAAACATGCATTAGGATTAGGTCTCGAATAAGAGAGTAATCTATTCATAGACTTCTGAAATCTTGTGTTGAATTCAACAATAGATTCATTATGCCCTTTGATGATGTTATTGAAATCGTTCAATCTGAATCTGGGATCAGTCTGATCCCATTTTTTTCCCTAAAGGCTCAGTAGAATGATTCATTTGAGTCAATACTTCCATCAGGTAATCCTCTATACCAATCCCTTGCATCCTCAGTTAAGGATTGCATAAAATACTTCATTGCTACATCATCTTCCCATACTTTGAAGTCCTCAACAAAAATATGGAAGGCTTTCAGATGATCTTCTCCACTAAGAGCATTATTTCTATTAAATTTAGGGAGATGCTTCCTAGAATTGTTCAGGACAGGATTTGGGTAACCAGGGATGTTATCAAAACACAATTTCCTATACCGCTCATTATGAGGTGCCCCTCCGGGACACCAATCCCTATGATTATCCATTTGTTCATCTTTTTTCTTATTATCCATTTGATTATGTTCCTTACCTTTCCCATTTCCTTTGCTACCATCATTCTTATTCCTACCTTCTTCCTCATCATCAGAGTAAGAACTATTGCTTATGTTTCCACCTTGTCCACCTCCTTTATTTCCACCACCCCCTCCACTAGGGATATGTCCCCTGGGCTTATTTTCATGAGATACACTGTCTGTCTTCTCAGAACATGAGGGATCAGTGGTTGGGATTGACATTTTGAGGAAAATAATTCTTCTAGACATTTCTGCATTATTTTCTTCTATCTCGGCCCTCCTTAGTTCTTCTTGCAATTTCTCACCCTTCAACTACAACTTAAAGGTGTTAGGATCTATAGGTGCATTAGATGGATCAGGATTGACTTTGGGGCTAATAATAGGTGTCTTAGCTTCCGAGGTAATGGTATTTTTGTTGGTATGAGTGTCAAGAGCATTGGAGGCATTTTTTTGGGAATGCTCAGCAATCCTTTTCCCATGATCTATGAAGGATGTTTTCTTAGTGGGGTCAAAAGTCAGTGGAAACAATGGTCGATGTGTAAGTGCTAGTAGTAGAAGTTCCCATCAGGATTCTGATTTTTTGAACTTCGAGGATAATTCGAGTGGCTACTTTAGCAGCTTTCTCCTCAACAATCTTTTCTCGAGAAGCCTTTTCTTGGGATATTTTTCTTGAGCTATCTTTTCTTAAGCAACCTTTTCAATAGCTCTTTACTTAGCATATTCTTCTCTCATTTTCTCTACTCTTTCTCTCTTCTCATCCCTTTCAAGCTGCTTAACTTTAATTCTATCCTCTCTTTCTTTTAGAGCTTGGTATTTCTTTTTCTCCATGTGTTCATCCAACCATTTTGCCTCTTCATCCAAGGCTTGTATATCTTTGTTGACATCTTCCTCATCTTCAAGGAAATCCCCATACTCACTCTAAGCTGGAGTATGGAATGTTTGATCCACAACATCTTCCCCAAGGAGGGTAAGTGTTGGTGGATTGGTATTTTCTCCTCTAGGATTAAAATTTTCCCTGTGAAATATAGATACCATCCCAGGTGTTGGTGGGTCTAGGAGCGCTTTACTCTTACCCCAAAATTCTCGTTTGTCTTCTTCTCTAGAAATTTTGAGATTATCAAGTACTCGTTCAAAAGGGAAACTACCTTGTCCTCCCTCAATTTCCCCACTATTACTTGAATCTCTAGAAGTATTTACACTAATTACTTCATTATTGAAAGTGGGAGATGCTCCAAGAAGATAATAGAGGGACTTATCAGATTATGTAGCTTTCTTCTTCCATAGAGGGTGTATCCTTTGTAGGCTCAAATTATGCCTTCTTTTTAGGTTTTTTCTTCAATTGACTTCTAGTTTTCATCATGATGCTTGTCGAATTGTCAAATTTCTCCTTATTAGGTTCTTTATGAAATGTTGTACTGGTGTGAGAAAATTCAGAGTCACCACCTAAGATTCTAGGAAATAAGATTTGACTATATCTAGACTAGTTATTTGCAACTTCAAAGAGAATTTTGAACATAACCCAACATAAGGTGACATAACTGACCAAAATTTGATGCATGAACAACAAAATGGCATATATAACTCTAAAGATTGAATGGAAACCTACTTCAATAAATGATGATAAAGACTTGACTTTGACTATACCAAATATGCACTAGAGATGCTAAATTAGGTGAAAGCTCCACAACAGAGTCACCATTTTGTTGGTTAGTTTTAACAAACCAAATAGTCCTTAGCAAGTACCTATGATTTTTCCAAACCTAGTTCTTGAATACCTACCAGACGAGTGGCCAACAAATGAGATAAAACTTATATTACTTTATCCCCTATAGTTTGGGTTCTGCCAGACCTGGGAGGGTATTCCCACAATGCCAAATATATAACCTATTTCAACAATTTACACATGTATGTATTATAAATCAAGGCAAAAAAATTATCATTAATAGGAAATAAGATGAAATCACTCACAAAGATGGTAATTATTTGAGTTAATTGTGCATCTTAAGTTGAGAATATGAAACAACAACAAACAACTGGTAGGTCGATGATTATTTTAAAAGATTACTCTCAATTTGGATGACTAAAACCACAAGAAAGATTCAATGGGTTAAAGATTAGTGTCATTATCTATGGGCTAGGAGTCTACATAAATTGAAACATAAGGCGTGTTTAATTTTGAGCAATTATGATCTATTGATATCACCTTGTAATTCACAAATCAATGACTGAGCACTAAAGACTACTTGTCAAATCCAAATGACTTCATATATGAACCCATGATCTAATCCAAGAATTTTAACTCATTCCATGAACAAGAGAAAAAACCATATCACATATCAACATATAATAGAATGATAATTAATGAAATGATGATTGATCAGTATTTTCATTAATGATCTAATACAAAACCAGAATGGAGAGACTATAGACTCATAAAATCTCCATTATCATTCAAATATACTTAGAAACCATACATTTAACTAAATTTACTGTCAAGACTCAAAGCAATAGATAAAGACTCAACATATGTACTTTGTGTTCTATAATTATCTCAATGTAGCTCCAAAATTTTAATAAAAGATCCACACAAATGGCCCTGAATTGCCTTTTCTAGAAGAAGGGAGAAAAACAATCCATGGACCAAATGTATGCATGCCATACTTCAATTGGACAACTCGAAGGTATATTTCCAAATTCAATTATATTTGAAATAAAAAATGGAGGGAATACACATAAGACAAAGAATATTTACATTCACAATAAAGAGAAACTTTTCGTTTTCATAAGTACATGTCAAAAGAACTCTTCCAATTTATCAAGAAAAATTACAAAATGATGTAGACCATAGGTGAGTCAGCATCTCAATCAACATTCCACATCATCAACAACCAGTAATTCTCTGTGAAACATGTGTTTTAACATTGTAACCTCTAAGGCCAAACCTATACAATACATGACCCAATATATGTTTCACAAACCAAACCTACCAACATACAACCTTCCCCATTCTTCATAATCTTCCTCAGATGGCCAATCCAACTCCATAATTTTTCCCATGGCTTTCTTGAGAGGGGAGTACTTGGTTACCACTGCATTGGATTCCCTGTCAAAATCCTCTAGAAAGCTGATAAGAAATGTTAACTTCATTGAGTTCCCTTTTCCATGTCTATAATGGTTTCACCTCATAATTGGCCACCTCAATTTTTGGTAGTGGTTCCAAATTAGTGTGGTTATATTGAGCTATCAACTCTATTATCTTTTTCTCCAATGGGGTTGCATATCCCTAAAACTTCTACTCACTTAACTCACACACAAACTCATAAACTGGAAGCACTAGAGGATACTTATCTTCATGATGGCCAACTCCCACTAATATCAACTTCAATCTCTTAACTCTTGGGACCCATTTATTCAAGGTCAGTATGGCCAACACCTTATCTCCTTGGGACAACCTTATTGCACGCACCATCAAGGCATAGTTGTCATGCACATTATTGAGTCTATACTGAATCTTCTCATTTAGATGATTTAAGGTAGTGCAAAAAACTTTTGATACGTTCTCATACATTGTGTCCTGAGCTTTCTCTAGAAATTTCTTATATGTCTCAATTTGTAGAAGCAATTGATCTCTGTTAGGTGAACTAGAGCTTGGCCTACTTATTTCTTCCTCTGCAATTGATTCTTGTGACCATATTGCCAATGCATCCCAATCCTCGCTAAAGGTTGAACCTTGAAGTGCCATTTCCATTTCTTCTTTTATCTTTACAAGAGGCCTTTCATTCCTTCTTATGGCATCCAAAACAATAGCATTAGAAATATTCCATTCTGGAAACAACAATACACCACTCTTCTTTATAAGCTCTCTACCCTCTTGGGCATTAATCTTTTTAATATCATCTCTCATAATGCTTCTTACATTTTCCTGAATAACATTTTCAGACAATTCAGGGTGCAAGCTTCTTTCAATAGCAACCTTCTCGCATCATCTGTAGTCTTGGATTTCCACCAGAAATCCTAGAATGTTGAGGTTTCAATGAAGGAATCATCTTCCATAAACTCTTTGTTGGCCTCTACGCTCAAGTCATGATAGTATTCAATCCAAAAATGTCAAGCTTCCCTAATCTTATGATGCTTTGTCTTGAACTTGAAGCAATTCCTCCTTCATGAGGAGGCATTCCAATCAACATTTCCTCAAGGGTGACATAGATATTGTCTTCATCTGTGTCGGAATAATCAACCACTCCTCTTGATTCAATTATTTTCTTCTTTTGAGGTGGTTTCTCAAGAGGGGCATAACTTTAAGGAGGTGCATCAAGATCAATTACAGGAAGAGAGGCCTATGCACGAGGAGTTGGCACTGCATTCTTAGGAGAGTCTTCTTTTGGCTCTTCAGAAGTGACATGGTCTATTGAGCTCCTTTCCTCACTTGCTACTTTCTTCCACCTAGAATAAATCTTGAATTGTTTGGGTGGTTGATATGAAGGTCTTTCTTCTAATTTCATTTCAGCACTTTCTTCAACCACCACTACCTTTCCTTTATCTAGAACTTCCTACTGTTCTCTCAAAACACCAAGAACATTCTCAAAGTTATCCATAACATGCATAGCTTTATTGAAATCACCCTGTATATTTGGGAGAGGATAATATTGGGAATTCTTCTTCTTCTTAGCTTCTACCATCTTTCTATAAGACAGGTATTTGGCTTTTCTTTCATCTTGTTCCTTAAAGGTAAAGATGTTCCTGATAACATCCTCTAGGTAATCAACATCATGTACAAAGGTACCCATTTTCTTATCTGCTTTGAGTTTACTAATGAAGCCTTCAGGTTCATCATTCCTTGGGCTCATAGTCATCAGTTTGTAAGGAGCCAACAATTGTTCTAATTCATTCATTGTTCCCTTTGTCACAATGTAATCTAAAATTACTGTCCACTCTGGGAAGAATGACCACTTGCTTATTCAAGTAAATGTGCTTCTTCTGAAGCTCCTAACTACCTCATGATCTCAAGAAACCTATTCTCAAAGGAACATCTGTAGGAAAAATATATGGGCCCAAACCACTACCATATATCTTGAAAATTGTCTTATCAGGATAAAAAAATCAAATCTCCCCAATTATGGCTCAAATTCAAAATCTGGCCACAGCTCCCAAGGTCTCAAGAATTCATGGATTTCTCCAGGGATTCTAGGTAGTTTATATACCAAGGCACTGTTTCTCTTGGATGAAAAAGCATTTCTAAATATTACAAAGTTATACCTCTTGTCATCTTTATCCAAGATTTGGGTCCAGCATTGAACAGGCAAGTCAACATCATCCTTCTTCCTTTCCAAGGTGATCTCCTTCTCAAAGGCTCTCTGTCCTTTATACAAGAACACATGCATTAACAATGAGTACCACAAGAAATTCACCCATTTTTTTCCTTCTTTCAATTCAACTAAGCCTTTATGGATATGTTTAACTAGATAAGTTTCATAGTCATAAACAATACTATAAAATGGGTGTTGCAGATGTGTGGCCAAGTAGCTATACTCCTACAATGTGTCAAGTGGATTGGCACCAACAATTTGGTATAGAGAATATATGATCTTCTTGAAATAATTCTCAAAATAGCTCATTGGGAAAGGTTCGAGCTCTCTATCATCAATCCTAACCTTCCTCTGTTGTTTCCCAGTTCTTCTCACTGCAATATGTAGAGGCAACATCTTTGTTCTGATAAACACCTTGGTATTGTTGTACTATGTTTTAATAGTGTCCATGTTCAGAGGGACAATGTCTTTACTCCATTAATGCAAGTCAAATACTTTTTCAATTTGTTCCCTGGCTATTTCTACCATAACCACCCCATCCAATGCTCTGACTACCCTAGAAACTAGGTCATATTTTGATGCAATATCTTTCAGGAGATCCACATCCATGTACACATTTTGGATAATCTATTTCCCCATATCCAAATTCCATGGGTTACTAAAAGGGCCCCCAAGGTTCCTATCTCTGAAACAATTTTGAAACATCTTCCATCTTGTGTAAGGTATCTCAACATGCTTGATGAAAAAATCCTTATCTATTAACCCTCCCTTCATAGTTGGGCCATGAAACAAGGCCCTACCCCATGGTTTCTTACTTGTACAGTGGGGTAGAAAATCAATCGCATCCTAAGAAAGGGTTCTAGAATGGGTAGATGAAGAAGCACCTTGAATTTTGGGAGCCATGGGCTTGAATTTACAAGAGTTCTTACGAGGGAATTTTAACTATTCATTTCCCAATTGCAATTTAGGACTTTGGACGAGAGCTAATTCTAGGAAATTTACAAGGCTACAGCTTCTAAAAACAAATATTGACCCTAATTTAAAGAAATGAAAGCAAAACAATGAAACACACTTGTTTTAAAACAGATTAAAAGTAAACCCTAATTCAAAAAATTGAAAAGGAATAAAATTGTGTTTATTGTAACTACTGCTTTCAATCGTGACAAAACCCTAATGCCGGCCAGGAGATCTTTTGCAATTTGCTTCTCATCTCTTCGTATTTCCTTGGACAAGTCTTCAAATCTGATATAAATAAGAGTTGGTCGCATACACAATTTTCGAAGGGAATTGAATAGGTTTACAGGTCACCTCCACCATTAATTCCCATTCGCGCAAAGCAAAACAATTGCAATGGGCGTACATTTCATTTTTGAATCCATGTCGTTGATCTATAGATGAGTTGGGCGTCTTGAACGACTCAGATTAAGTAAAACACATTTGAATTCACAACACCTTTCCATCTCGGATGAACATCCAATAGAAATTCTTTGACAAGACTCTCCCCATGTACATGACGGCCCCACCCTGTAGTAGCTGTAGAATGCATGTGGCAACATCTCGCAGGTCTCACCATTATTAAATAACTTGCATCTTTCCTCCACAAGCTCGCGAGGAATGACTGTGATCATTTTCCTTTGCTCGATTAGCACCATCGATCTCAAAGCTCTAAGCATTGAGATGGGACATAGAGGCCAGACCCACTTACATGTGGCACTATTTCAATAACCACACAACAATTAAACTACATTAACTTCAAACAAATGGGACAATGGGGAGTAGCGTAGATTAAATCCTGTCATCTCATGATCATCAAACCTACACGAACACAACAGTTAGTCTTAAAAGGGGGCCTTGACTAGGCTGACGAGAACTTACCCCTCGGGGATTTATGACTTAGACATATGTCATTTGTATGTGGAATATTGAAGGCCGACTTTGGGAATATTTAAGACACCTTGTGACCAAGGATAACTAAATAGTCCTAAATGAAGGGGCCAGTCAGAAATGTCAAATGATGACTCAAGAGGTAACGTATCTCTCTGGTAACTGGACAAACAAGTCAACACATAAATAAGACATCTAAGGATTACATGGGGATTTTGGATGACAAGGCTATTCAAATAAAACCCTAAACCCTATGTGTAATTAACATACTATGCTGATATTGAGGATAGGGGACCTCAAAATATCAAGGATTTTTGGGGGTCTAACAAATCCTAGAAATGGGATTGATTCTCCATCAATGTCAAATGATTCCTCTTCTGGAAAATAGAGAATTTTGGATAGGATTCTATGGCTTATGATATGCAATTCTTTTTTTGAAGATTCCCCAGATCTAAATCTACAAAAATCAACCTGTAGACTCTCCCCAAGCTTGAAATAGAGCTTGAAACACCTTCAATGACTTTGATGGGATATGTACACCTTTGCTCACCTTTCCATTTGATAAGTCTGCATGCAAAAACACATGCAAAGGAGAAAAAGTGTTGAAGGTTAGGATATAGGGGTTTTCCTTGGTCAAACCCCTTTTAGGTAATTGAACCAAATGATGAAATAAAGTAATGAAACATGCAACAATGGATTTGATTACCTTGTCATGATGATTTGATCTTGAAATTCTGCAACAATGGAGGAAGATTCAGCCCTTGAATGTTCTTAGAAGCTTACTTGATGAATTGCAATTTAAAAACCATAAGATGGTTGACTTGTGATGAAATATTGAAGGATGAATAATGAAGAATGGGTGTGATCTAAGTTAATGAATGTAAAAATGAGTTTAGAGATGTTCTTTTATAGGAAATTCACCTATTTTACCCATTAATACCTCATCACAGGCCAATATGAAGCAAAATTAAACTCAAATTTCACTTTTTTTCTAGCTCAAAGGTCAAATTGGGGCCAAATGGGACCCATTCACCACACATGGTGAATGGGTCCCACTTGGATGGGACTGATTCACCATGCATGGTGAATGGGTCACTTAGATGCCAAGGAATAAGGAAATAAGGTCTAAAATGCAACCTTGTCGAATATTTGTTCAAATTATGCCTTGGGATGCACAATACGGGTTAATAGGGGCCTATTAGTGATGATGTAAATGTCAAATAGGGATTGGGACATAAAAATCAATGTGAAAGTGTGATTAAATACACTTTACAACACTAAAATGAGGTCCACATAACCTAGGAATATACAATAACCAATGTGAATGTGCAAGACACATTACAACACTAGCTTATCATTAAGATTATTTTAGAAACCTTCTAGATTGATTTAATAATGTTATTAAACATATTTTATAATGTTTAATTAGGGATAAATAGGTTAATTAAGTCTAGAAATGCGCGAAAGTCCTTTACAAGAGTTTACAACACCTTTACAAGACATCTTTAAAAGAATGTTATTCAATTTATGAGGGTCCAAGACCTAGTGTGGATGCATAAAATATCTCACAACACTAGATTAAGACCTCACTAAGTCCATTTTATCATGAATTATTCCCATGTGAAGCAAAGGTTCCTTTTTTCTATGACACATTTAGCCCCCACATTAGTGAGAGGATGAACTTGCTTGAAACTGACACTAAAGTAGACATTCAAGAGAGGTCCTCATACACAAATGTAGATGAAAAAGAATGAAAAATATCAAAAGAGGTGGCCAAGCCCCCAAGCTACAAAATCATGCAATGGCAAGGAAGAAGGGGTGAAAATGATGGATCAAGCTTCGATCGTTTGTCTGGGTAGTTATGGATCAAATCTAGGTTGTTTGTTTAAAAAAAGAATGTGTACTCACTCTGTGGTGAGAGAACTCAGGATGGTCTATCAGGTGAGAAGGCCCAAATGTACTCACTTTGGGGCCACAGAACTTTTGATTGTCTGTAGGGTAAGAAATCCCAAAAAGATAAGATACATACACTCGTTGGTATGCACTCATAAACACAAAAGGTGGCTATGGGGAAAATTCATGCCGCTAGTTGGGCTTCCCACTCAACCATATTAAAGTTACACCTGCTGATAACTTTAACAAGGTACCAAAAAGAAAATGTCATGAACAAAAAGAAAGGTACCATAGGCATGCAAGTTGCTTTATGCAAGGTTGAAAAAATGCAAAAATGTAAAATGTAAAAGTGTTAAATGTTCAAAGGAGTCTTGTTCAGTTCATGCAAGGTCAATCACCTAGGGAACATTGTGTCTAGTGTCTCCAAAAGAGGACCAATCAAAGAATAGTATATTCTCAACTTAGGGGATGCAATGCATCACATCAAGCCACCAAGAGGAATGTAATATGCTGAGATAGATCACACTTATGAAGTACATCACACCCAATGTCATCCACAAAGTGACGAATGCATCACATAAATGACGAGCCTACACTAGGACCCAAAAATAAATTTATGGTAATGTATGCCCCCAACTTTAAAGGAATTACTACACATCATTCTATGAGTAATTACTTTAGAGTAGAGAAGGAAAAAAAAAAAACAAGACATGAGAGCCAACTTGGAAAGCCCTATTGCAAGTCATATGTTTTGAAGTTAGGTTGTGTCATGTCAAGGAAAATGAAAATTAAAGAAAGGGAGTATGTCACATGCAAGTCAATCTTAATATATGTCATTCACATCTCAAGCTTGCTCTTATATGTTCATGAAAATTTAATGAGTAGTTGAAAGAGACAATGGAAAGTTACAAGGGATAAGGTTGTCTAACTCTTTGCCTCCCACTTAGTGCAAGACAAGGGTGAGCCTAAAGTGGATGATGGTATGCTGCCCCTTGCAAGGGATGCGAAACATGTAATAGTGAGAATAATATGATCCTACAACTGTTACATGGAAACCTGAGCAAAAACTAATTTTATTTATGTATTGATTTAGGATGTAACAAGGTTAAACATTTCTTGGAAAAATGGTTGGTGATAGTATGGATGTTGAGTGAAGGTTTTTTGGATGGGTTAATGGCTATGAAAGGACAATCTCAAAGACTATGATTTGGAAGAATGAGATTAGGTATAGTGTGAGCTTACATAGGATGATAATTAAGTGTTGAATTTTTTGTAGTATCAAAAGTGAGGATAGGAGGCTTTGTTTGGTTGTTGGGTGTCACTAAGATATCATTCTTATGTGCCATAATATTTACCCTAGGAGGAGAGCTAATAAGTTCATCACATGTCATAGGAGAGGCATCAAGACAAGGATAACTTGGAGTTTCATGGTTACCAATGATGGGATCAAGTGAGGAATAAGTTGTTCATGACTTTCACTACCGATATCTTCTAACGCTAAACTATCTTCATCATATCTAGAGAAGATAATAGGAGAAGAAAAAGGTGGATTGTTATGATTATCTACATCAACATGTCCTATAATTTCTTGTTGAGTGGGGGAAGTAGGATTTTCATAGCTCTCAATCATATCCTCCACACAAATGTGTTTGTCATGATCATTCAGGATTGTATCTGTATTCACTAAAGGATTGTCACAAGGGAGGTATGGGGAGATGAAAGGGGACTTGGTAAGGTAGTGGAAATGATGTCATATTTCTATGTCATAATGTTTGTGCAAGTGGGAGGAGAAGGAAGACAATCAAGACTTGCATGATCATCAATGATTGTGTCTTCTTTGATCAAGATATCTTCATCACCAATTTGAGAGATATCAGGAGAAGAACAATTATGATTATCATGATTATTGATGCATGCATCCTTTTGGGGAAAAGCTTTAGTGGATGATTTAGAAGAGAGAAATTCATCTTAGGCTTCATCTAACATTGTGAAACCATCACTACTAAAGGGCTTGGATGTTATGTTCATGCTAATTAGTTCTTTTGATGTTTCTATTTTTTGGTTTTCATTGTGTAATGAAGTTGATTTAAATGTGTTAGGAACTAATGAAAAAAATGAAGAGTGCAAAATTATAAGTTCCATGAATGTAAATAATGTCTATTACATAAGATGAAATGCAAATTTTCCAAGTTCCAACAAAGTAATTTTTTTATTACACCCTAAAAATGAAATGTTGCAAATGCAAAATTTGAATTTGAACAATGCATGAAATGTGCTATGTTATGCTAAATATCATGAAATGCATGTTGAAGAAACTCAACCAACTGATGTAGGTAGGTTAAGACACCAAACAGAAGCCTAAAAACAAATTTCTTAGTTTTGGAAAATGTTGTTTCAGGGGTCAAAAGGGAATGATTCACCCAAGGTGGCAAATGAGTCCCAATATGAAATTTTTGCAAAATTTTTAGAAATTTTTGACTGATTTGGATGCTTTTCAAGTGCTATGATGTAGAATTTCAAAACTATTGGAAAATGATGAAAGATGCAAAAATGCAGCCTATTATGCACCTTAACTCGTGCAAAAATGAAACTCTAGAATGCAAGCTAACTAATGAAAAATGCAATGTAAGAAACTCTAGAATGATTAATGGAATCCAAAATCAGAAAAGAGGGGATTCAAATAGCAGGTTCACCAAAATGAAACATAAATTTTTGGCACCTACTTGCTTTCTATCACTCCTAGGATTTCTCACCTAGAAGGAGAAAGGTGGGCCAAAAATGCTTATGTTCTCATTAGAGGAAATGGAAATAAGGATATGAAGTGTGTGTGTGGATGTGTTTAAATTCTGAAAACCTAATGAAAATGAAAATTAAGGAATGTATTCTAACCTAATGCAAAAGTGTTGGAAAACACAATGTGTATTTAAACTATTTGACTAGAAATGTAAACAAATTGTACTAGAAAATAACTCGATTGAAGATATGAACATGGAAGTTGGAAGAGGATAGAATGAGTCTCTGAACACTTGTAGAAGACACCAAGAATGCACACTAGGATTGATTCACCATCTTGGGTGAATGAGTCATGTTTTTGCCAGAAAGTGTCAGAACCAGTTTTAGGGAACTGGGTATCCAAATCTACATAAATCACTATTCAATCCTAGAAATGGGACTGATTCACTATCAATGGTGATTAGTCCTCTTCTAGAAAATAAAGAATTCTAGATAGGATTATGTGGCTTATGATCTGCAATTTTGTTTCTGAAGATTCCTCAGATCTGAATTTGCAAAACTCAACCTATAGACTCTTCCCAAGCTTGAAATAGGGCTTGAAACACCTCGAATGACTTTGATGGGATATGTACACCTTTTCTCACCTTTCCATTTGATAAATTTCCATACAAAAACACATGCAAAGTGGAAAAAGTGCTAAAGTTTAGGATATAGGGGTTTGCCTTGGTCAAACCCCTTTTAGGTAATTGAACCAAATGTTGAACTAAAGTAATGAAACATGCAAAAATTGAGTTGATTGCCTTTTCATGATAATTTGATCTTGAAAGTCTATAGCAATGGAGGAAGATTCAACCCTTGAATGTCCTTAGAAGCTTACTTGATGAATTGCAATGGAAAAACCCTAAGATGCTTGACTTGAGATGAAAGATTGAAGGATGAATAATGAAGAATGGGTGTGAATTAAGTTAATGGATGTAAAAATTAGTTTAGAGATGCTCTTTTATAGGAAATTCACCTATTTTACCCATTAGTACATCATCATAGGCCGGCATGAAGCAAAATTAAACTCAAATTTCATTTTTTTCCTGCTCAAAGGTCAAAATGGGGCCAAATGGGACTCATTTACCACACATGGTGAATGGGTCCCACAGGTATGGGACTGATTCACCATGCATGGTGAATGGGTCCCACAGGGGCTATTTTGATAGCTTAGATGCCAAGGAATAAGGAAATAAGGTCTAAAATGCAACCTTGTCAGATATTTGATCAAGTTATACCTTAGGATGCACAATATGGGTGAATAGGGACCTATTAGTGATGAAGTAAATGTCAAATAGGGCTTGGGACACAAAAATCAATGTGAAAGTGTGATTAAATACACTTTACAACACTAAAATGAGGTCCACATAGCCTAGGAATGCACAAGAACCAATGTGAATGAGCAAGACACATTACAACTCTAGTTTATCATTAAGTTTATTTTAGAAACCTTCTAGATTGATGTAATAATGTTATTAAACATATTTTATAATGTTGAATTATGGTAAGTGCACCAAGATGGTTCCCAAAAAGTGGGCTTAAGTGGCCACTTTTTTTTTTCTGAAATCAGGAAATGCTAACCTTGGACGTGAAATTGAGGATAGTTACGTGTACTCAAAATTTTGAGATGGAACAAAAACAAGGATCAAAATGCTTCGAGTCTACTTTCTAAACTACTAATTTATTTTGAAAATGGTTGAGATTAAGGTGTTCAAAAGAGGGATGCACACAAATTTGTGTTTTTTTTGTCAAAAAAACATAACATAGCAACTCTTGTACGACCCTAGCACTATGAGCAATTTTGTAGTATTTTTAAAATCGCTATGGTGAAAAGTTAGCTAACAGTATCTAGTTGATGCATGATTTCTCTAATAATTTTTTAATGAATATTTCATTTTTTACTAATTTTATAAGTGGGCACTTCCTGAAAAGTAGAATTTTGGCTGTGCTCCCCCTAAAAAATTTTGGAAAATAATTGATTTTGTTTTTCTTTCTTTTTTTAAAAATATAGAATGGAGTCTAGTTTCTAAAAATGTAATTTATCTAAAATTTTGATGAACGATTAATTTATAACGAAGAATTTGAAACACATGTCTCTGATCTCATTGGGAATGTCCTCCAAGTCTTGGGTTGGTATTCCAAGGGAAATTATTTCACTTTTTTCTTTGTTTTTAACGTGAAATAACGCGAGTGCGTTATAACATGCTCGCACTATGAGTTTTAAAAGCTTTTTCAAAAGTGGCCACAAAATTGCTACCCAACTTCATGCACCCACCCATTATGGAGAAATAGGTTGATTAAGTCTAGAAAAGCATGAAATTCCTTTACAAGACTTTACGAAACCTTTACAAGATGTCGTTAAAAGCATGTTATTCGATTTATAAGGGTCCAAGACCTAGTGTGGATGCATAAAATGTCTCACAACACTAGATAAAGACCTCATTAAGTCCATTTTATCATGAATTATTCCCATGTCAAGAAAAGGGTCCTTTTTTCTCTGACACACCTCTAAAGTGATGAAACCCTAAGGACTCAAATGATTTTGGAAATAGGACCCAATGATTTTGACCATAAAACTTAATCAATTTGGATAATGGAACTTAATGATTTTTCCAATGTTTTTCTTGTCTCAATTTGCTTGTTTTGGGTGAGTCAATGATTTGAACATACATCAATGTGGGGTGTGCATTTGATTTAAAGTTGGATTAATGAATTTATTTACCACATACACTTCAAGAGGACAAGCACCAATATCAAGGATTTTTTCAATAGGTACTCATATTTAGGCCAAAGTGTTTGAAATTTTGAGGATGATAGTGTGTTTTTTTTTTGTATTGTTTTGAAACCAAGAAAATTGTTAAACTGAATCACAATTATTACAATCCTAGGATAGAAATGGCCATATTTGTTGAGTCCCCACTCAGATTTCTCCAAACACTAGATAATGTGAAAAATTAGATATTTGGTGACACTGGCTCCCCTCCACAACACACACTTCTCGAGAACACCAAATCTAAAAATCCTTAAAATATAGAGATCAAAAGTATTTTTTTTGTTTCTAAAATTGAATAGTACAAATGTGGAGTGGCTCTAGAATGACATTTCTTGTACCAACAAATATTTCAAGATTTTGGCTTCTAAATAAATTGGTTTTTAGTTCAGGTAATTGGGGACATGGCACCTTGCGAGCATCCAACAAGCCACTAAAGGCTTTACTAAATCCTACTAGGGGCTCTTATACTTTTTACAGTAGTACCCCATTCTGAAAGACATTGTATGGCTAAGGTATACATACCACAAGGACTTGACAGTTTAGTCTTATCCATTTATATACCGGCCCAAGTGAAAATCCAATTGGAATCACCTTCGAATTGTTCTTAGGCACACCACTCTAAAAGTAACAAAAGCGATGGAGTACAATTGTAGTTCGACTACCTAGTTCACATTAAGCACAAGGAGGGAACACACACAATGTCTCGTTCTCACACTAGCATGATTATTCAATTTTAAACCCAATTAAAAGGTGTAGGTGATCTTCCAAAGTGTTAGAGAATGTTTTTAGTTCACAAGGTCACCAAATGGCATGAGAGAATTGAATAGACATCCACTAACAACGTTGAAAATCACAAAACATAGCAAATAGTTATAAATTTTAACCCCTCAAATTTGTGATGAATTTGTTTTAAGCACCAATTGAAAAATGAAGTTGCCTTATTCAATTTTAATCCCTAACTAAAATGATGATGTGAAGGTTCAATTTTATCCAACTTTGAGAATTCATTTTAAATCCAGTTGAAATTTAGTGTGTTTCCTAAAGCAAAAAGTAGAAAGCATAAAATTTGGTTATAATTGCCCCAAACTGTCAAATGCTTATTACAATTATAGAACTTTTTTAGATAGAAAAGCTTTCTTCACTTTTTCTCCATGTCTTTAAACCTGCAAAACCCTATTAGCCTAACAACTAGAACATAGTTAGACATGCATCAGTGGTCACATAAATCTAAGAAATTAAATCACATGATGAAAAAACAAGCATAAAATTTCTTACCTTGGTTGGGTGTCACTGAATGTACAATAGCATCACAATTTGAAGTGTGGGAGATGCTCTAGTGAAAATAGGCATCACTTTATAGCAGGAACAATGAGCACGATAGTGTTGGGATTTTTCTCAATGTCATTGCTTGTGTTAGCGTCATGGTTTGAAATTTTTCAGCATCGCTCTTGTGAAGTTTGGGCATCGTCATTTGCACTTTTCAATACCTCTGGATTAAATATGTGTCACTAGATTTAAATTAGCACTGGTGTATTAATTTAGCATCAAGATTTCAAATTGCAATGGTGTTGCTATATGGTGACACTCTTCAAAGGGCGTCATTGTTTGAGGTTTGGGTGTCGTCGCAACCTGCAAAACAACAACCAAATGAAATTTGAGCCAAAAATTTGTTAAGTTAATAGTTTTCCCTCCTTCTAGCTCCATAATGTGAGATGACGAGATGTCAGTGAGGGTTGATTACACTTGATTCAAGATGAATCAAAGCATAACTTTCCCAAACATACCTACATCTACAAACAAGATCATTTAAATTGAAAATCTAAACTAAGCATTTTACTAAAATTGAAAGCTACAAACTAATAAAATAGTTAAATTTCTAATCTAACCCATTTGAAACTTATCCTATTTTGGAATTGGTGTCGTTTTGATGAGAAATGACGACCCTTTCCCAATATCATGATTAGTGAGCTTGTTTTAGTTGATTCTATGGAAGATAATTGATGAAACCATTGTGATTGATGTATGAAAACCTAGCTTATGCTAAAAATGGACATGATGCAAGCTAACTTACCATGATTTTATGCTAAAATGCACCAATTATGCTATTGCTAAGCTAATCGAAGCTAAAGCTATGCTAAAAGATGAAAAACCATAATTTATAAACAAGCTAAGATGGATGCATGGAAGGAATTAATGGATGCTCTAAGCTATGATGCAATTAAAATTAACTAAGGTAAGCTAAAAAGACAATAAATATGAGTGTATGGATGCAACTGAATTCAACATTAATGACTTTTCTCTAAAAGATGGATGTATGAGTTTCAGCAGCATAAGTTTGCTCTAAAAAAGATGGACGAGATTCAATAGCATAAGTTTTCTCTAAAAAAGATGGATCCATTTGTCTCCAAATAGTAACCTATTTGTAGGAAAGAAAATGATGAATGGATGGCTAAGATTAAAAAGATTAATCAACGGTCTAAGATGAAGGAGATGAGAGGCATGGATCATGGATTCTCATCAATGGATGAGAATGCATGATCAAATTTTATCAAGGGTTCACACTTGCCTCAAACAAACCCATTTTTGACCTACTCACATAGGTCAAAGGTGACTTGTTCAAAAGGTTGAAGGTTAGAACTTGCTTAAGAATCCAAGTGAAAATATCCCTTTTTCAAATGATGAAGGAATAAGAATATTCCTTTGGGTGAGAAAAAAGGAATTTTGAAAATTAAAAGAAAAATTTAACTGTGCAAAAAAGGAGATAAGGAATAATCCAAGGGAATATTCCCTTTTTACAAGAAAATTAGTTTAATTGCTAAGTAAACAAGATTTGATCATCCAATTAGGGGACTTGGAGGAATAAAGTGGTATTCATTAAATTAAATGATTTAATGAATGGGGAAAGGTGAAATGAAATTTAATTAAATAACTTAGGGTTATTTAATTAAATAAGATGACTTAGGGAATTAAATTAAACATTTTGATGTATTTAATTTAATGAGATGGAATTTTAGCATGAAGGGTGGTGAATTAACCTGATTAAATTAATTAGGCCAATAGATGAAAATTATGCAATTAATTAAATTAGCTAGGTTTATTTAACTAATGAAGCAAAAAGAGGATGGGTCAAAGAGGAAATGATGAATGCCATCCCTTCAGTTGTGCATAGATGTTAAAATTTTCCATTCAAAAATGATATCTTTATTGTGCATCATAGTGGATTTAATCTTTCCTCTTCCTGAGGGAAATTTTTATAGATTTCTTTTGGGCCAAGCCTATAGAACCTATTAAGCCTTGTGAGGATTTCCTTTTCAAATCATCTCAAAAGTTCAAGGCAAAGCATATAGCAGAATTATCCTTCTGAAACATGCTTCAACCTATGACTAAACCACCCATCCTTGATGAAAGAATGATTGAACTAAAAGTCCTTCCAAACATCCAAGAGCAACCTGCAACAAATCCTCTTATAATTTCTTATAAGAGACCATGAGATAGCCAAATAAATTTCATCATTCCTCCTAAAATAAAACAAAGCTAAAGAGAAAGTGGTTGAACAACCTCCTATTGTTTCTTTCGTCCCTCCCTAGGAAGAGAAGAAACCTATGATTGACAAACCCACTCTTACAAAAACACAAATTGACAATAAATTGAAATGAAATCGAAGTGCTAGAGATCATAGGCATAGATGTCATGCTATTGCTCGAATGTTACAAACTAAAGAAGACAAGAACAACATAGAAAATTAAAATCTGAACTTACCTGAAGCAATGCATGATGATCCAATACCCTCGCCACAACATAAACAAGAAAATTCCATGGACATTGTCATTCAACCTCCTGAGAAGTATGATTAATATAGGTGATTACATTAAAATTACAAAGACAAATGAACAAATGCATAATGAATTGAATACATTGTTTTCTTCTTCTATGAGCTTAAGTGACAAATCTCCTAAAAAGAGTGTTGAACTTGGTGCTTCCCCTAGCTTGGAAATTTTCATTGTCCCTTTAGCTAGTTGCACGCCTTTCATTTATACATACCGAGATTGGGATGTGAATAACCTGCTCTAGGTTGAATTGCATGTGCCTTACTAGTCTTTTTCCTTTTCATGTTTCTTTATGTGATTTCATGTGCATAATGTGATCCCCCAAGATGTTTTTTTTATGTATCTCTCTCTTTTTGTGCATTCCTCTATATGTACCTACTTTCTTCTCTATATCGTAAGCATTTTATATTTTACCTTGTGCTTTCATTTTGGGGATGATAAAAGGCATTGAGACATCTACGTCTCTTCCATGTTGACCCAAAAGCTTTATTTTATCTTTTTTATTTGACTTGTGTTTTGCTTTTGGGATGATGCAAGGCGTTGAGACATTTTGGTCTCTTCCATGTTGAATTGAAAGGATTTTTCTTTGTTTTCACTCTCTTTGTGTCATTCTTCTAGTTCTATGAGTATCTAGGGAGTGATGACAATTTCAAGCTCTAAAAACAACATTATAGCAAAGAAATATTGACCTCGAATCTATAGCTCCCTTATGTATTTTTGGGGGAAAACCTTCCTTCATATTTCAAAGCATAGCTTTATTTTGGAAACATATGACTTGGAATAGGGTTTTTCGAGGAAAGCTCTCATGTCTTAGAACAAAACATTGGCCACTTTAAAGAAGTTTCTCATAGTAATGGTGTTAGCAACTGCTTTAAAGTGGGGGCATACATTGATGATATATTTCAACATATTTCATGGTGTGATTTTATTTTTCCTGTGATGTGTCCTTTTCTTGGTGGTGTCATTGGGTTTGATGTCCTCCAAGAGTGCAATACTTCTAAGCATATGATCTCCCTTGGTGGAATGATGTGAAATGAGAGGCATCCCATAAGTGGTGATTTGATACTCTTTGACTTGTCCTCTCTTGGAGACATTAGGCATGTTGTTCCCTAAGAAGAAGACCTTATTTGAACAAAGAAAAATCCTCTTTAACAAGAGCTTAGAGACATGACATTCAAAAGAATTCAAAAGTATAGCATTTTGGTGCCTTATCGAAGTTGTCAAGAGGATAACTTCGACATGATATGGGACACTAATATGACTCTCTCATTCGCCACCTCATTGGGATAACTCACCTAGTGGACAGACTAAGGTTCCACTTCCTAGAGTAAGCATGCATGTTATGTTCAAACAGGCTAGACCTAGTGCACATAAGTTGGATAGACTGTCAAAGCTTGATCCTTTTTCTTGGACAAACAACATTGTTCCATATTGTGTTGTAATGGTTGTGCTTGATCCAAGTTGTTTTACCTTTTTTTCTTCGTCTTTGATAAGATATGATTATGTATCTTTGTTATTGCTGCATACTTAAGTGTATTGAATGTCTACTTTAGTGTGAGTTTTTCATGGGGGCACACTCTCACTAAGGTGGGGGAAAAATGTAGCATAAAAAGAAGTAACCCTTTTTTCATGCGTAGTTTGGGAATTAATAATTATTGATAAAATGTACTTAATTATGCATTATTTGGGATGTTTTAAAGTGTTTAATTAAACTATCACACTAATCTATGGATTTATTAGTTAATTGTGGTTAATTATAGAGCTTAAATGACCCTTTAATTCAAATATAAGCCCTATTAATTGCATTTTTCAGGGATCTATCCCAACACCCATTAATGATATTGCATGACACTTACATTGGCAAAATTGGAGTCCTAGAAATATGTGCTATGAACCATTCACCACTACTAGTGAATGAGTCATCATAACATAGGAAACCCCTTTCTTGACATATTTGAAATGGGTTTATGATGTTATTTCATCCCCCCAAAGATTGGTCCTAGGAAATTATGCTAGGACCCATTCACCCAAGGTGGAAAATGGGTCCTCCTCACTTAGGACACCTATTTTTGAATTTATTTTTCATGGGATTTTAATGATTTTTAATCCTAGATCTGATGTTAGCTTGGATTATTTGAATTTCGGGGTGAATCCTTAGATTTAGTATAAATATACGGCTAATTCGCATTGTTTCACCTAGAGAAATTTTATGTGACTTCATGAGACCAAGAGAAAGAGCATTATAAATAATTTCAAAGGCATTCAAAGGAAAATTATTGAAGTTTCATTGCAACAATTCAAGATCATATCATGTCAAAGACATAGTGGATCAAACATGTGGTTGACCTAGTATATTAATGTAGTATTGAAGATCCATTTGCAAGCATTGTTTCACATCAAATTCAAGATCTAGATCTACATTCTACATGGCCACTTCATGTTAGTTTACAAATTTATACTCCAAGGTATCATCATTTTAGATTTCATGTTTCATGCTTCTATTTCACTATTTCATCACAAGGTTTAATTACCTAAATGGGGTTTGACCAAGGCAAACACTTATTCACTAAAAATCAACAAGTCTTTCTCTTTGATGTGTGTTTACAAGTTCATAGGTTGAAGATCAAATGGAGAACAAGATTGAAGGAAAATTTTCAAAAATGTCAAGTTGCAAAATTGTCATCCATATTGCAAGAACACGAAAACAAGGTTACATAATTTGTTTTTAGTTTTTTGAGAGTTGGGCACCAAGGAGCTAGAAGTGCAAACATCAAAGAATGGAACCCATATGTTAGTTTTTAGAAACCCTAATAGAGACCCATTCACTAGTAAAGGTGAATGAGTCCTCTGTGACATAAAAATTTTTTTTTTGCTAAGGTACACACTAATTAAACCTCCCAAAACTTCCCTTATTTTTACTATAATAGTTTGGATTAGTTTCTGATTTTTATTTATGTGCTTTTTCCTTGATAATTGCATGTTTCATAGCAAAAATTTGGGGTTCATCATCTTGATAAATTTATTTTGATAAACCCTATTTTTATATGAAACTGTTATGTTTTGAGATGGAGGTGAATATGGTGGAGGTTTATATGTGTTTGAGGGGGAAGTCAATGGAATGCTTATGGGAGGTAAAGTTGTA
The DNA here is from genome assembly GCA_007258455.2 of Sequoia sempervirens. Lineage (NCBI taxonomy): Eukaryota > Viridiplantae > Streptophyta > Pinopsida > Cupressales > Cupressaceae > Sequoia > Sequoia sempervirens. Next base: position 262,068,755 of record VDFB02000013.1, on the reverse strand, counting down.
GGAGATATGATGTGAGATGCCACAAAGGTACAAGGATTACTAGTGAAAATACCTAAGGTAGGAATGACATTACTAGTAGGTTCCATCATTGTGGTAACTTGAGGGTTGGTATAGGTGGGAGGAATTTGGGTTCCTCCTTGACTTTGATTATTGTTCAAAGTTTGAGAATATCTAGTCATTGAGGTAAGATATTTTCCAAAAGTTTGGGCTAAGTTACGTGCAAGTTTTATTCCTTGTTCACTTTCAATCATGTAGTGTATGTTATCTATGGTAGGGATGGCAATGGTGGAAATGTTTTTAGTACTCACTTGATGTTGTACGTTTCCTAATTCTTCATGGATTTGGATTTTTTTTCTTGAGGAATGCTATTAACCATTGTTTCAACACTTGTCATACTACTTGAGGGTAATGAGTTGTGAATGGTAAGGTTCATACCTAGTGAACTAGTGTCAATAATATGAGTGAAAGAGATAGATAACCCAAGATCCATGATGAGTGTGTTATTACAGGATGAAATGAGTCTCATACTACATCTCACTATAGTATTAGCAATAGGACACCAAGTTGTAAAACTCATGTGAAGAACAATCAATGAATGCAAGATAAATGCAATGAACACAAGATAAATGATATGTTTTAATTCCAATTCAAAGTACATGAAATGAAACCAAATTAAGATAGATCTAATGAACTGAATGAAATAGAAACTTAGCAAACTAAAATAGAGGTTTGATAACAGTAAAAAAAGCACAAAAATGAAGTTTTTAATGTTGTAAAATGCAGATTCAGATTTGATATGGGACTAAACTTTCCAGATGGGTGAATGAGTCCTAGTTAGGCTTTTTGGAAGGTTTGAATGATAAAAAAAGAGACAACACATAATTCCAAGAAATCTGGAAAAACCACCTATACAAGGACTAAATCTTCTAGGTGGGCGAATGAGTCCCAGATTAGGGTTTTTAAGCCAAATTCAACAAATTTTGAGTTGGTGTTAAGGTTTCTAACTTGTATGCTCAAGGGACTATTTTCAATTACACTTTTCCAATGAAATTCAATGATGCAAGATAGAAAAATGCAACCTATATGCACTTTTCACTAATGCAAGATTTAGAATCCATAAAAGAAAATTAACTAATGCAAATATAATGCAAAGTTAACCTAGATCTAGGACTACAATGTTCTCTAAATTAGAAGTTTAGGTGTCCAAAGGTCGGGTTCACCAAAATGAACCTAAGGAAATAGGGTTTTCCACCTTTTAAGAGATGGAACATAAGAACAAGGGGACATATTTCACTCTAGTTCATTCAAAAACCAAGATCCCTCAATCAAGTGACTCAATTGAGGGAAGGGGATGCTACTAATAGGACTACTAGGAGGTTTCCTTAGGTGTGATTAAAAACAAGGGGGGTTCACCACTAAGTGAATTCTTAGAAAGAAGGAAATGAAATTAATATGCAAATCTAACTAAGGGACCTAGAAAATGAAAGCTAAAATTAGAATGAGAGACTAAGGACAAACATAGAAGCACTTAGAAGACAAGATATGCCCAAAAAAAGGTTTGCAACTTTGAAATTTTTAGTTTTTATGTACACTAGGACTCATACACGAGACTGGGCAATTTATCCCTACTACTAGAATCTAGGTAGAATCTAGAATCATCAAATGACAAATCAAGTTCTACAAAAAATTGCTAAAAAGAGGTATACTAGGACTCATACACCCAAAAGGGAAATTTAGTCCCAGTATTAGAGTTTGGTTGAATCTTCTATATCCTTTGGTGATATTTTGTAGCTTTCATCTAGTCCAATCTTCAAGTCTGAAAGTTTAAGTTCTAGCCTACAGGTGAGTTTCCATGAAGATGACAAATTCTTGACAACTTTGACAATTTTCTTCAATCTTGCAACCTTATCTTCACAAGATATTCAATCACTAAATCACCTAGATCTATAATCACACATGAAGAGTGAAAAATGTTGTTGTGTTAGGGAATAGGGGTTTTCCATGGTCAAACCCAATTTTGGTAATCAAACCTTGAAATCAAATGAAATAGAATGAAGGAGTGATGATTGAACAATATGCAATGTTGCAACTCACCAAACCCTTGAAATAGAAGATACAAACTTGTGTGAAATGGCTCCAATGGATGTGGATCTTGACTCTTGATTGAATGCTTGTTTGAAACATGAAAGCCCACATCACAAATGTTAGCTCAAAAACACAAATGATGCATGAAGACTTTGACATGATACTTAAATCTTGAATGCTTCTCCAAATGCTTGATGATTTTCTCTTGAATTCTCTTGATCTCATAAACTTGCTAGGATTCGTGAACTCAAAAATTGCTAGGTGAAAACTAAGTTAAATAACCTTGTATTTCTACTAGTTTATGCCAAAATTCTTAAAATTACCACATTACAAGCCGACATCAGATCTAAGATGATAAAATATCTCCAAAATTTTGATTTGAAAATAGGTCCTTGTTTAAGCAGGACTCATATGCCACCTTGGGTGTATGAGTCCCAGTGTCCTATGCATAGGACACAAACTCCAAGAAATGTTAAATTTAAGGCAATGTTTAAAATCAGACCCCAAGACCTAGGTGGGACCCATACACCCAAGGTGGTGTATGAGTCCTAGATCATTAGATCTAGAACACAACCAAAAGCATTAAATTATGATTGGTCATTCATGAAATGTTGAGATCATCTTGAGAAAAATCCATTTAATAAGGTTTGTGGATGCAAAATAGGGCCAAATAAGGCATAAAAAAGCTAAATTTTAGCAAGGGCCAAAACAAGTGTGAAAATATAAAAGGAGTACATTTTCCTACACTACATGTATGTTAAACAAAGAATTGTATTGTCTCAAACAAGCACCAAGATCATGGTATAAGAAAATTGATAAATTCTTCTTTGAATAAGGGTATGTCAAGAGTAAAAATGATTCAAATTGTACATAAAGAAAGATGAATATAGGAATTTCATTTTGATTTCATTATATGTAGATGACTTAATCATAATAGTAAGTGTTATAGATTTTATTGATGAAAACAAAATAGACTTATGGTGGGCATCTTGAAATGAAGGATATTAATAAAATATATTATTGTTTAGGAATTGAAGTATGGAGACAAGATGCTAAGACTTTGATTTCTCAAAGTATGCAAAGATGTTATGTTTTATAGTAATAATGATGATACAAAAGTCAATGGGACTATGTATAGAAAAATAAGAAGAATTATTTTACCACTACAAGACCTGATATGTAATATTTAATCACCATTCTTAGCCAATGCATGGCTAAGCCTCTTCAGAATCATTAAAAATAAGAAAAGAGAGTCATTTGATACCTAAAGGATACCATATATTTTTGCATTGAATATAATAAAATTTTTAATGTTGATTTGATAGGTTATTTATATTTTAATTAGGCAAGTGATTGAGACAATAGAAATCAACAACTAGTTATGCCTTCAAAATAGAATCTAGTGTTGTTTTTTGGAGCAATAAGAGGCAACCAACTATTTATTTGTCATCTACAAAAGATGAGTATAAAGCATTGCACAGTGTTACGTATGAAGTCATTTGGTTAAGCCGTATTCTTGAAGATATGGAACAAAAAAGGACCAATTTCAATCAAATGTGATAATCAAAGTTCTATCGAGTAGGAAAATAATCTATTTTATTATGCACATGATCAAAGAACATTGAAAGTCAAGATCATTTTGTTGGGGAGAAGATTCAATCACAAAAGATAAAGTTGGACTATTATAACATAAATGACAATATGGCTGATGTATTCACTAAGCCATTAAATAAGATAAAACCTTTACTCAATAGAAATATGTTAGGAGTGTATCAAAATTTAGTTATTCTTTAAGGGGGAGTGTTGGAATAAATCATAACTGAATTATGCTTGTTTTAATAATAGTTTTGTAGCATCATAATTTGTCATCCTTGACAATTTCACACTAGATTTAGCTCCTAGTTATGTGCTTGGACCCAATTGTGCTCTTAAATTTCTCATCTTATAAAAATATTTGGAAAATTAGAATTAAATTAGGAATTATAATTTAATAGTTATTTAACAATGCCTAAAGACCTAAAATAAGTTTGGACTAGGGAACACACCCCTATCTAGCCTATTTTGGCCTAATTTAAAATGTTTTATTATTGTTTTAACATTTATAAATTTAAATTGATTTGTTGACTATTGGTAATTAATTTAACGAGAATTAAAAAATGCATATAAATACAAGTCTTTTTAACTATTTGAAATCCTATTTGACAATGCTAGTGAAATAATTGAGAAATTGAACATCTAAGAAAGAGTTAAGAGCAAAATTCCCAGATTTTATTGCAATTGTTCTCAATCAAGATTTATGTTTGCAATGCATCAAGTTTCATGTGAGTTTATTTATGTTTTATGTTCATTTATTTTTTGAGCACTAACATGTATAGGACTTAAAATCAAGCATCCAATTCTCCTTGAAGATGATGAGTACAATGACTTGAGATCATCAAGGAAAGAATATATGAGTGGTGAGTTGCAACACATATAAATTTATCACTTGTTTATCATTTTTTTATCTATTTTTCTCTGCCCAACCTAGGCTAAGCACTCTTTTACATCATCTTACCAATTGTGGAGGTTGAAATACCAAAATAGGTTTTGACTTAAGTAAGCCCCTGTCTGACACAACCCTTTGTCTCCTTTTTGCACTAGTGACAACTCTGAAGTGGATTTGGGAGAGAATTGAAGACCTAATTGTAAGATCAAGCATACAAGCCTCACATGTAAAAAATTTAAGGAAAGTGGAATTAATCATCGATAGATGAAGTCCTAAAGCTGAATTTATAAAAGAAGAACCTAGAGACAATGACCATCTAAGATCTGATTTTTTATTTTGAAGATGTGCATGCCTAGGTGTAAGGCACCAATGCCCCTAACCACCTAGTTTGAACTCAAATTCATATGTCAAGTTCCTTTGTCTCTACACGCTATTGTTCTATGATCCGTTTTTGTGTTCCTATTTTGTGCTTCTTTGAAATCATAATAGTTTGTTGTAGTTGCTTAGTTGACCTAGATACACATTTGCATTATCAAATTAAGTCAATAATTAATTAATCAATCAACCGCCAAAGAAAGAACCAAAACTTTGATCAACCATTGTAACTCTTCCATAGTGGTTAAGTAGCCAAGTGGGTGTTTGGGATCATTTTTGGTTCCTTCCATTGTGATGTAGGAGAAAGTCTGATTGAGACCCTAAATCTCTTTATCGAACATCATAAGTTTGTATAATAGTTAATAAGAAATTGTAAATATGTCCCTCAGTTCCAATTCATTGTCAACAGTCTACAATTAGCCACCAATCCTACCAGTTTGTTGTAAATTTGTTTAACTAAAGTATAGCTTGTCTATTGAAATTATTGTATATATATATAAATGAGCTATTCTACACTTTTCTTCTCTATTTCATATATGTTACAATTTCATCCATTGTCAATTCTCAACTACTATTTAAATTTTCTCTTTTAAATTTGGGCGGTAATGAGCGTCAAGAATGCTGACTTGTATGAATTTTAAGAATCAAACAAAATGTTCATAGCCGAGTTGAATGCATTTACAATTTTATCTAAAATATTAAAAATTTCATCGTTTTCTACGATTTGTAGACGCGTCAATACTACACCACGTGAATAGTATATCTGAAAAGCTGATAATTTTGTCATCTCTTTCGTTCCTTCTTCATCAAAGATCATTTGCACTGTGTGTGTTTTCCTTGTAAGCGGGGATAGACTATTTAACAAGGTTACAAAAACCTCGTAATTCTTAAACACCCACGTCGAATTTTCAAAAACGACAATTGTAATAGACGAATTCAAAAACAAGTTTCTGGTTCTATTTTTCACTACCTCTCTGTCATTAATTGAAATTATCTCCAACCAGTTTCCTTCTGGCCGATGTTAAATACATCTATAAAAGACCTGCATAATTTAGCGAGACGAAGTCGTTAACGAAGCAATTTTGTTGGAGAAAAGGGGGAGACAAAGATTTGCAATAAGCCATGGGTAGAATAGAAAAAGTTTAAAGCTGGTGGGAGCCTTTGGAATTGTGGGAGAGTCTTTCAAAATCATTCGCTCTCAAGCAAAATTGATGGATTACACATACATTACATTACCTATTTATGGATTACACAGACATTACCCTCTACTTCATCTTTATGTCCACTTATTTCAATATTATTTTCTTATGTATATGTATATTTTTATACATACACATATAATACACATGTTTCCCACCTTAATCTACTCAATTTTAGGTCCTAATTCAACTCTATAGTCATTGGACCAATCTTGAAACCCTATATTTAGACATTTTAGATTTAAAACTTAGTCTTCAAATTTCATCCTACTCCTACCAATGTATTTTTCCTCGAAAGGCTAACTATGCAAAATTTTATATGATTTATTTTTAAAAAATAAATATTTAAAGACACTCAATACATTTATTTATAGATATTATATCGCTTGAGCAACCCAAGGAATATCATTCATATTTATGCATGTTGAACCAAAGCACTCTATCCCTTATCGAAATAATGAAAATTGTTCTGAGATACTTATTTTTCACACATTTACTAAGGTTTCCCTAAGATAATATATCCCCCAGTAACACAATAAAAACCCTTCTTATGTATTTCTAAATATTACAAAGCCTAATATATTAGAAAAGAGAATAAATGAAGAAAATCACATGTAAAAAAGCACATTATACAAGGACAACTTGTGCAAATGTTACAATTGAAAATTGCATTGTTACATATCTAACCTAGATCCATGGGCTTCATAATAGACAAATAAATAAATAAATAAATAAATAGAGGTCTCAAGAGATATCAATGATGACAAATAATTATTTTTAGGATTTAAATATTAGATAGATTCAAGTATCTTGAATAATAAAGTAAATCATTCAATAAAGATATGTATATTTATTTTTTATTTAATTATTATATTCAATTACAAAAATATTAAATAAATTAAGTATTCCATGGTTGATACTTATTAGATATGGATTTAGTCTATTATTATTTTATGCATCTTGTTCATTTATCCTATACCACAATTATGGAATATTTATTCTTTTGTAGTTGGTGAACACATATAATCCCTCACAACCTAGTTTTATTTTTTTAGTTTCTATTAAATTATGGTAGTTAGATGTATATTATTTGGAGATTCTAATATAATTTTAAAAATAAACTTTCACATGCATCTTTTTGTTTTATTATTACATTTTGATAGGGTTTGTTGATTATTCATCAACCTTACCTTTTACCCAACCTCACTCTGTTAGTGTGAGTAATTAATCTATTCAATATACTTAAGTGCACTTAGGTTGATGAGATTAGACAACTTCTTATCTTACCAAGTTAGTTGGTTAACCTTAGGCACATACCTTTTTTGAGGTTGGAAGTCTTTTCATCTCACCTCAAAGGTCACTCAACACTTGACACACAAGGTTGATGACTTGGTCATAGAGTTTGTTGATTTGCGCACTCCAAGTGTTCCTAAGGTTGACACCTATAGGACACTTATCTACTCTTTTGGGTTCTTGGGCCACTTTTCAATCAACCTCATAGGTGGATTACATCATCCTTGCCTATGTAAACAAGGCCTTGTACTAATTATCATTTGGGTTAAATAAATATAATAGTTGTATATTGTTCATTGTCCTTGTCTCTTATCTCCTAGATCTTCCTAATTCTAATATGGTAGGTGGAATGAGATTATTCACAAATAAGTTCAATTTTACATGCAAAATCAAATTCATGGAACTCTAAACTAGGCTTGAAGCAAAATTTTGGGAAGGATTTTTGTTGCATGGCCACTACCTACTCCCCATGAGAGGTGGCCACCACCATAAGTCTAGAACAAGGAATGAGTCTTGAAATCCACTGGACTGATGCATAACCTTATGCATCTAATTTTAAGGATGGACATTAACCCATAACTTCTCTTGAAGATATTCAAAATTATCACTATGAAGAACCTTAATGAAGATATCAACCACCTGATCTTTAGTAAGCTCACACTCCAACTTCACCTCATTCTCTACAACCTTTTATTTCAAAAAGTTGATACTAGATTGAGATGTGCTTTGTCCTTGAATGCATCAATAGATTCTTTAAAATAATGAGATCACTTGTATTATCACATAAGATATAAATTGGTTTATCATATGACACTCTGATATCCTTCAAGGTTTGCTTCATCCACAACACCTGTGTCCAATTCATGATGTTACAACAATGTATTTTGCCTCTATAGTAGATAGTGATATTAAATCCTTCTTCTTACTTATCCAAGACACCAACCTACTTCCAAGAAAGAAAGCACTACCACTTGTACTTATATCATCTACACAACTTGCCCAATCTGTATCTGTATAAGCACTTAGAGATAAAGTAGTATCCTTTGGATACCACAAACCATGTTTTGGAGTGCCTTTCAAGTATTTCAATATTATTTTTACTACTATTCCATGTTACTCTTTAGGATCTTATTGAAATCTAGCCACAAGAAAAACTGCATGCATGATATTCAGTATAGTTGCAGTTAAATATATAAGTCCTCTAATAATTGATCTATACCTTCTCTAATTAGCCTTAAGAGATTCTTCATTCTTACCCACCTTACAACTAGTAACCATAGGAGTACATACCGGTTTAGAGTCTTCCATTCGAAACTTCTTCAATATTTCTTTGACATTCTTTGATTGTGAAATGAATACCTTTCTTTGTCTGATTAATTTGAAGTCCAAGGAAGAAAATCATCTCTGCAAACATAGACATCTCAAACTCTTTCTGCATTTCTCATGCTAATTTCTTGAACATACTTTCATTCCTCCAGATATTATATCACCAACATACACAACCACAATCAAAATTTGATCTCTCTCAACTTTAAAATAAATATTTCTATTTGTGGTACCTTTATTGAATCCTTGTTGCAACAAGTACTTATCCATTATTCCATACCATGCTCTAGGAACTTGCTTAAGTTCATATAATGCCTTCTTCAATCCGTAGAGCATATTAGGATCTTCTAACAACTAAAATCCTTCTATTTGTTCAATGTATACCTCTTATTCTAACTCACCATTCAAGAATGAAAACTTGACATCCATTTGATAAACTTTGTGTAGTGACAGAAAATATATCCCTTTACATTTTCTCTCTTGTTTGGGCCCTCCTAGTTAAAATGGACTTAATTATGCCTTAATTTATTGTTGTAAAATGTAATTATTTACACTTTCACACTTATTTAGGGATCCTTTAATTAATTGAGCTTAATTTTCCTTAATTGGCCTTTACTTCATTTACTAAGCCTATTTTATTACATTTTTCAAAGAGTAAAATCAACATTGATTAATGCCATAACATAACACTTCTCATTGAGCAATGTGTGTCCTAGGTTTAGGGACCTAGGACCCATTTTCCCATGGGTGAATGGGTCCTCCCTTAGACCTAGGACCTAAATTTAAATTATGTTTTTGGTGGAATTTTAACATATTCAAATCTATATTCAGATGTCAGTTTGTGATATATGAATTTTAGGAAATTAAGGATACATATCCATAAATATAAGGTTATTTCACTAAGTTTCATCTAAAATTTTCAAGTAAGAAAAAGTATAGTAAAGTTGATAATCAAGAGCATTCAAGAGCATACTTCTTAATCATTTGTTGCAATAATCAAGATCCATTCATTATGTCAAAGTTATGTTCAATAAAACATATTTTTGGAGCTATAAGAGAGGGGGACCAACCACGTTCAAGGCCCTAGGTCATGGAGAGCTAGGAGCGAAAGGCTGTCCTAACTTACCTCAGCTTAAAAGGGTGTTAGGAAATGCAAGACGAGAATGATGAAGACTATAGTCCCTTTTATCACTCTACAGACCCGAAACTTGGAATGGGGCTAGGTGAGCCATTTTTTGGTTCAACATTGTGCCTCAAGAAGCTCTATGCTTGAGGATGAAAGTGTGATTCCAAGATGATAGTACAATGTGCTGGTGTCTCTCAGGTGTGCTGGCATCCATACGACTAGAGGACTAAAGATAAAAGGTTAAACACTAGAAAATAGACTAAAAACCTAGCTAATTACTTCCAAAGGGCCAAAACAAAGCTATGAAGTAGGAAAGATATGCACAAATATGATAAATTAAGTACACAAGAGTTAGGGTGGAAAGAATAATCTCACAAAGGTACCCATTCACTAGCTAGCTCCCAGTAGCACATCCACCTACACAAAATAAAGAGGAAAATTGTTGGGTGGTTGTATAGGGGTCTGCCTCAGTTAGACCCCCATTTTGGTGTTTACACCTCCATAGATGATGTAGGAGCATCCAGTGGTGTGAGGGAAATCTTACATCACCCAAAAATATGCTTTCCATTTATGTTCCTTTTGTTTGCTTTTTGTCGATATTTTTGCATTTTTGGATACCCTTTTCGTCAAATAAGAGTTCCCAACTTTCAGAACTGTTTTTCTACTTTTTTCTGCTCAACTGCTATTTTTAGCAAGTGTGAATTTGAAGGCGTGGGAAGACAAAAATTTATGGGAAGGTTCATGATGGAAAAATAAGCACTTTGGTGAAAGAATCAGGTCAAGATCATTCACAGTTTGAAAGTTATTCAAGTTCTAGTTTCTGCTTTTTTCCTTGAAAAACCTTTTGAGTCCAATTTGAGGCACTAAATGGTTTGAGACCTTTCCGACGATGCAAACGGTTTGAAAAAAGAAGTCTCGGATCAAAAGTTATGGCTTCCGAAAGTTGGCCAACTTTTAGAAAATTTCCAATTTTTGAATTAGGACTCAATGTTTGAATTTCAAATTGTAATTTTTGGTGCCAAACCACCAAAACTCTTATGTCCAATGTTTTTTTTTACTCCAAATGGAAAAAGGGGCTATTTATGGGCTAGTTTCTATTTTTTGGATAACTTTTTGGGGAAAATATTTTGCATGCTGAAAAAAGGGGTAACTTTTGTAATTTCTATAATTTATGAACTTCTGTAGCTTGCATGTATCACAGAGCTTGAGGATTTGGGATCCTCTGCATGTAAGAAGTTCCATTCTAAATAATAATTAAATTTCTCTAGTTTTTTGCATCATTTTCTATGGCTTGGGTTTGCTCCCTCATCAATAGACAACCAAGTTTAAAACAATGGAGAAATATATGATAAAGAAGGAAATGAAGTGAAGAACACAAAAGCACTACAGATAAATGTTATGCTACTCAACCAAAACATAGAGGAGAGGAGTAGAAAGCTTACCACTTCCACCATGAGCTAACTAGCTAATGGAGGAGATAATGAGAGGACTCAAGCCCCTGCTGCAATGGTGTTTGTTCCACACTTGATCTATGGAGTTGACAGAGTGTTGTTGTTGCTATGGAGTGAAAAGTGCTACTTGAAGGCTGAAAGTGAATGCTAGAATGCTTGAAGAGTGTGCTAAAGAATGCAAAGAGATGAACTGAATGCTTAGAAGATGCAATAAGGATGAAAAGCATGTAAAGGATTGAATTGAATAAGAGGATGAAGAAAATGGCCATATTCGGGATGGTCAATAGAAGGGGGCATTACAAATCAAGATCCAATGGGAAGTGTAATGCCTCTATAAGATTCAGATGTAGGAATCTACTAGGGACATAAGCGTGTTGCACAGATGTCTACACACCGTACAGGTGTCCCTGATAGTTATTCCTCTACCAACACACAAAACCACTACCAAGTGGAACGAAGGCAACGAGCTTATGTGGAATTTGGTATTCGGATTTGGTTTTCTAAAGTGGGGAAGGGAAAAAGGGGTATTTACATAAGGAGTGTAAATTTTCTCCTATACATTTTTCCCCCACTTTAGTGAGCACGAATACTGATGAGCGCTTTAGTAAAGTAGACCGAATAAATAGAGTTATAAATGTATACTTGAACTTTCGAGGAAGAAAACCACAATCTGGCAAACTTGAGAGTGTAGGACAAGCAAAGGATTTCATAGGCCCGCAGAACTATGAAGCTAAAGAATGAAAGTGTCTTATAGGCCCGTGGACCTACATGGAGGCAACCCCAAGGATCTCTTACATGAAGGAAGCTCTAAGAAGTAAGCCCCAAGATGTAAGCACCTCACAGGCCCGCAAACCTACAAGGAAGGTGTCCCCCAAGATCTCTCCCATCGAGGATACCAAAAAAGAACCTTATAGGCCCACAAACCTGCAAGGACGCATCCTCCAAGATCTCTCACATGGAGGAAGCTAGGAAAGCACCCTACAGACCGATAGACCTGTAGGGAAGGTGGCCTTCAAGATCTCTCACGTGAAGGAAACTTAAGAGAGTTCCCTACAAACCTGTAAACCTATAAGGGAGCCACCCCCAAGATCTCTCACATGGAGGAAGCTCAAAGGAAGTGCCCTACAAGCCCACAGACCTATAGGGAGGTATCCCCAAAGATCTCTCACATGGAGGAAACCAAAGGAAACTGGATTCCGCAGAGTCATAAAGTAGCTTCACAGGCGCACCTATAAAGCGACATGTTTACTCACAAATAGAACATGTCAGAGATCAGCCACGTAGGCAAGTAAGCCAAAAATTGTGTAGACCATCAACAAGTTGGAAGAATTTCAAAGGGGTCCCTTGGGATCCCTGGCATCAAGAAGGGGTCTACTTAAGGGATGTGTTGTTTGAAAGCAAGTGTTTTCTTTCTTGAATCAATTCATCATGAAGGAATACTTTTGAAAGATGTTCACTTCATCAAGGAATTCAAAAGGAAGAATATGCCCCTATGCGAGGGGGGGATTAAATTTATTCCCACTTTGGTGGAAGGTTCTCAAGTTCTTTTTTTTATGAAACTATGATGAAGGAAAAATGTTCCATTAGGGTTTCAAGTCAAGAATGTGATTCTTGAAAAGAAGATTGTGAAGATTTTCAAGAAAAAGATTCATTGGAAACAAATGTGTTTTTAGAGAATCCAAATGTTGTAGAAGTGGCATTGTCACACATGAGAGGGACAACTCAAGCAAAGAAGAGAGAAAGATAAAGGAAAAGTAAAAGCAAAAGATAAGAAAAACACAGACAAATGGCATAGGGATAGCCTAATATTTTTTGGTCATAACTACTCATAAATATATATATGTATAGTAATAGTATATAAAATAAACTATCATCAACCCCCTACTATATCAAACCATGTGAAGAATGCATGAGAAGAAAACTAAAAATAAAATAATGAGTCAACATGGAAGGGAAGCCTAAATGCCCCCAGCATTTTGCATCGTCCTTAATTTATCGAACACCAAGTCACAAACATGGAAGAATTATGATACAAATAGAAGAAGGTCTACGTTTCAAAAACCACACCTATATCCAAGCACCAACAGTGGTGATGAGGGTCATCCAGGCACACATAGCATGATCATAGGGGAACACATCACAACAAATACATATCTAATATAAAAATAAAGAAGGGGCCTCCCCCTAACACTAATAGACCAAGAGGTCATTTGCTTCCCACTCTAGATCATCATAGGGGGAAGGAAGATGAGCCTACAATGGTGGAATTTTAAGAGGAGGAGCATCCAACCCTCCTAAAACAAGGCTAAGGAAGAGGGCCCTGCAAGGTCCTCTCCATTGAGCTCCTATGGAGCTAAGGTCAGTGATTTTTCCAAGATTGCCAACAAGGCTAGGACCTCATCCAAAGAGTTAAACATGCACTTTATAGGACTGCCATGTTTCACTTCAGTAGATAGGGAAGGTTGTGCTCAAGGGTCACAGCTAAGCTGACCAAGTGATTCGGGAGTAGTGATGAACTCAAGAGAATTCAGGAAGTTAGTTTTGTCACTAGGATAGATCAAGTCAACACGGGACCACCTTTTGGAGAAGGTGGACTCCTCTTACATTTTTTGTTGCTAGAAGGACTACTATCTACCTTCTGCTTTGTTGGAGGAGGTGAACTCCCCACAAACGTGGCAAGAAGTGTAGAGGAAGAGGAGGAAAGAACCACAATAGATACGACTGTGGTGTTCATCATATCTATGGGCTTTAGGAAAGGTTGGACATCCAAAAGTGACATCAACGAAGGTAGCTCCACTGAAGGAGTGATGAACATCTACACCTTTTTAGGGTTAGGCACATTTGCACTTGTATCAAAAGCTATAAACAATATAGAGTTTGTTTCAACAAAATCAGAGAGGAGGAAAGAGGAGGATGTAGTAGGAGGCCCCAATACAAGGGTTGTTGTCTCCTCTTCCTTCCTCTGTAAGACGGCTTGCTCAGCCATGAGAGCCTTTTCCCAATGCTTCCACTCACGTGCAAGGCAATTTCTATGACTTTTTGAACTGGAGGCTAGAGACTACGAAGGAACGGAAGGCTCCTACCCAACTATGGGAGTTTCCACTACAACCATTTCTGGTAGAGGAAAAGACTCCTAGACGGGCATAGGAGGAGCAAGTTGAGAAGCAGCAGGGTGATTCAACTCAAGTGCCTCAGCAACGGGACTCTTCATGTTCACTATTTTGAGAGCAAGAACAGTAGAATGCCATAGAGGTTGAGACAATGGGGACTCTCTACAGGGACCTTTTCCTCTACTATATAGGTAGTACCAAGCTCCAAGTGGTTTAGTATGGTGGTCTGATATCCTGGTCTTGGGTCTATGCCAAGGAGGGATCATCAGACTCAACGAGTAGAAGCCGGGCTTTCTCATTCAATACTCCTCCCAAGAGAGAGGAGTAGACGAGTCATCCTAAGGGGAGGCAATCTTCTCCTTCCCTTTTTGAGAAGGGGAGGTGGTCGGTTGTTGTGTTACACGAAGAACCAATTTTGGTTATCCCTTTCTCCTAGTCTTGTACTTTACATAGTTCTTGTAAAGTAGGTAGGTTCTTGGAGGAAGCAGACCAACTGGGGTGGGCCAAAAATGGTCTAATGAATACCCCCATGAGATACCAGAAGTTGGTATCTAGTGTCATGCACTTTGTGCACGACACCTTCATGGGAGAAATTCATACATTAATGGATAACAAAGGAAATTCCATTCATAGAAGCTAGCCAAGGTATGCTTAGCTTCATTCTAAACAAATTTGACTCCAGAATGACATGAAAAACCATGTCAACAACCCTAGGTCTAACTAGGATAGACAATGTTCTTGAGCCATAGGGCTTTAGAGAAAGACCATCGTGTGTACGAATGGTAGATTTTATTTCTTTGTATTCCTTTTTAGGTAATGAGTTAAGCCACAACGTCTCTTCTATGATAACATTCACTTGACTCACGAGATCTACTAGGACCCCTATCACAATGTTGCTAGTGAGGTGAGGGCTTGTTAATTAGGGGCAAGTACTGTGACATGAATGTTATATTTGGTGAACTAGCCACAGGTTGTGTTATAGAAGTAACTATGACCATGTTAACATAGGCCTCATGTTGAGTGATAGATTCAGTGGGATCAACAATCATCTTAGAAAAACTATGACGAAAATGGGCCTATGTATATTTGCAGTTCACTATTCACTTTCACCATTTACTTGTTTGCATTTTAGTTGCTACCATTGAGATGAATGGTGCCATCCTTGATTCAGTCCTGTATCTCATGGTACAGGCACATACAGTGTTTAGTATCATGTTTGTTATCTCAATGGTATTGATAGTAGGTACTTGCATCATACCAGCTAGGGTACGGTTCCTTAAAAGCTTTAGGGTTTGGAAAGGTTATGATCTTATCCTTCAACAAATTTTGCAAGATATAGGAATAAGACTTTGATAACTTTGTGAACTTTCAGTTGTCTACATTCTCAACAACTTTTCCTTTCCCAGAGATCGATATAATGGAATTTCCTTCAAAATAGGAGTGTGAGGAGGATCCCCTAAACTGAACCACCATCTACTGATACTCTTGTAGGGTTGCACACAAATGCATGAAAGAAGGGTATTTCATAATGGAAAACTTCTCTTGCCAAGGCCTTTGTAAGTTCCCTATGAATACCTTATGCACATCATAATTAGGCAGTGGGTACGAGATTTGTCAGAAGAGCACCTGATACCATGTGATGAAATCAATAATCTTTTTGTTATCACCTTGTTTGCATTGGACGAGATTCAAAAATGTCATCTTCGGCCCGATGTTAGCTTGGAATTATCATAAGAATTGGTTTACAAGTTGGTTAAATGAGAAAATGGAATTATCGGGCAACGAACAGTACCACTCGAGTGATGTATCCTTGAGAGATCGAGGGAATATTTTTTCCATCAACGCATCGTGATGGAAGAAATTTCTACATAGGGCATTCAAGGTGGACACATGCATTTGTGGGTCCCCTTTGCTTCCGTATTTCTCAAATTTTGGAATCTCCATTCCCTAACGGAAGGGACTATTTAGAATTGTGACCAACAACGGGCTATGTCAAAAGAAGGGTTGGAAGATAGGCTAGGCAAAGGCTTGGGAGAGACTCACTAACTCACTCTGTATCTTTCCCATATTTTGAAGAAGAGTATTTAGAATAGGTTGATTAGAAGATAGAGGGCCAGAGGAACCTCCTCCAGAACCGCCACTAGAGCCACCACCAGAACCATCTGTGTGACCTCCACCGGAATCGCTATCAGAGCCACTGCCACCAGTAGGAGGGCCTCCACTAGAGCCACCTTCGCTTCCAAATCCACCACCATGACCTCCATTGGGACCACTTCCATTAGCACCAGCCCCACTACTGAAGCCACCAACACTACCAAATCCTCCACTGCTCATCTCGCCAAAACCTACATCACTAGAGGTGACAAGGGGGGTGAAGATAAAACCCAAGGGGATCTTGTTCACTTTAACAATGTCGGGTCCCTCAAAGGTAGAGGGGGTGATGATTGAGGATACGATATTGGTCATGTATATAGATGTTGGAGGCATTAACATTCCTAGCTATCTCTCATGATATTCAAAAGTGGCTCCTCGTATAATATAAGGATTGTTTGGAGGAGCACATGCATCAATTAGACTAGAGAGACTAGCCAAGAGTTCTATGCCTGTTTGGTCTTTTCCCACCATGTATTTTAGTTCGCTAATAATATGAGCAGCCCTAGCAAACTTTGGGTCTCTTTCCAAGTGATGTTCCAAATCACCCAACCCTTTGCTGAGGGAAAAGACATATTATGTGGGTATGTGAACAACCTCATGCTCATCTACTGATGATGGTGTAGATGTAGGAGGAGTGGGGACATGATCAGTCTTATCAAAGAATCCTATCTCACCCCTTGACAACTACTCCTATATGGCCAGACCAACGATGGGACTAAAGAAAAGTCCCATAGAGAAATCAATAGTAACCTTCATCCTTTCCATCAAGAGGTGTCATATACTTCTCTAACAATATACCTAGAGGTTGTGGACTAGGTTGTGATGCTAATAAACCTTCATAACACTGAGGTACAACAAACACAAGGCACAAAGGGGAAAAGCCTCAACACCAATGGATGAACAGATGTTGGTTCACCAAAAATGTAAGAGAGGGGGACCAACCACGTTCAAGGCCCCAGGTCATGAAGATCCTAGAGTGGAAGGCTACCCTAACATACCTCAGCTTAAAGGGATGTTAGGAAATGTGAGACAAGAATGATGAGGACTATAAGAGTATGTGCATGATCATCATGGAAAAAATAGGCCCTTAAGTGGCAAAAAATTCAAAAAAATCAGAGGTAGGCAACTTGAAGTAAAAATTTGAATAATTTATCTATATTATTTCAAAAATATATAAGAATAGAATCTCTAAAAAATTGAATGTAGTTTCTAAATTACTCAGTTTATTTTAAAAAAAAGAAAATCTATTTGGTGAAAATTTGAAATTTCAAGGCAGTAGTAAATAAATTTTAGGGAAAAATAAGGCTGCCTGACCACCCTAACCACAATAAAATGATAATTTTTTTATAAGATTTTAGATATAAGTAGAGGACTCAAGTCTAATGTGATACATATTTCTTTGTAATTATTTTCCAAGTAAATAATTAATTATGATTTTTTTATTACAAATAAAAAAATTATAAAAACTCGTATGTCTGACCACCTTAACATGGTCAAAACTTCATGAAATTCATTTTTTATTTTTTTTAATCCTATAGTATGAAAAGCATAGAATGTGACACATGTTTTAGATTTTAAAAATGTGACACCATTTGAAAGCTATAGATTTTTTTCAATCAACCTATCAATCAAGACTTTAGTCATAATTCAAATAGAAAATGAATAATAGTTACTTATTAAATTCAAAGTCAAGCATAACTTATATTGGTGGAAAGCTGAAAATCTCCTTTAAAAACCCTTTTCGTTTCATCAATTTTGGGTAAAAAAAAGTCATCAACCACATACCCATCATATTGCCACTTTTTGGCCCATCATGAACCTACACATACCCATATGGCCCTTCGATCACTCTACAGACTCGAAACTTAAAATGGGGCCAGGCGAGCCAGTTTTTGGTTTCAACACTATGCCTCAAGAAGCTCGTTGCTTGAGGAAGAAAGCACAATTGTGGGATGACAGTGCAGCGCATTGGCATCTCTTAGGTGCACTAGTGTCCATACAACCAAAGGATTGAAGAGACACGGTTGAACACTAGAAAACAAACTAAGAACCTAGCTAATTACTTCCAAAGGGCCAAAACAAAGCTATGAAGTAGGCAAGATATGCATGAATATGATAAAGTAAGTACACAATAGTTAGGTTGGCAAGAATAATCTCATAGAGGTACTTGTTCGCCAGCTAGAACAAAGTATCACTTCCACCTACACATAATAAAGAGGAAATTTTTTGGGTGTCTATATAGGGGCCTGCCTCAGTCAGACCTCCCATTTTGGTGTTTCCACCTCCATGAAAAACCAAGTTTGCAACAATGGAGAAATATATGATAAAGAAGGAAATGAAGTGAAGAACAAAAAAGCATTACAAAATAGTGTTATGCTACTCAACCAAATCGTTGAGGAGAGGAGTAGAAAGCTTACCACCTCCACCAAGAGCTCACTAGCTAATGGAGGAGAAAATGAGAGGATTCAAGACCCTCCTTCCATGGTGTTGGTTTAAGACTTGGTCTACAAAGTTGACAAAGTGTTGCTTGAAGGTTGAAAGTGAATGTTAGAATGCTTGGAGAATGTCCTAAAGAATGCAAAGAGATGAACTAAATGTTTAGAAGATGAAAAAAAGATGAAAATCATGTAGGAGTGAATTTGAAGGAGAGAATGAAGAAAATGATCATATTCAAGTCAGTTTGTTGAAGGAGGCATTACAAATTGACCTCCAATGGGAAGTGTAATGCCTGTGCAGGCTCCAGACATAGGAATCTTCCAGGAATGTAAGAGTGCCACACGGACATCTGTGCACTGCGCTAGTGTCCCCGATAGTTATTCCTCTACCAACACACAAAACAACTACCAAGTGGAATGAAGGTAGCAGGCTTATGTGGAATTTAGCCTTCAGATTTGGTTTTCTAAAGTGGGGAAGGGTAGAAGGGGAATTTGCATAAGGGGTGTAAATTTGCTCCTATATAGGAGCTAATATTGTGATGTAGGTTTCAATATCCAATCCAAGCAATATTTCAAGTCAAGATTCAAGGTTCAAGATCCACATCCCTTGAGGCCATTTCAAGTAAGATCAACATCAAAATTTTAGATTTCTGAGTTTTATGCATGGGTTTGTTGAGTGGTAACATTTTTGTGTTCATTTTTCATTCCCTCTTTCATGTTTCATTTCATTTCAAGGTTTAATTACCAAAATAGGGTTTGACTAAGGCAAACACCCATTCACCAAAAACAAACATTTTTCCCCTCTCTTTGTGTTGTAGATTTGCAGGTTGAAGAAAAGTTCAGGATCTCAACGTTGCAAAATTGAAAAGTTACATGTGTTGTCACCTTTTGTTGACATCTGACAGAAGCTCAAATCCCTAATTTATTTTGCATTGTCTGATTGTGAAATCGGGAATTTGGAAGTGTAGACACAAGATCAGAGGACCCATAAATTAGTTTCAAAAATTCCTATAAAGGACCCATTCACCATATGGAAAATGAGTCCCTGGATAGCTTCTAAAAACATGATTTTGTGATACGTGCACAACATTTATCCCTTCCAAATTTTCCAAAAACTTTGTAGGTTCCTTCAGGTTTATGCTTAATCTACTAAATCCAAGTGATAGATTGCATTTTGGAGTTTATTTTATATTTTAAGTTCTTCTCCCCAAAGTGTTATTTGACCTAGATCCTCGTCTTGACACAAAAAAGGAAATCTAAAGATTCCTTCATAGAATTTATTCTCATAAGGGTATTTACTCAATTCTTTATTGGGATCTCATTTCTTGATGAAATTAGAGAAGTATGCCCCATTTTCCCCCTTTGGATCCACTTTTCCATTTTGGAAAATCCTAGCACCCTATTTTTCTATGTTTCACTTTGAAATCCTTGTGTGCTAAAAAAGAAAAAAACTTCCTAATAGCCTCCATCCTTGCCACCAAAGAAGATGTCTCTTCAAAGTCTATTCCTTCTACTCTTGAGTAGCCTTTACATGCAATCCTTGCTTTGTTCCTAATAACTTCTCCATTCTCATTCAGCTTATTTTAGAACACCCACTTAGTTCTAATCACATTCTTGTTCACTTACATTGGGACAAGTTCCCAAGTTTGATTCTTCTCAATCTACATTAGTTCTTCTTCCATATCCTTGATAAAAAATTCATCTTTGCATGCCTCAATCATTGTTTTAGGTTCAATTACTAGAAGTACACATAAATTTACTTGTTCTTCTATCATAGCAACCTTTCTCCTTATTAGTACACCTCTTATTTTGTCACCAATGATCTAATCTTCAGAATGATTTTTCTGCACATACTTAGGGCTCTTAGGGATTCTTTCTAGAGCTTCTTTCTCTTCAACCTACACTTACTTTTCTTTACCACCATCATTCTCTTCTTCTCTGGAAGAGGAATCATCTAATTGAAATCCATCTATCAACATTGAGCTTTAATGTAAGTCTTCATCTAATTTGACACTTTCACTTTCAACAATCATTTTTGGGCTCTTGTTGTACAACACTGGTAATCCTTTCCTTTTGTACAATATCTAAGATTCATTCATTAGACCTTGCATCAAACTTTCCTAAGTTTTCTTCATCTCTTCATATATATCACTTGTTTCTAAACACATTGAAATAAATGACACTAGGAGTTCCTCCACAACACAACTCATAGGGAGCCTTTGAACTATTTTTCCTTGTGCTTTGTCAAGTATTTCTATTGTAGTATGAATTACTTCCCTCTAGTAGACAACCATTAGATTTTCTTCCTTCATCATTGTCGTTGTTGCTTCCTAAACATCCCTATTCTTCCTTTCCACCACTCCATTCTACTGAGTACTAGGAGTTGATAAATGTATCTTTATTCCATGATCTTCACAAAACTTATTAAACTTATCACCTTGAAAAATTCTCACCATGATCTTTACTCCATTAAAATTATCTAGAGCTTTTAATTTTTCTTTGAGAAAAGTTACCCAAGTCATTCTATAGTAACCAACAATTAACAACATGAAATACCTATCACCTTGAAAACTTCTTTTTTTTCAGGTCCACATAGGCTTGTATGCACCAACTCCAAAGGTCTTGTGGTAGACTATTCTTTGGCATTGAACATTTTCCTTGTTTTCTTACCAACTTCACATACTTTACAAACTACATTTATAGGCTTTCCATAACCTTTGACATTGAACATTTTCTTTGTTTTCTTACCAACTTCGCATTCCTTACAAACTACATTTATAGGCTTTACATAATCTTTGGTAGATATTTCATAGCTTGAGAAAATTTGATCATAACTAGGCTATCTATGGAGACTAAAATTGTACTCCCTTCTTGGAGATAGTATAATCCTTGGTCTAATTTTGACCTATCTTGGGAACCCTTGCATTTATTATCCTTTAAATCAACATTTATAGGCCCCTAGGACCCATTATTTTAGATCTTATGGCTTATTCCACTCAAAAATAATATAAAATCCCCAAAAAAGCATTTAAGAAGTTCAAATCCCAAAGACCCACCTCAAAAATATTAGGTGGGACTCATTCGCCACCTTCTATGAATGAGTCCCTTTTGGGGTATTTTTCAAATTTAAGAGGGAAATTCACCAATTTAATTCAAATTTCTAGTGGATGTTGGCCTTTAAGGTTAAATAATGGCTAATTAGGTGTCAATTCATATAAATAAAAGTTTCTAAATTATTTTCATGAGAATCTAAGCAATTCAAGCATATTGACCAAATATCTTTCAAGAGAAAATTCAAGGATAAAGTTCACAAGAGTTTATTGGAAGCCAAGTTGAAGCTTGGGAGTAGAAATTCAAGTGTTTTTGCAAGTCTTCAAGCTCACTTTTGTTCAATATATAGAATTTTCAAGGTTGATCATGGATGCCTATGGTGAATCATGAGGAATTCTAGGTTGGGGAGATGCAACTAGCCATCAACCCAAGCCTAAGGACTTGTTTCCAAGTGATTCCATCTTCCATTGTCTCTCTAATTTCAGCCTAAGGAAGGTTTGCATACCATTGAGATTCATTTGAGGTGATTTAGGATCTGGACTAGAGTGAGTCTTGCATCATTCAAGTTTCATTTATATATCTTGTTCTTGCATATTAGAATAGGATTGCATCATGTTTCAGATTTCCTAGTCTTGGACACACTTAAGGCTAGGGTTTTCATGCATGTTTCATTATCCCTTTCAAGGTTTAAATACCAAACTAGGGGTTTGAATGAGGAAAACCCCCCATTAGAAAATCAAATTATATTCTACTTTGCATGTGTTTTTGTAGATCCAGATCCAAGAGTTAGTCAGGGAAGAAAATGTAGGTGTTAGAGTGCAGATCAGTGATTTCAATTTCTAAAAAAGTGAAGAAAGAATAATTCACCATTAGTGGCAAATGAGTCCTACTAAATTTTTTTTCCAAATCAATTTTTAGATTCTAGTACCCTTTTTCCCTAAAATAAGTTTCTGGGCAGACATGTTGATCTAAGACTGATTCACCCAAGTTGGTGAATGAGTCCTAGTACACCAAAAAGTTATATTTTTTTCATAATTTTAGAGAAATCTCTAGTCTTCACTCTAGCCTCTACAAGTTTCTAGGTGCACACTTTCTGTTTGGCTTCATTTTTTTATTTTATTTTTCATTAAATCTATTTTTTGCATATCACACTATATTTTCAAACATATTGGATTTTCCAAGTTTACACTTGGTGGTGAACCCATTTCTTGTCTTCATTCATCTCCAATGTTATCTTATAATGATATCTCTCATATTATTCATTGGGTTGAGATTTCTAAGGTATTCTTGAATGCGAGCATTATGAAATCATATCCCTCTTCTCTTCTTCCCCTTTTGTGTGAACAAGGAAGTTGTGCATCCATTTCTAGTGTCAAAATTTTGGTGAACCTGACTTTTCAACATCATAATTCTACTTTGGAGTGTATTTACATCCTAGATTTAGCTTGCATTAACATTACATTTCATTTTGCATTAGTTCATTTGCATTCTAGGGTTTGAAATTTTGTATTAGTGAAAGTCTCATATAGCTTGCATTATTGCATTTCAATCTAGTGAAAATTATTAAAATTCTATACTTGCATAATAGGTATGCATCCTACAACACATATCACATAAAATTCTCCACCTTGGATGAATTAGTCCCAGTGCAAGTTTGGAACTATTGTTTTCAGAACTAAATTTCTAGTTTTTAACTTTCTATTTTCTCTTGTTACTTTTTTGTTTTAGTTCAATTGATTTCTGTTACATTTAAGTCATTTGAAATAACATTATTTACATTCATGGAAATTATGGATAGAATTATATTTTTTCACATTTCATTTTAAGCATTAGTTCCTAGATCATTTAGAACTAAATCATCAACAAATGAAAACCAAAAGTTAAAAAAATCAAAAGAAACAGTTTACAAAATTATGCCTCAATTTAGGGAAATTATATCATCCAAGCCTTTTAGTAGTGATGACTTAGACATGTTAGAAGAAGCCCTTCAGGACTTCCTCTCACTACGATCATCCACTAGAGATTTTCATGAAAAACCTAACCCAACCGAGGTTAACCTACCCCCATAGTCTTTTAGTAGTGATGAATTTGATATGTTCAATGAAGCCCTTGAAGGCTTCATCTCACAAAGCTCATCCAATAAGGCTTTTAGTGAGAAACCAAAAGAAAAAGAAGTTAATGTGATTCAACCTCAACTTATCCTTTACCCACCTTTGCACATGACTCAACCTATAAACAAACTTGAGTTCATCCTTTATCCACCTAAAAATAATGTTTTGTAGCAACCAAGTCAAGATACCATTACTCACACATATAACACTAGAAACAATTCACAACCGCAACAACCAACTCCAACACACTTACCTTTTCCTAACCCGATATTTCCTAGTGCGCCTCATTTTCCTTCACATAGTGGGAAGGAGTATGATCTTTTTGAAAAACTTAAGAATACTCCTACAAAAATGTCCCTTTGGGACCCAATTTAGAATTCACCAAACTATCACACTATGCTCCAAACAACTTTATAGAAAATAGTGGTTCCTCCTAGTATGAACACAAATGATGTAGCAGCTCTAATACAAGGAATGAGTACAGTTAATGTAGACATTACCTTTTATCAACATGAGCTCCCTCCCTTGGAAATTTGAGAAAGCTAAATGATGCATTTATGATCATAGCCTAATTCAATTGAATAGCTATGAAAAAGACCCTTTTTGATAATGGCTTAGCCCTTAATGTGTACAATGTGAAACTCATAGATAGACTGTGTGTAGACAAATCCAAAATCAAGTCTGACTCCTTATCAATAAGAGGATTTGACAATGTCAGCAAGCAACCACTTGGTGTAAATACATTCCCTATTACAGTTGGAAAGGATACCCTACAAACTCCTATTCATGTCATGCCTCATGACCTTTCATACAATATTCTTTTGGGAAGACCTTGGCTTCATGAAATGCATGTGGTGCCTTCAACCCTCCATTGTATCATGAAATACATCTATAACAACAAGGTTTACCAAGTTGAAATAGACCCTAAGCCTGAAATTTTCTTACAACTTGAAAAAGGAATAACAAGTCCTCTAAATATATTAATTCCAAAATCCCACATAGAACATATAGAATTTGATAAAAAAGATGAAGAAACAATGTCCAAATTATTAGGTGATGATTGGGGTTCCTTGGAATTCACACCTTCATTTATGCGAGAGTATATAATCACAAGAAAGGAGGATGAACAACAAGAAAAACCACTGGTTATGTCCACTCAGAATTTAGAAGAACCTTCACAAGTATCCATGTCATCTACTTTGGAAGATACTACAAGTTACACAACTAATTTTGATGAGATAGATTACCAGCATCCTCTGAACCTGAAAGAAATGGAAAAAAATTATGGTAGAGTTTATGAACTTGTGAAATATTTGGGATATAGTGGTAAAGGATGTGGAATAAAAGAACAAGGCATTCACATCCCTATAGAACCTAACATGCAAGATACAAAGATTGGTTTAGGGTATTCTTTTTCTAAGGCAACATAAGCAAACAAGAGACCATCAATAAACATCAACACTATCATGTGTAAGACACAAACCAATCTTACTATGAAACATACTAAATTACTTGACATGACTTCCCCACCATCATGGGTGTACTTTGAAAGTGATGAAGCCTTGAAAAATATGTTAGGAGTTTATGATGAGTCATCTCTTACTCCTTCAAAGAAAAAGGTTACATTTGCTATGATCAGTACCAAACAAAAAGATGTGGTAGGCGAAAGTAGTGAGAAAGACATAGGAATGGACCAATATGACCCTAAATTTCCAATGTCTCGTGCACTTCCCTTGGGTGATTCAATTGATATACCAATGGACATGGGTCATCCCACAATAATGGGTTACACTTTTTGGCCAAACTTGACATTGAAATCAACATTTTCATAGAAAACTTCACTTTCTAACACTGATAGTAGGTAAACTATTAGGAATTTGGAAATAATGTAAAATAGTGATTTGTGAGATTTTATCTGTAGATATTAAATGTATTTTTTTCAAAAAAAATTGAAATTAAATTGTACTTTTTGTGCGTCTCCTTTGATAACTATTTCTTAATAGTAAACAACATTTTTAAAAAGTTGTGTGTACTTTGGCTCACATAAAAAAAATTCTACAAAGGATAAAATTATGATTCTTTTGAATTTAGGTTGGTAACAAAATTATCTAGTTCTTTCATTTTGTTTCATAGAATTTTGTTGAATGCTTTTCTTTTATTTAAGTTTTGAAGTCAAAACATTTATAATTTAGGCATAGGTGCACTTCGGCTCACATAACTTTTTTGGTATGTATTGAAATTAATTTTTTCTTTTTTTGTTGGAATGAGGACATCAATACCTAGAGCGTATATATTTTTCAAATTTTTTCCCTCAAATTTACTATTTTTCCACAATGATTTTTCATCGAACTTGATGTTCGGTGAAAAACCTATGTACAATAAAACTAAAAAATAAAATATAAAATAAAAAAAAATATATTAAATTTATAGTTGTTGGAAAGCACGTTTCGATCACTACAATCATCCAACTTGGTTTATCAAGTTGACTCCATTTGCACCTCCTTCCCATGCTTCGATAGTCAAAAAACTACATAAATTTTGAAATGGTGGAGGGGAAGGTGAAAAAAAGGGGTTCATTAGAACCCCCCTTCTAATGAAGGGGGTTCATTCGAACCCCCCCTATATGGTGCAAGAGGGGGTTCATTAGAAGGGGGGAGGGGTTCATTCGAAGGGGTGATTCATTAGAAGGGGGTGGCTCATTCAAACACCCTTCATTATAAGGGGTAGAGCATTTTAAATTTTTTTATGGGAATTTTTAATTTTTCTTCATTTGAAAAATTATAACTCACTATTGTGAGTTTACCCACATAAAAGATAAATAAAAAGTCATAAAGATAGGGAAATTCCTCGATGATGAAGAACAAGAAGACACTACAATATTGCTCCATGAATTTCTAAGCTTTTTTCTTGGACATACTCATATATGCGAGGAATAGATCCAAAGATAGTCACACATAACATTGATCTTATTCAAAATGCTAACCTTGTTCGACAAAAGATAGGAAAAATGTATCCCAAGATAGCATTGTTGGTTAAAGGGGAACTTCAAAAACTCATTGATGTTGGTTTCATAAGGCCCATGGATTATTCTCCATGGATCTCAAACATTGTTGTAGTTGAAAATCTTGACAATCGTATTAGGATGTGCACAAATTTTCATGATTTGAATATTTAGCATCTTTAAAAGATGACTTTCCCCTTCATAATATTGACATGATAGTAGATTCAACTACAGGATGTGCTTTTTTTTGTCATTCATGGATGGATTTTCTGGATATAATCAAATCTTTATCAACCCTCAAGATCAATATAAGATAACATTTACAATAGTTTTGAGAATGTTTTGTTGGGTTATGATGCCTTTCAGATTAAAGAATGCGTGTGAAACATATCAACAAGCTATGACACTAATATTCCATGACTACATACATAAGATTATTGAAGATTATGTTGATGGAATCCTAGCTAAATCTTTAACAAGACAAGACAATGTGAGTGTCCTTAGAAAAATCTTTGAATGGATGAGAAAGTACAACATGAGGTTAAATCTGAAAAAAGTGTCTTTGGTGTAGATAGCGGGAAACTTTTAGGATTTATCATATCTCACAGAGGCATAGAGGTGGACAAAAATAAAATTGATGCCATAATCAACATGCCACATCCCAAAAACATTTCTCAATTGTGCACGTTACAAGGACAAATCCAATCCATCCATCGTTTTGTTGCATCTTTAGCTAGCCACACATTGCCATTCATACATCTTAAAAAGGATGTGTGCTTTGATTGGAATGAAGATTGTAAATAGGCTTTTGAGAGTTTAAAGGAATACCTTGCAACTCTACCCATTTTACAACCTTCCATGCCAAACAAACCATTCATACTATACCTGCATCAACTCATGCTCTTGTAGCATTGTTGGATCAACAAGATGAAAATGGTAAAGAACATCCTATATACTACATTAGAAAAACTTTGATAGATTATGAGAAGTGGTACACACCAATCAAAAAACAATTTTTTGGCCCTTGTATTCGCTACCAGCAAATTGTGACATTATTTACTGAATGCGGAAATACAAGTGATGACAAAATTTGACCCTTTCAAACATTTTTTTAATAAAAATAGATTTATTAGGATTCCTAGCTAAGTGGGTGATGTTGTTGACTGAGTTTGACCTTAAGTTTGTTTCACATAAAGCAATTAAAGGAAAAGCCTTAACCGACCACTTAGTTGACGCTCCTTCCCCCTTGGCATTACCTAACACTCACTCTTTCCCAGACGATAATGTGTTGACATTCAAACATAATACATGGGAGTTATATTTTGATGGATCTAAGTGTAGAACTAGATTTGGTTTTGGGGTTATACTAATCCAGCCCAAAGGAAAGCCTATTCCCTTGTCATATTGGTTAAACTTCCTATGTATGAATAATACTACTAAGTATGAAGCTTTTCTCATAGGATTACGTGCTAATTTGATCTTGGGTGTAAAATACATTAAAATATTTGGTGATTCGCAATTAGTAATCAAACAAATGAATGGAACATATCAAGAAAAGCATGACAAATTATTAAAATACAAGGATCTTACAATGCACTTGTTAGAGAATTTTGAGTCATTTACCATTGATAACATCCCATGAAAGGATAATCAACATGTGGATGCAATGGAAAGTGTAGCCTCTCTTATATCACCTCAAGATCCTTCAAAATATTTCACACTCACCATTCATCCCATCATGAAACCTTTGATTGATGATAAATTAGAAGACATGCTAACAACAACTCAAGAAGACTTGAGTGAATGATATGATATGATACTTAATTATGTGAAAATTGCTACCTTTCACAAGCCAACAACCAAGAACATTTGAGCCCACTTGTGCAAGCTCGCATCTAAGTATACAATTCTTGCCAATGTGCTATATCGAAGATCATTCCCAATAGCACCTGAACAAGCCCATGTAGGTGCTTGTGGTGGTCTTTTGGAGGAAAAACATTGGTTCAAAAACTTATCTAAATTGGATACTATTGGAGAGACATGGAACAAGATTACTTTGATTACATCATAAAATGCCACAAATGTCAAGATCATATCAACCTAACCCATGCTCTTGATTGTGAACTTCAAGCTCAAGTTTCGATATGGCCCTTTCCGGTTTGGAGATTAGATATTATAGGAAAGATATCACCCCCTTCTTCCACTGGACATACATTTTTCATCACTGCAACTAATTACATTACAAAATGGGTAGAGGTCATTCCCCTTCTATCCACAATAGCTAAGGTAATGTCACTTCATATTGGAACACATTATTGCTCGCTTTGGACTTGCTTCTATGTTAGTCTCTAATAATGGTACACCATTTAAAAATAATGTCGTGAATAAATTTTTAGACTTTCAACATACATCATCACTTTTTGACACCCTATTACCCACAATCTAATGGTCAAGCTAAATCTACTAATAAGGTTATTGAACAAATCCTAAAGGAAACTATTAACAAGCATCACAAGGATTGGCATACACAATTACACTATGCACTATGGGCTTATCGCACAAGTGTTAAATCCTCTATTAGGACTACACCTTACAATATTTTCTATGGTAGTGAGGCAATAATTCCCTTGGAGTTAGAGATTCCTACGTTAAGAATCACTCTTCAAGGACTTATTGATGATAGTAACTATAAAGAGCAAAGATTACATCAGCTTGAAATACTCGATGAACAAAGCATCAACACTCTTAAACATCTTCAAGCTTATGGAAAAAGGAAACAATGATATTACAACCTCAATGTCATCCCTCACACATTCAACAAAGGTGATTTAGTCCTATTTGAAAATAAACACAACATAAATGTTGATCCAAATGAAAGAGGAAAATATAGTCCTAATTGGTTAGAACCATACATAATTGACAAAAAATTTAGTTCTGGTGCATACATATTAACAAAACTATATGGCACACCTCTCAAAGAACCTATCAATACCACACATCTATGATGATATTATGTTTAATCCCTTAAATAGTATGAATGATAAAGCAATATTGTTAGAGCTACTGTATTGTATTCCATATTCTTTCGCATTGCTTCATTCTTGACAAACCCTTAGGTGTATGTCTTGAACACTAAGGTGATTATGTAAGTCATTTTTATATAATTAATTTAGATGTCATATTATTCAAATTCATCTAAGCTATGTTTTGTTAGATTATATCCTTATATGCATTTAATGTTCTTCAGTTAGATCGTAGGTGCATTTAATTTAGCATAAAATACTTCATTACAATGTTGCATCTAAGAGAAACTATAACAAGTTTTAATTAGATAACAAAAAGCATTTTAAATCATGAAGATATTCATTAAATAATCTTATAAATGTTATTTAATTAATCACATTTCCATTTAACATTTAACACATAAATTCACTACTAAACCATTGTATGCTCACATATAAATATATCAAACATTTTATGTACATGTCATCAATATATAAAATATGACTAAGGTATGTGGCTACTAGATCCCTCAGGATTTGGTACTCATGCCACTCTAGTGGTGGTACGTCGGGAGATGGTGGTATGAGATCTTGATCATGATCCATCAAGTCTGAGAGAAAACTCTAAGCCCTATATCTATTCTAGGGCCTCCCGATATGCTCCTGCTATCAAATCTCTCTCCGCCTGTAGTAGGGCTACCTTTGACTCTAGTCTCTCGAACTCTACTAGGGTTTGGCATGACTATGCCTTTGATGCAACATTGGCTCAGAAAACTCACCTCCTCAAACTCTCACATGCTTCGTGTAGTCTCGCAAATGGCCTAAGTGACTTTGGGTCCTGATCTCCAATAGGTGGGGGCACATAGTCTGAGTCTATAACCTCCTTTTCGATTGATGTGGGAACTATCTCTACAACTGCATGTCAATAGATATCCTTCCAATCTCTCACATCTCTTTCAAGATAGACACAATAAATAATTACTACACATCATGATATATACAGAGAGAGAGCATAAAACATAAGCACAAAGCACATGAATAAATAAAATATCCTCACCAATATCTCTGGTAGGTTGTGAAACATCAACCTCGTCTTGTGTAGGGGGAACGGAAGATGTGCTAGCCCCTCCATGACTGTGGGTACTAATTTCTATCGTGGATGTTGCTCATGATCTAGTCATATGAATGGATGAAGACTCTCCCCACTCGTGTGTGCCCGATCCTCAGCTACTACCTCATCACCCTTGCTCAGGTGTGGCTC
This sequence comes from Sequoia sempervirens, assembly GCA_007258455.2. Taxonomy (NCBI): domain Eukaryota; kingdom Viridiplantae; phylum Streptophyta; class Pinopsida; order Cupressales; family Cupressaceae; genus Sequoia; species Sequoia sempervirens. The sequence continues at coordinate 262,037,290 of VDFB02000013.1, read as the reverse complement.
CTCCTCCTCGTCCTCCTCTTGGTACTCCTCATCATCCTCCTCCTCTCCTTCATCCTGACCATCATAATCATGATCTACATCATCATCATAGTCCTCATCTATGACATCTATAAATATGTCTACAACCCTTTATTGTGTCTCCTTGGCCCTGTCCTCTATATCATCTCCCTCATCTAGAAATGGTACTACATCTCCTATAGGATCATCCATGGGAAATAACAGTAGCTGGTCATGATACTGTCCACCACTCCTCATAATCATTTGTGGCACTAACATCAACAACTTCAAAGACTAGAGGAATATTGTGATTTGAGTACTTAGAGTCGCTATAGACAACATTCTGTATAGTAAACCATACTATATCACTAGGTCTTCAGGAACTCCACACCGATCTACTGAAGAAGGGTCATGCCCTCGGTAGTGTTTGGACCTATCCAAACTATCATGCAACCCGATCATAGTAGAAAGTACATTCTACATAATCATGGTGGCTAATCAAAAATCTATCTAGCTGCAATCTCCTCATCTACCAAGTGTGTTCTGTCCACTAAAGTGTAAGCTGATATGGTCTCTAAAGGATCTTGTCCTCCTCTAGTTGGTCAAACTGTACTCTCCAAAAGTGTAAATCACTTTCAGAACCATCATAGAGGATAGCTGAAGGCCTAAGGATACCCCACTGCTGTCAGACATGGGAAATTGGTAGGTCTGGTACAAGTGATATGCTCTAGAAAGAAAAAATATAGAAGCATACAGTTTACCATGTTTTCCACCTCCTGAAATACAAACCTTCCAAGATCATAGTATAAGTGTGCTAGGATACAACCCCCCAGGCACATACTGTCCTGTGCTCCACCATCTCTCGTATTAGGTGTACTAGTCCTCCCTCTAGGTGTGCTTCCCGTCCATCAAGGATGACTACTAGTGCAACTATGTGCATCATAATCCATCCAACTAACTAGTGGGACTCATGAACATAGTAGCATTGGTAGATCAATTTGTGCCCTCACTCACTTGCTATGCATTGGTCCATTTTGGAAATACTGCATGTCAGACTTCTTCTCGTGGAATGTTTGATCTCCTCAAAAGTGCACCTACTCACCCTGAATAGGAACTTAGAGTATGTAGTGGATGTCTTCTAGGGTGATTTTCATCTCACCAATAGGAAGGTGGAACGTACATGTGTTGGAAATCCAGTGGATGGCTAGAGCCATCAACATCACATCGTGGTACCTCATGGGAGGCATGAGGTATGCCCAATAAAACCCTACATCTTGTAATAACTTTGTGTCCTATGCTAAAAGTGTGGGGACTAATTCTTTGAGAAAGCTAAGCTATCTACCACCCAAATGCTAACGCGAACTAGTGAGTACCTATCAATAAAGCACAAATATGACCTATAAGTAGTCTAAAATTTTTAATTTCCACATGAATCACCATAAAAGTGTATTAAATTTCCTCTAGTGTGCTTTCTTAAAATCCCTAAATACTTTATACCCCTTTTGGGACACTTCACGAAGAAACAAGACACTTTGTAAAAAAGTAGGACACTTTGCAAAAAAGTGGGACACTTCGCGAACAAAAAGGGACACTTTGTGAAACAATGGGATACTTTGCAAGAAAAGGGGACACTCTGCAAACTTTTTTTCCAAGGCCCCAAATTAACCTACAATTTTTTTCAATTCATAAAATAACTACACAAAGACAAAGTGAAGGTAGCAGAATTGACTCACCTCATGTTGACGTTCGTCGTGTTCCACCTTGTCCTACAGCACATTCGGTCTCACAAGCCTATAGTCTCATCTACTCAAAATCTTTCACTATTCTCCAATTGATCTTAAGCTACAAAAAGGTAAAAGACAAAGTAAGAATTTACTTCACTTTTTGCTCTTATGAATGTTAAAAATAGGGTATTTACTATATTAGGGTTAAAAAGTGCTCTTTCCTTCAAGTCAACATAGCGGGTGCTAGAGAGCTCCATTTTTGATGTCGTTTGTTGTGTTGGAATTGTTCCTCAACTCTCTACATCATCAACCATCTATCATTATGTGGCATGGTATTTGGAAATTCCCTTTGATATGACTTACCCTATTCGATGTGGCTATATTTCTACCTTGATTCCACCTTTGTAAAGCAAGCGGAATCCAGGGGGGCCATACATCTACACTCAAATTTGATTTCAAAAAGTTATATAAGAATATTTTTGGAAAACAAACAAATTTTTGTTGTAGGATGTGGTTCCAAATGTTGTGGTTTTGCAGATAACTACACTAGAGGCTTCATTCTCTTGTCTTTTGAATATAATTTTATGAGATAAAGCATAATGTTTAGAGTCCTTTAGCTTGCATATGCATGTAGAGTCATATGGGGGCTAGTGGGGGCTAAATGTGGACACAAAAACTGCACTCCCTTCTTGGAGATAGTACAATCCTTGGTCTAATTTTGACCTACCTTGGGCACGCTTGCAATTTTTATCCTTTAAATCAGGATTTATATGACCCTAGGACCCATTATTTCAAATCTTGAGGCTTATTCCACTCAAAAATCATATAAAATCCCAAGAAAAAGCATTTTAGACATTCAAATCCTGAAAAACCACCTCAAAAATCCTAGGTGGGACTCATTCACCACCTTGGGAAAATGAGTCCCCTTTGGTGGGACCCATTCGCCAAGGGTGGCAAATGAGTCCCTTTTGGTGTATTTTTCAAGTTTGAGTGGGAAATTCACTAATTTAATTCAAATTTCTAGTGGATGTCAGCCTTTAAGGTCTAGATAATGGCTAACTAGATTTCAATTCCTATAAATACAAGTTTCTAGATCATTTTCATGAGAATCTAAGCAATTCAAGCATATTATGCAAATATTTTTCAAGAGAAAATTCAAGGATAAAGTTCACAAGAATATATTGGAAGTCAATTTGAAGCTTGGGAGTAGAAATTCAAGTGTTTTTGTCGGTCTTCAAGCTCACTTTTGTTCAGTATCTAGCATTGTCAAGGGTTGATCATGGATGTCTATGGTGAATCATGAGGAATTTTAGGTTGGGGAGATGCAACTAGCCATCAAGCCAAGCCTAAGGACTTGTTTTCTAAGTGGTTCCATCTTCCATTGTCTCTCTACTTTCAACCTAAGAAAGGTTTGCATACCATTGAAATTCATTTGAGGTGATTTAGGATCTCCTAGAGTGAGTCTTGCATCATTCAAGTTTCATTTATATATCGTGTTCTTGCATATTAGAATAGGATTGTATCATGTTTCAAATTTCCTAGTCTTGGACACACTTAAGACTAGGGTTTTCATATATGTTTCATTATCTCTGTCAAGCTTTAAATACCAAACTAGGGGTTTGACCAAGGCAAACCCCCATTAGAAAATCAAATTATATTCTGCTTTGCAAGTATTTTTGCAGACCCAGATCTAGGATTTAGTCTGGGAAGAAAGTACAAGTGTTAGAGTGCAGATCAGTGATTTCAATTTAAAAAAAAAGTGGAGCAAGACTAATTCACCACTAGTGGTGAATGATTCCCACCGAAAGTTTTTTCCATATAACTTTGAATATTCTAGTACCCTTTTTCCTGAAATAGCTTTCTAGGTAGAAACCCTAATCTAGGACTGATTCGCCCAGATTGGCGAATGAGTCCCAGCAGACCAAAAAGTTAGATTTTTTTAGAATTTTAGGTGCATTTCAAATCTTCACTCCATGCTCTACAAGTTTTTAGGTGCACACTTTCTATTTGGGTTGTCTATTTTATTTTATTTTGCATTCAATCTATCTTTTTGCATATCACACTTGTTTTCAGACATGTTGCATTTTCCAAGTTTACACTTGGTGGTGAACTCATTTCTTGTCTTCATTCATCTCCAAGGATATATTATAGTTATATCTCTCATATTCTTCATTGTGTTGATATCTCTAAGGTTTTCTTCAATGTGAGCATTGTGAAATACGACCCCTCTTCTCTTCTTCCCCCTTTGTGTTGACAAGGATGTTATGCATCCATTTCTAGTGTCAACACTATCAAAATTTATGTGGCACATTCTTCTATGCCATAGCCAAATTTCATTGAATTGAGTCATAAAGCACATACCTTTAGCACCCTTGAGTTGATAAACATTTACATTTGTCCTTCCTACAACACCTAGAGTTCTTGAGCCTTTTTTTATCTCGAAACCGCCATTCTAAATACAAGATTATATCCTCTGCTAAAAAATTATCCTACAAATAGAAGATTATGTGGGAGACCCTTAACATAAATAACATCATCTATGTTATACTTTCCATCAAAATTTATTGAACCTTTTCCACACATCTTAGCACATGTATCATCACCAAACTCAATAACACCACCTTCAAACTTTTCTAGTTTAATAACAGTCCAGTAGTTTTTTTCTTCTCTATCATGAAAAGTAGTCACCATAGCTCCATTATGACCTTATTTCAGAGCAACTTCCTTCATATATCTCTCAAAGTTAGTAGAATTAGTTCCAACATTTAGAGCCATGAACAAGCATTCATCAATTTCATTATTCGAGAAATTAGATTCATTATTAGATATATTACCATATTCCTTAACATAGTAACTTCTCTTAAAATATTTACCTTTATTCTCCTTAAATATATAATTTGAAGCTTTGATTGGACATATTGATGTATAATGACCTATCTTTCCATAATTGAAAATTTTGAAAGGTAACTTACCTCTATATTTTTAGTTCCCTTTTTCAATCTCCTCACAAAGTTTTCTTCTAGCTCATCAAACTCATCCATATCAGATTCCTCATGCTTCTATAGTTTTCCAACTTTAAAAGTAGTCACTTTTCTTGAATCACTTGGACCAAACTCTCTCAATTCAAAAGTAGTTAAAGCACCAAACAATTGATCTCTAGAATAATGATCTAAATTTAGAGCTTCTTCAATAGCAAAAACCTTATGACTATAACATTTAGGAAGAGTTCTTAATACCTTATTTACAACCTCATCTTCTTTAATTTTTCCACCAACACCTCTAATCGAATTGATAACTTCATCCACCTTATGCATGAAGCCTATAATATCTTCATCTTCTATCATCCCTAGGGTTTAAAATTTAGTCTTCAAGTTTTGTGTCTTTGCTTTCTTGACCTTATCATCTCCTCCATAGACACTTTCCAACTTCTTCTAGATATCACTAGTAGATTTATAGCTCATAACTTTTAAAAGTTCTGAATTAGAAATACCACTCAAATAAGCATACATTTCTTTTCCATTGTTCTCGTATGCCTTGATCTCATCATCAATGCTCACACCATTTACATGAATTTATAGCTAGTTTCAACAAACTTCCAAACTCCAAACCATAGAGAAATAAAGAATCCTTCCAACTTGGTACTCTAGAATGCATAATCAGATTTATCAAATAGAGGAGCCTCCTTCTTGTGCACCATCCTAGATCTACCTAAAGTGGTTAAGCTTTCCTCCAAGGAACCTTGTTGTGATACCAATTTTTGAATGCAAAAGAGAGGGGGTGAATCAATCATACATTAAAACATCAAAACCCTCACTAACATCATATTTGCATTAATCCTTAAACCCTTAACAACCATTAAAACCTTATCATGCATTAGCATACATGAGAAACATTAATGCAAACACATTCATACACATGAGAACACCAAATTTATGTGGAAAAACAAAGAAGGGAAAACCACAGTGAGGATTATCTCACAATATAAAGTAATTATAACACCAAATACAATAGGCTCACTATCAGAGGGGATCACTACCCAAAAGAAAGGACTCGTTGTTAATGGCTCACTTCCAGATTAGAAAGTAGAAGATATAATATTGTTACAATGATAAATCCATCTGAAAGCAATAGAAAATTTCCACCACCGCTTCACCAGAACATTCACACTCTCTCGAAAGAATGTAGACACCTTCTACTCACTACTTCTAGTAGTCTTAGTCATTAAAGCTCATACTGCACTTTTCAATTTCATACTTCACATCACAATTCATAACAAACACACACTTCACACGATAATCCTTCATCAACTCAGCACATATATACCATCCTCAACCTTGAAAACAATCTACAAGGTCGTTATGCACCTCAAATGTACAAATTCAAATTACTTCGATACCAAAACATTCTTACTTTGGAACATAATGAAGGTGGAGTACTTCACACCTTAACTCAAACCTAAATCCACATATACATGAAACACTGCATTTCCATGAACCCTGAAGCATATATGTAATTAATGTAAACACCCAAGGTTGTCCAAACTTTTGTTAACACTGATAAACATTTAAGTACATGCTTCACCAAATAAAAAGATGACTCATAGACAACCCACAACACTTAAACAAAATCATGAATATTTTATCAACACCCTAAAATCCAACAAATCCTTTGCAACATCATACACCTAAAGACTATACTCATCATGTACAACCAATTAACCTTCCACACACTATAAAAAATGAATCCAACCTTGTGGAGCACCTTGACTCAAATAACTCAAACTAAAGTTAGATATGAACAATATAATCACACTTCTAGATCCCCAAAACTAGAAACAACAACACAAAGAAATGTGGAGAAAAACCATTTCTCCCAAACAACAATACAAGATAGTTCATACATTGGTGAACACAACTTCTTCTATCGAATGATAAAGAACCTTAAACTTTGGATATATCACCTTTGATCAATATATTTGAACCACACAAGCAGATCTTCAAACATGAAAGAATGTAGAGAAAAACACTAAACACTACTCTACCACACTAAACACTCTTTAACACACTATTTCCTCTTTTATTCCAAACTTCTCAAAAGAACATGGAAATCAAGCACCACAATCACCATCTCAACATCTGCAACACCTTCTCAGCATCTTAACCTGACAAGAGTTTGAACATCCACAAACATATGCTCCTCGGAGAAACACTAGAGTTTAACATCAGTGGTACTACTACATTTGACAACATAATGCAATTAATCAAAGAATCTCCATATGTTGATATCAATACAACAAAAAAGATATGTTGACATCAATGACAACACAAACTTCCAACATAGTGATTGGCCATGATTTGCATCAAAAGACTAGTATTGGAAACAACCACTTGACTACCAATCAACATCCTCATTTTGTTTAATTATTCTCTCTCATATTGGGGTTTAAACATGATCTTTATAAGGCATTGAAAAAGGAAAATCTCGCCCATCACGATTCTTGCATAGGCAACCAGTTTGGGGGATTGTGGTAATTGTTTAGAAGATCAATTTATGAGAGCTACCTAAATAAAGGAAGTAGAGTCTTTCAAATGTATTTGAATTCATTAAATTAGCCTAACCATAATACGAATCCTCTTAGCATTAATCAATTTATGTTTTAGTGACTCGCCCAATAAGAGAAGTGTCTAAATTGTATTGAGTTTGAGCATTTGAAAGGTTTCGAAAGCCTCAGCCTACTTTTACTCCCATAGTGCCATGTTATTTGGTCAAACCTTCCCGCCTCTCCCTCAAAATTTTTCCTTTGATGGTTTATTAATCATATTTTGTTTCTCAATCTAGTGCTTCATTAAAATTAATTACTAAAGCACCATCAATCTATGTAAACAATTTTTACAAAAGGGGGTCGAATTTCTCTTTGCAATCACTTTACAAAGAGGTGAATTTTCTTTGTCATAATTAAAAATTTGTAATAGAGGATTTTTTTCTTTTACATTGAATGTGGAAAAGGGAAGGTGTTTATAGGGGTAAGAAATTTTATTTTCCTTAGTTAAAATTTTTTGAAAGAGAATTCATTTTTATTTTCCAATGAATTTAACAAAGGGGATCATCTTAATAGGGGTTTAATTTTATGTTTTTATCTTTTCTTGAGGTTGGAAAGACATCAATTAGGTATTCTTCTTAATCAACCTCATGACAATAAACTTGTATAGCTCAAATAGCAACTGTCTATAAATGCACCCATATAAAGTGCCAAAAAATTGAATATGTGCTCATTAGGGAGAGAATTTGGGAATTATTGAACATACACTGAATTATAAAATTTAATGGATGGCTATACTATCAGAACATGAATCCTTGTGATTTTAGTGTTGAAAAAATTATCCCTTTTCACACCTAATTTGGGAATAATTAATATTAAAATGAACCTAATTTTCCCCTGCTTTAGTATTGTAATGTGTTTTACACATTCACATTAAGTTTAGGGCCCTTATAAACTAAATGGACTTAATGGTGCCTTATTTTTAATGTTGTAAAGTGTATCTGTACACTTTAACACTAATCTAGGTCTTTATTAATTAATTGAGGTTAATTAGCCCCTTTAATTAATATCCAAGCCTAATTAATAAAAAATTCTCAAGGATAAAGCCCAAAAATTCATTAATGATATTGCACAACACTTAATTTTTGAAGGTGTGTGTCCTAGGCTAGTGACCTAGGACCCATTCATCACCTAGCAAATGGGTTGTCACTAGGTTCTAGGACCTTATCTTGGCATAACATTTAACATCCCCCAAAGTTTTTCCTAGTTAAGTCTGTTAGGACCCATTCGCCACATGGTGAGTGGGTCCTCACTTAACCCTAGGACCCCTCCTTGGAATATGTTTTTGGTAGTATTTAAATGATTTCAAATTCTAGATCTGATGTAAGCTTGTGTTATTTGAGTTTTGGGAATTAAACTTAAGTTGTGTATATATATATAAGGTTATTTCACTATGTTTTCACCTAAGATTTTTATAAGAAATCAAGAGTATTTTCACACTTCATTATAGAGCATTCAATCTAGCATCCAAGAAGGCATTCAAGGGTAGATTACTGAAGGATTATTCCATAAATCAAAGATATCAAGCATCATGTCAAATTCATGCATGTTTTTGAGCTAATGTGATGATGTGGCATTGTTGATCAAGTTAAAGTATTCAAAGCCATTATCATATGTCAAGTTCATGATCAATATCTACACTCATTGAGGCCATTTCATGCTAAGTTTTAGATTTTCAATCCAAGGTTTCAACAAGGTTTTGTGAGCTGTTACATATTGTTGTTAATTCATCATTACTTTTTACATTGTTTCATTTTAAGGTTTAATTATCAAAATGGGGTTTGACCAACGAAAACCCCTATTCTCTAACAAATAACATTTTTCTTCTGCTTTGATATGTGATTGCAAGTTTTAATTTGAAGAACATTTGGAAAAAAAAAATTCAAAGCTGTAAAGTTGTCAAAGTTGTCAAAGTTGTCACCCTCTTGTACAATCATGAAAAATGAGCTATAGAATTTATTCTTAGGTTTCTAATAGTTTCCACCTAGTATCTAGGAGTGTAGGCATTGAAGAACAATACCCATAAGTTGATTTTTAGAACCCTAACTAGGACCCATTCGCCACTGGGCAAACAAGTCCTTAACGAGGCTCAAAAAAGAAAATTTTGCAATAGGTACACAACATTTAACCCTCTTAAAACCAACCTTTTGATTGCTATATTGGTTGGGTTTTGTTTTTGATATTCATCTATACATAATTAAATGAAATAACTAGTGAAAAGAGAGGTTAACCATCTTGATTACATTTTGGTTCATAGCCCTCCTTTTCCTATGTTTCATTTTGGTGAACCCAATTTTTTGAGCATTGTAGTTTTATGATTTTGGAGTCTCTTTATCATCTTAGATTAGATCTTGCATTAATTTTCATTCATTTGCATTGAATTAAATCTCATTTAGGGTGTCTAGTTTGCATTCAAATTTTCATCTCGTCTAGGGTTTTTGGATTACATTATTTTGAATTATTTAAATCTGAAAAATATAAAAAATTGGTCATCTTACATCATATAAAATTGCATTTGAAAATTGAAACAAAAATTGCATATTAAACTAGGTCTTTTATTTCATCATTTTGTCACATTTTCAACTTGTATTTCACATTACATTTATAGAAAATTGAAGTTGAAACTTAGTGTAGAAAACCTAAATCTAAAAATCATTAGAAAAGACTTGAAAATATGTAAAAATCAGTTTCAAAACCCTAATCTAGGACCCATTCACCATAGGGCGAATGAGTCCCTGATCAGGCCTTAATCTACAATTCTAGAATTTAAAATCTTCATCTTTGTGCTTCTGTTTGTTGCTTTCAAAATTCTATCTTAGCTTGTTGAGTTTTTGTTTTTAATTTCATTAGATCTAGCTTAATTTGGTACATTTAGTGCATTACCTAATTTTCAAATTGTATTTACAAGATCTAAAATTTCCTTTTTTCCATTTTGGGTTTGCATGCTAAGTTTTTGAAACTTGTATGAGCTTTACAACTTGGTTTCCTATTAGCAATACTATTGTGAGATGTAGTTTGAGGCTCATGTCATCCCACAATACATCATTCACCATGGATCTTAGGTTTTCTAACTCTCTTTCTAATAGTTTTTAAAATCAACCCACTGTGCATCATAGTATGCATACTTCATTTCCCATGGCTTTGCTTTGTATAACCAATGTGCATGTTCAAAGTTCAATTCTTGCAAAAAGACATAAAAATACTAGATGAAAGGATAGAAAACTTACAAGACTTTATGCTTACTGAAAGTATGGACATTAGTATGATTCCTACTTTACAAAATCTAAGGAAACTATTTAAAATTGAAAAAAAAAACAAGAGAATAATAACATACATGCCTCAGTCAACTCTATCAAAGCTAGACCTTGTAAGGGCTCAACCATGATGCCTCTTGATATTGCTTCCTCATAAAACAACATACTTTAACAAGCATCTGATGGTCCTCTTAACATAGCTGGAAGAAATAATGGCAAGCCTCCTAATGGGATATTAATCAATCCCATCTGTGTAGAGAATGTGATTACTATAGAATTCCTATTTGTACATGAAATCTAACAAGATACATATGATAAAATGAAATCATGGATCAAAATGCATAATGGTTTCACTTGTCCTATGATAGCCTTGATAGATCTCCTAGTAAAATTTGGACCAAAAACAATAAATGTGTCATTCACTATCATCTCGTCATTAGACCAATTTTGTGTGAAGTTAGGCTATCTATGGCTTCGCTCCATGAATGTTATCCTGTTGGTTGTGAATAAATGTTTAAAATTTCACTTTGGAAATTATATCTTTATTATACATCATGGTGGCTTTAATCCTATGTCTTCCCAAGGGAACTTTTTATTTGATTTCTTTTGTCTTGAGCCTATTGAATCTATTAGACCTCATGAGGACTACTTTTTCAAATCATATCAAAATTTTAAGGTAAAATTCATAGTATAATTATCTCTTAGAAAAATGCTACATTCCATGATTAAGCCACTTATAATTAACAAAACTATGATTTAGCGAAAGTACCTTCCAAATATCCAAGAGAAATCTATGACAAATCATCCTACCATTTCATACAGGAGACCACAAGATAACCAGAACAATCCCATTGTGCCTCCTAAAGTCAAACAAGTGTACAAAATTAAAGAGAAACTGGTTGAACAACCTCCTATGGTTCCTTTTTTTCCTCCCCTAAGGGGAAAGAAGAAACTTATGATCAACAAACCATCTCCTACTCAAACGTAAATTGAAAATAGATTGAAACGAAATCAAATTGCTAGAGAGAATAGGTGTAAATTTCATGCTATTGCTCACATCTTACAAAATCAAGAGGTAAATAGTAACATAGAAAACAAAAATCCAAACTTTCTTGAAGAAATGCATGATGATCCCATATCGTTGCCACAATGTAAAAAAGAACCTCCTAGAGACATTACCTTTTGACCTCATGTTGTGATTAACTTAGATGAAGACATTGATATTATAAAGATTGATGAGAAAGTGCATAATGAGTTGAATTCATTGTTTTCATCTTCCATGAGCTTAAATGACAATTATCCTAAGAAGAGTGTTAAACTTGTTATGTTTCCTAGTTCGGAACTTGATGTTGTCCCTTTGGCTAGTTGTTTTCCTTCCATATATATCGACCGAGATTGGGATGTAGACAACTTGCTATAGGTTGACTCACATGTTCCTTACCAATCTTTTTCATTGTTTATTTTCATCTTTATTTATGTGAATACATGTGCGTAATGTGATCCCCTCATGTTTTTTTGTTTGATGTATCTCTCTCTATTTGTATATTACTCTATATGTATCTACATTCTTCTATATGTCATAAACATTTTATCCTTTTTCACTTGTCTTATTTTTTTCCTTTTGGGGATGATGCAAGGTGTTGAGACATTTAGGTCTTCCATGTTGACACAAAAAAAAAAATCTTTGTTTTTTCTCTTTATGTGTCATTCTTCCAGTTCTATGAGTATTTGGGGAATGATGACATTTTTGCACTCTATGCCAACATTGTAGCAAAGAAATATTAATCCCAAATCCATATATCCCTTATGTATCTTTGGGGGCAACCCCTCCTTCCTTTTTCATGGCGTAGCTTTATTTTAGAAACATATGACTTGGAATAGGGTTTTCCAAGGAAATCTCTCATGTCTTAGGATTAAACATTGAATACTTTAAATAAATTGCTCATAGAAATGGTGTTAGCAAGTGCTTTAAAGTGGGGGTATACATCAATGACATCTTAAAAAAATTTGCATGTTTCATGGTGTGATTTTCTTTTTTCTTGTGATGCATCCTTTTGTTGATGGTTTCATTGGGTTTGATGTCCTCCAAGTGTGTGATATTTCTTAGTGTACGAATTTCTCTTAGTGGTTTGATGTGACATGAGGTATCCCCTAAGTTGAAATATGTTACTATTGATTTGTCCTCTCTTGGAGACATTAGGCACGATGATCCCTAAGACCTTGCACAAATGAAGTGAAATCCCTTTGAATAAAAATCTATAGACATAATGATCATAATTTTTTGGCATAAATATACCTTGTTGACCTTATGAAGATTGAACATAACCCTAATAAAGGCCACCTAGCATAACACACCTCAATTTCTTGTGGATCATTTCCTATCATTGTGGTGCCTCATTGAAGTTGTCAGGAGGATAACTTTGATATGGTATGGGAGCCTAATATGACTCTCTCATTTTCCACCCTTTTGGGATACTCACCTTGTGTAACACCTAAGGTTCCACTACCCTAAGTTGAGTGTGTGCGTCATTTGCATAGTGGACATCAAGTTTTTCTTGTGAGCATTTTTGGACAAATAGTTGAGACGTACATTCCACATCACATTGGATAGTCGAGGCTTGATCCTACCTGTTTCATTTGGACAAATAGCGGAGAAATGTTCCACATCACGTTGAACAGTTAAGGCTTGATCCACTTCCATTTTCTTCTTGGTTTTTAATGTTGTATGATTGTGTATCTTTTTCATTGTTGCATACATAAGCATCTTGAATGTCTACTTTAGTGTGAGTTTTACATGGGCTCATACTTTGACTAAAGTAGGGAAAAATGTAGTGTCAAAAATAGTCCCTTTTTTCACACCTAATTTGGGAATAATTAATATTAAATTGAACCTAATTTTTGGTTGATTTATTTTTTTAAGGTGTTTTACACATTCACATTAAGTTTAGGGCCCTTCTAACCTAAATGAAGTTAATGGTTCCCTATTTGTGGTGTTTTAAAATGTATCTATATACTTTCACACTAATCTAGGGCTTTATTAATTAATTGAGGATAATTGGACCCTTTAATTCAAATCCAAGCCAAATTAATTGTGGATTCCAAGGGATAAAGCCCAAAAATTCATTAATGATATTACATGTAACACTTAATTTTTGAAGGTGTGTGTCCTAGGCTAGTGACCTAGGACCCATTCGCCATCTAGTGAATGGGTTCTCACTAGGTCCTAGGACCTTATCTTGGCATAGCATTTAACATCCCCCGAAGTGTTTCCTAGTTAAGTGTGTTAGGACCCATTCACCACATGGCTAATGGGTCATCACTTAACCCTAGGACCCCTCCTTGGAATATGTTTTTGTTGGCATTTTAATGATATTAAATCCTAGATCTAATGTCAGCTTGTGTTATTTGAATATCAAGAATCAATCTTAAGTTATGTATAAATATAAGGTTATTTCACTATGTTTTCACCTAATATTTTCATAAGCAACCAAGAGTATTTTCACAAGAGAAATATATAGCATTCAAGAAGGCATTCAAGGGAATATTATTGAAGGATTATTGCAAAAATATAATATATCAATCATCATGATAAAGTCATGCATGTTGTTGAGCTAATGTGATGATGTAGCATTGGTGATCAAGTTCAAGTGTTCAAATCCATTATCTTATGTCAAGTTCATGATCAAGATCTACACTTATTGAGGCCATTTCATGCTAAGTTCTAGATTTGCAATCCAAGGTTTCAACAAGTTTGGTGATTTGTTACATATTGTTCTTCATTCATCATTCCTTTATACATTGTTTTATTTCAAGGCTTAATTACCAAAACAAGGTTTGACCAATGCAAAGCCCTATTCCCTAACAAATAACATTTTTCTTCTCCTTTGATGTTTGATTGCAAGTTTTAGGTTGAAGAATATTTGGAAAACAAAAGTTTTCAAACTTTCAAAGTTGTCAAAGTTGTCACCTTCTTGTAAGATCATGAAAATTGAGCTACAAAATGTATTCTCCAGTTTTTTAAAATCTCCAACTAGGATTTGGCAGTGAAGAAATTGAAGAATACAACCCAAAAATTGATTTTCTAGAGCCCTAGCCAAGACCTATTCACCATTGGGTGAGTGAGGCTTTACTGAGGCCCGGAAAGGAAATATTTGCAATAGGTACACAACATTTGACCCTCTTAAAACCTACCTTTTGATTGTTATATTGGTTACGTTTTGTTTCTGATATTCATCTATGCATAATTGAATGAAATAACTCATGAAAAGAGAGGTCAACCATCTTGATTACATTTTTGTCTCATAGCCCCTCTTTTCCTATGTTTCATTTTGGTGAACCCAACTTTTTGAGCATTATAGTTTTATGATTTTCGGGTCTCTTTTTCATCTTAGATTAGATCTTGCATTCATTTGCATTGAATTAGATCTCATTTAGTGTGTCTTGTTTGCATTAAAATTTGCATCTCATCTAGGGTTTTTGGATTGCATTATTTTGCACTTTTTAAATCTGAAAAATATAAAAAATTAGTCATCTTAAATTATATAAAATTGCATTTGAAAATTGAAACAAAAGTTGCATATCAAAATAGGTCTTTTAGTTCATCATTTTGTCATCTTTTCAGCTTGCATTTAACGTTACATTTACAAAAAATTGAAACTGAAACTTACTATAGTAGACCTAAATCTAAAAATCATTAGAAAAGACTTGAAAATATGTAAAAATTAGTTTCGAAACCCTAATATAGGACCCATTCACCATAGGGTGAGTAAGTCCCTGATCAGGCCTTAATATGCATTTCTAGAATTTAAAATCTCCATTTATGTGCTTCTATTTGTTGCTTTCAGATTTCTATTTCAGCTTGCTAAGTTTATGTTTTGCTAATTTCATTAGATCTAGCTTAATTTGATACATTTAGTGCATCACCTAATTTCAAAATTCCATTTACAAGATTTAAAATTTCCTTTTTTTACATTTTGGGTTTGCACACTAAGTTTGTGAAACTTATATGAGCTTTACAACTTTGTTTCCTATTAGCAATACTCTTATGAGATGTAGTTTGATGCTCATGTCATCCCACAATACATCATTCATTATGGATCTTGGTTTTTATAACTCTCTAATAGTGTTGATAATCAACCCATTATGGATTATAGTATGCATACTTCAATTCCCATGGCTTCATTTCCTATAACCAATGTGCATGAAGTTCAATCCTCACAAGAAGAAATAAAAAGACTAGATACATGCCTTAGTCAACTTTATTGAAGCTTTACTTCTTAAGGGCTCAAACATGATGCCTCTTGATATTACTTTCTCATAAATCGACATACTTAAATAAGCACTCGATGGTCATCTTTACATAGTTGGAAGAATCAATGACAAGCCTTTTAATGGGATATTAATAGATCTTGTTTGTGTAGAGAACGTGACTACTATAGAATTCATATTAATGCATGAACTCTATCAAGATACATATGATAAACCAAAAGCATGGATCAAAACACATAATGGTTTTTCTTGTCCTAAGATAAGTTTAATAGATCTCCCTTTAAAAGTTGGACCAGAAAAATTAAATGTATCATTCAATATCATCCCATCATTGGACCAATTTTGTGTGAACATAGGCTATCCATGGATTCACTCCATGAATGCTATCCTATCGATTGTGCATAAATATTTAAAATTTCTCTTTGGCAATGATATCTTTACTATACATCATAGTGGCTTTAATCCTATCTTCCCAAGGGAATTATTTATTGAATTTCTTTTGGCCTAAGCCTATTGAATCTATTAGACCTCATGAGGACTACTTTTTCAAATCATATATCAAAAGTTTAAGGTAAAACGCATAGCAGAATTATCCCTTAGAAACATGTTACAATATATGATTGAACCACCTATCCTTGAGAAAACTATGATTTAGCCATAATACCTTCCAAATATCCAAGAGAAACCTATGAAAAATCATCCTACCATTTCATACAAGAGACCAGGAGATAACCCAAAAAATCCCATTGTGCCTCCTAAAGGAAAATAGGTCTACAATGCTAAAGATAAACTAGTTGAACAACCTCCTATGGCTTCTTCTATTCATCCCCTAAGGGAAGAGAAGAAACTTATGATTGGCAAACTAGCTCCTACACAAACCTAAATTGACAATAGATTGAAACGAAATAAAAATGATAGAGAGCATAGGTGTAGACATCATGCTATTACTCGTATCTTACAAAATCAAGAGGAAAAGAGAAAAATAGAAAAAAAAATTGAAACTTGTTTCAAGCAATGCATGATGATCCCATACCATCACCGCAACATAAAAAGAATCTTCTAGAGACATTACCTTTCGACCTCCTATTGTGATTAACTTAGATGATGACATTGATATTGCAAAGATTGATGAGAAAGTGCATAATGAGTTGAATTCATTGTTTTCATCTTTCATGAGATTAAATGACAATTATCCTAAGAAGAGTGCTAAACTTGTTATGTGTCCTAGTTCAAAACTTGATGTTGTCCCTTTGGCTAGTTGTTCACCTTCCATATATATCGACCAAGACTGGGATGTAGATGACTTGCTATAGGTTGACTCGCATGTTCCTTACTAGTCTTTTGCATTATTTATTTTCATGTTTCTTTATGCGATTGCATGTGCATAATGTGATCCCCTCGTGTTGTTTCATTTGATGTGTCTCTCTCTCTTTTTGCATTACTCTATATGTATCTATATTCTTCTATGTGTCATAAACATTTTATCCTTCTTCACTTGTCTTATGTTTTTCCTTTTGGGGATGACGCAAGGTGCTGAGACATTTAGGTATTTTCCATGTTGATACAAAAGGATTTTTCTTTATTTTGGATCTCTATGTGTCATTCTTCTAGTTCTATGAGTATTTTGGGAATGATGACATTTATATGCTCTATGACAACATTGTAGTAAAGACATACTGATCCCAATTCCATATATCCCTTATGTATCTTTAGGGGCAACCCATCCTTCCTTTTTCATGGCATAGCCTTATTTCAAAAACATAAAACTTGGCATAGGGTTTTTTGAGGAAATCTCCCATGTCTTAGGATTAAACATTGGCCACGTTAAAGCAACTGCTCATAATAATGGTGTTAGAAACTAATTTAAAGTGGGGACATACATCGATGATATCTTTCAAAATTTTGCATGTTTCATGGTGTGATTTTCTTTCTTCTAGTGATGCATCCTTTTCTTGGTAGTGTCATTGGGTTTTATGTCCTCCAAGAGTGTGATATTTCTTAGTGTATGACTTTCTCTTAGTGTATTGATGCAATGTTAGGCATCCACTAACTTGCAATTTGTTCCTCTTGATTTGTCCTCTCTTGGAGCCTCTTCCTCCATGAATGTAGTCCCTTTGGTTGTGTATAAATGCTTAGAGTTTCCCTTTGACAATGAAATTTTCACCATCCATCATTGTGGCTTTAACTTTTTGTCCTATCTTGGAAACATTTCCTTACATTTCTTTTGGATTGAGCCTATAGAAACTATCAAACTGAGAGAAGACTTCTTTTTCAAATCCTATCAAAAGTTCAAGGCAAAGAAAATAGAAAAAATTTCCTTCTGAAACATGCCTCAACCTATGACTGAGCCTACCATCCTTGAAAAAACCATGATTGAGCCTAAAGAAACTCCAAACAACCAAGACAAACCTGAGATAGAAACTTCACCTACTTCCTACAAAAGACCAAGAGATAATGAAAATAACCCAGTCATGCCTCCTAGAATAAAACAAGTTTACAAAGTCAAAGAGAAAGTGGTCGAACAACATCCCATGGTTCCTTCTGCTCCTCCCCTTGGGGAAGAAAAGAAACCTATGGTTGATTGACTCGCTCCTACACAAATGCAACTTGAAAATTGAACTAAAAGAAAAAGAGGTGCTAGAGAGTGTAGATGTAGACGCCATGACCTTGCTCACAAATTACATGAAGAAATAAACAAAGAAAATAAAAAACCAAACTTGAATGAAGCAATTCATAATGAGTCTACCCTCACCAAGAAACAAAATGATCCTATAATACATTCACAACAAGAGCATAATCATTGTTTAGATATTATCATTCGACCTCTTTTCTGATAAATTTAGATGATGATGATGACAAGATTAATAAAATTGATGAAGAGGTGCATAATGAATTGAAAACATTATTTTCCTCTTCCACGAGCTTAAGCGACAATTCTTTTACGAAGAGTGCTCAACCTCGTGATGGCCCTAGTTCATCACTTGCTATTGTTGCTTTAGCTAGTTGTTCACCTTCATAATACAATGAACATGATTGGGATGTAGACAACCTGCTTTAGGTTGACTCGCATGTGCCTTACTAGTTTCTTTGCATTATTTGCTTTTCTTTTAGTGTGATTGCATGTGTGTTTTGTGATCCCTCATGATATTCTATTTTTTGTATCTCTCTCTCTTTGTGACATTCCTCTATTTGTACCTTTCATTCTTCTCTATGCCGAATATTTTACTCTTCACCTTTTATATTTTCATTTGTCTTGTGTTTCCCTTTTGGGGATGACGCAAGGCATCTAGACATTCATGTCTCTTCCATGTTGACCCAAAAGAATTTTCTTTATCTTTTTCATTTGTCTTATGTTTTCATTTTGGGAATCACACAAGGCATCGAGACATTTAGGTCTCCTCCATGTTGATCCAAAAGGTCTTTTCTTTGTTGTCACTCTCTTTATGCCATTCTTCAATTTCTATGTGTACTACGGGAATGATGACAGTTGCAAGATCTATAAAAACATTGTAGCAAGAACATACTGTATAGGAGTGAATTTGCACCCCTTATGAAAATTCCCCTTCCACATACCCTCACCTTAGAAAATCAAATCTGAAGGAAAAATTCCACATCACCCAACTACCTTCCATCAACTTGGAATCTATCATTTATGTTGGTGAGAGAATATTTACCAAGGATGAATGCACAGTGTGCGGACATTTGTGTGGTGTGCTGCTATCCCTGAAAGATTCCTACGTCTGGAGTTGGCAGAGGTGTTCCACACCTGATTGGGGCCAAATTGTAACATCCCTCTTCAACAAATCAACCTGAAAATGGTAGATTCTTCCTCATTATTCCTTCAAATTTTTCCATTCTCACTTCATTTGAATCTCTAGAAATTCTATTAAGCATTCTAAGAATTCGCTTCACTCTCAAGTAGCATTTCAACACTCCATTATAGCAACAACACTCCATCAATTCCACATCACAAGTGTGAATCCATTAAAGATGTGAGCTTGGAGTCTTGCAAGACCTCCCTTCACCATGCTTGTGGCAGTGGTGAATTTTCCATGTTCATAGCTTACTTTCTCCTTCCATTGGCTAGTGGGATTTTTGGTGGACATGGTAACACTTCACTCCTCTCCTATGTGATTTGGTTTTGTAGAAATGTGTTGTTTTGTAGTGTGTATTGCTCTCTTTTCTTTCCTTTATCACATATTCTACTCTGTTGCTTTATGGTTATCTGTGGAGGTGGAAACACCATTGAAACATAGGTCTGACCGAGGCAAACCCCTATACAGCCCCAACAATTTTCCCTCTTTCTTGTGTGTAGGAGGACGTATGTATGGAGCAAGATGGAAAACTAGCACTTTTGTGAGATCATCTTCATCACCCTAGTTCTTATTTACTTGCTTTCTCATTTTAGTATCTATTTCTTATACTTTCTCATTTTTTTTTTACCACCTAGATTAGCTACCTAGGCTATTAGTAGGTTTTTTGGTTTCTTTTTTTGTGTTTATTATTTATTGACTGTAAGGATACCAACGTGCCTGAGAGACACCACCTCACTATGCTTTCTTCCCAAAACTATTTTGTCATCCTTAGACAAAGATTTTTTTACGACACAGTACCAACTCCAAAAACTAGTTCGCCTAGCCTAAGCTTGAACTCAATTCTAAAGAGTGATAAAAGTACTACATAACTTGCTCTTCATTCTTGATCCTTGTCCTTTTAGAGTCAGGTAAGTTAGCGCAACCCTCTACTCTCAGCTCTCTTTGACCTAGAGCCTTGGTGTGGTTGGTCCGCCTCTCTTACATTTTTGGTGAGCCCGACATGAAGAATGTCTATCTATTTTTTTTGTGTTGAGACTTGTCCCTCGCACTTGGTGATCATTGTAAGCCTAACTGTTGTGAATTTTTATGAGAATGTCAACCCAGTCTACAAATTTTGAGTACATTATTAGGATAATTTTGTGACACCTTCTGATGGAGAAGATGAAGGTCACTACTGGTTTCTCTATAGGAAATTTTTTCAAATCTGTTTTTGGTTTGTCTACCTAGGAGTAGTTGTTGAGGGGAAAGGTAGTTTTCTTCAATGAGACCAACCAACTCCCAACTCCTCTTGCATCTCCTACACCATCGTCAATAGACGAGCACAAATCCATTCACATTCCTTTAGAATATATCTCTACCCTTAGCAAAGGGCTAGGTGACTTGGAGAATCACCTAGAAAAGGACCTCAAGTTGGCTAGAGTTGCTTAGATTATTAGTGAGATAAATTATATTGTGGGAAAAGACCGAATAGGCATAGAATTCTTGGCTAGTCTCTCTAGTCTAACTGAAGTGTGTTCCCTTCCAAACAATTCTAACATTATATAAGGGGACAATTTGGAAGAACATGAGAGAGAGTTTGGAATTCTAATACCTACCATGTCTGTGTATATGGCCGACATAGTCTCGTTGGCCAACATCTCTTCTACATCCTAAATATCTGAAACTATCAAAGCAAATAGAATACCCTTAGTTTTTAGTTTCACCCCTCCTGTCACCTCTAGTGGTGGAGGTTTTGGTGGGTTGATTGGTGGGGACTTTGGTAGTGGTGGTGGCTTCAACAGTGGGGGTGCCACTGGCAGAGGTGGTTCTAGTGGAAGCTCTGCTAGTGGTAGTGGCTTTGGTAGTGGTTCTGATAGTGGCCATGTTGGTGATTTTAGAGGTGGCTTTGGTGGTGGTTCTGGCGATGGCCACGTTGGTGGTTTCAGAGGTGGCTCTAGTGGTGATTCTGGAGGAGGTCCCACTAGACCTTTATCATCCCAAGACCCTATTTTGAATGCCCTTCTTCAGAATATGGGTAAGATGCAAAGCTAGTTGGTGATTCTCTCCTAAGCCTCTACCTAGCCTATCTTTCAACCCTTCTTCCAACATAGTCCATTGTCAGTAGCAATCTTAAGCACTCCCTTCCCACAAGGAATGGAAATTCCAAAATTTGAGAAGTATAGTGGCAAAGGGGACCCACAAATGCATTTGTATGCCTTTAATACCATGTGTACAAACTTCTTCCATGACAATGTGTTGATGGAAAAATTATTCCCTCGATCTCTTAAGGATATAGTGCTCGAATGGTGCTATTCCTTACCTGATAACTCTATTTTCTCATTTGATAAACTTGTAAACAGGTTTCTCTAATAGTTCCAAGCCAACATTAGACCAAAGATGACGTTTTCAGATCTTTTCTGATGTGAACAAGGGGATAATGAGAAGATAACTAATTTTATATCATGATATCAAGCACTTTTTTCACAAATATCGTACCTGTTTCTTGATTTTGACATGCAAAAGGTATTCATAGGGAACATGCAGAGACCTAAGGAAGAAAATTTCACCCTTATGAAATACCCTTCTTTCATGCATTTTTTTGTTGTGCTATGAGAATATTAACAAACACTCCCATTCAGAAGGGGAATCCATTGTATCAATCTCTAGAAAGGGTAAGGTTGTCATGAATGTAGTAGCTGCTATGAATGATAATAGCCTCAAATGTAATAGAAATTTCACAAAGTTAGCAGAATCTTATTCTTCCATCTTACAACGATTGTTGAAGGATAAAAGCATAACCTTGGAGAACCCTAAACCTCTCAAGGAACCTTATCCTAGTCGGTATGATGCAAATGCCTTATGTCAGTACCATTGAGTTAATGGACATGATATTGAATGTTGTATGCACCTACATCATGAGATACAACATTGCATCGAGGATAATACTATTCATCTCAATGGAAATAAACAAAATGCAAACAAATAGGTGGCAAAAGCGAATAGTGAGTTGTAGATATACACAGACCCATTTCTATCATATTTTACCAAATTAATTATCAATCCCTCTTATTCTACCACTCAACCTTAGGCATACGTTAACATGGTCATGGTTACTCCTACCATGCAGCTTGTGACCAGCTCATCGAACATGACATTCACCTTGCAGGATATGCCCTTGAAGAACAAGCCTTCTCCCTTCTGCATTCTCGCTCACCTCAATGGAAACATTGCGACGGGGGTCATAGTTGACCTCACGAGTTGAGTGAATGTCATTACAAAAGAAACATTGTTGTTGAATTCATTACATAGGGAGAAGTACAAGGAAATGAAGTCTACCATCCGTGCACACAATGGTTTTTGTCTAAAGTTGTATGGCTCAATAACTTTGTCTATCCTAGTTGGACCTAGGGTTGTAGACATAGTCTTTGATATTATTCTAGAGTCAAATTTGTTCAAGCTAAAGCTAGGCATACCTTGGCTAGCTTCCATGAATGGAGTCACCTTCATCATTCATAATTGTTTAAAATTCTCCCATGAAGGTTTTGTCCACGTGGTGCATGACGTGCTAGATACTAGTTATTAGTGTCGCATGGGAGCTACTCGTTGGATCAATTTTGGCCCTCCCTGGTCGGTCTTCTCCCCCTAAGAACGAACCTACTTTACAAGAAATATGTGATGAATAAGACTGAGAGAAAGGGAAAGCCAAAACTGACCCTTCCAGTAGTGTAGCAGAAAGCTACCCCCTCTTCCTGAAAAGGAAAACATAAGCTAGCTCGTTCTCAAGATGCCTCTCCCACTCCTCTTTCTGAGGAAGAGTTTTGGATGTTTACTCTTGGATTCTACTTAAGGAGTTTGATGGTTCCTACTTGGCGCTGACCTGAGATTAGGATTTTAGACCTCCATACTAAACCTCCTAGACCTTGGCCCTACCTATATGATAAGAGAAAGGGTCCCCTTGGGGAATCTTGTATGTCTCAGGCTTTGTGGCCTCTTACCGCTCCTACCCCTAAAGTAGTGAATGGGAAGAGGCCCACTATCAAGGCACTAGAGTTGGTCCCCCCCATTGATTCTCAACCTTCTCCTCCTTCTCCCATCTAGCAACCTATCTCTCCATGGTAAATTGCTATAGTGGACACCACTATGGCCGAGCATGAGCCTTCTTTCCCTTCGCAACTCTCGGCCTCTAGCTTGAAGAGTCATAGAAATTGCCTTTTGCGTGAGCGCAAGCACTAGAAAAAGGCTTTAGCAACTAAGCGGGCTGCTTTACAGAAGAAGGAAGAGGAAAGGACTACCCCTATGTCAGGTTCTCCTACTGTTTCCTCTTCTCTCCTCTCCTCTGCTTCCATTCAATTGAGTTTAGTCTCACTTCTAGCTCTTGTTGTGAGTGTGAGCACACCTAACCCTAAAAAGGTGTAGATGTTTATCACTTCCTTGACTAATTTTCCCTTGTTGATGTCTCTTCCAAACATCCCATCATTCCCTAAACCCGTGGATATGCCAAATACCTCGGTGATATCCATCGCAGTTTTCTCCTCCTCCTTTGCGCCTCTTACCTCATTTTTTGGGAGTTCACATCCCCTAACCAAGATTAAGGTAGAAGCTAGATCCTCTAGTAATGGAGGGAATAAGAGGATCCCATCTTCTCCAAAGGGTGGTCTTGTGCTAGCTTGTTTCGTCCTAGTAATGGAACAAGCTCCAGCTTCCCCTATGTTTGTCACTGCTCCCGAGTCACTCGGTGAGCATAGTGGTGAATCTCAAGCATAGTCCTCCTCATCCGTTGAGGTATGACATGGCACTCCTATGAAGTGCATGTTCAACTCTCTGGATGAGGTCTTGACCTTGTCAAAAATCTTCGTAAAATCATTTACCATAGCTCCACAAGAGCCTAGCAAAGAAGACCTTACGGGGCCTTCTTCCTTGGCCCTTGTTGCAGGAGGGTCAAAATCTCCTCCCCTTCATATTCCACTACTACAAGCTCATCCTCCTTCTCCTTAGTGGGAGGCCCCTTCCTTATCTTTAGATTAGATGTGTGTGTGTTGTGATGTGTTCCCTCGTGCTTGTGTTGTGTTCCTGGATGACCCTTGTCACCCTTGTTAGTGCATGGATACAAAAGTGATTTTGTGTCGTGAACCTTATTCTATTTGTATCATCATTCTTCTATATTTGTCTTTGGATTTCAGAAAATTGGGGACAATGCAAAGTGTTTGGGGCATTTAGGCTTCCCTTCTATGTTGACCTATTTTTTTATTTTTACTTTTTATTTCGTGCATTCTTCTTGATCCAGTGGGGATTGATGATATTTCTCCTTGCACCACTATTACCTATTATTTACATAAGCATGAGCAGATCTAACCCCAAGAAACCAGATCCTCCTATGTCTCTTGTTCATGATTTCTCTTTTGCTCTTTTCCTATCTTTCTCTCTTCTTTTCTTGAGTTGTCCCTTGTATGTGTGAAAATTTCTCTTTCATGATGCCTTGATTTTTAGAAAATACATTTTTTTCCAATGAATCTTTTCTCAAAAATCCTTTCAAACTTTTTCAAAAATAGCATTCTTGACTTGGACCCCTAGCAGAACATGTTTCCTTCATCATGGGTTCATAAATAAAGAGTTTGAAAACTTTCCTCAAAGGAGGCAGAAGCCTTTTTCCCGCCTTGACCTTCCCCTCATGAGGGGAAATTTTCTTGCTTTCGAATTCCTTGATGAAGCGAACAGTTTTTTGAAAGGATTCCTTGATGATGAATTGATTTTCAAGAAAAAACATCTATTTAACACTTTTAGAAAGAATGTCCCTTGAGTGGAGCCCTCTTCACATTTGGTTCCTGAGGGGCCCCTTTGAAAGAATTCCAACTTGTTGATGGTTTGTATGAGTCTCTACTTGTTTTCCTATGTAGATGCTTTGTTTCTTGGCATCTTTTATTTGCATATTAACATGTCGCTTCATAGGTGTGCCCATGAAGCCACTTTCCAACTTTGTAGAGTCCCCTTACATCAGGGCTTCCTTCATGTGAGAGATATTGGGGGTTCACTCCTTGTAGGTCTGTGGGCCTATGAGAAGCTTTCATCTTGCAAGATTTATCCATCATTGGTCTAAGGGCCTTCAATGTACTTTGTGCAGCTTCATAGTTTTGTGAGGCTATGGAGTATTTTGTTTGAAACTCCTCAGGGAGAGTACCTATGGAGTCATTTTCATGTCTTGTGCTTTCAAGTTCGCCAAATAATGGTTTATTTCCTTGATGGTTCAGGTATAAATCTCCAACCCTACTAACTTTTCAATCTACTTTTCCATTGGCTAGTGAGCTTTGGGTGGAGGCAGTAACACTTCACTTCTCTCCCTTGTGATTTGGTTGAGTAGCATTGTATTGTTTTGTAGTGTGTATTGCTCTCTTTTCTTTCCTTTATTTCATATTCTACTCTGTTGCTTTTTGGTTGTCTATGGAGATGGAAACACCAAAATGGGGGTTTGACTGAGGTAGGCCCCTTTATAGCCCCAACAATTTTCCCTCTTTCTTGTGTGTAGGAGGATGTACATGTGGAGCTAGCTAGTGAACTGATGCTTCTGTGAGATTATCTTCATTAGTGCCCTAGTTCATATTTACTTTCTTTACCATTTTAGTATCTATTTCCTATACTTTCTCATTCTATTGACCACCTAGATTAGCTAGCTAGGCCATTAGTAGGTTTTTTGGTAGTTTCTACTGTGTTTACTATTTTCTGATTATACAAACACGAGCACACCTAAGATATGCTAGCAAAACACGCTGTCATCCCAAAACTATGCTATTGTCCTTGAATAGAGAGTTGTCTAAGACATAGTATCAACTTCAAAAACCAACTCGCATAGCCTAAACTTAAACTCAGGTCTGAAGAGTGATAGAAGTACTACATAGATCTCTTCATTCTCAATCCTTTTCCTTTTAGAGTGAGGTAAGTTAGGGTATCCCTCCTGATCTGTATAGGATCTAGACTAGATTGCAGTATTTAAATGCTTAACTTTTACAATGCTTTTACAATGATTATTTCAAGTCAATTAAATAAAAATTAACTTATGGAAATAACAAAATGAAAGTAATAACAAGGTGATTATAACATAAAGGAAGGAAATGAGAGAAAGAAAGAGAGAGAAGAAGAGAAGTGCAAACAACGTTTGATAACGGAGTTCGTCACGAAAGTGACTACGTCTCCGGGTCCACTCCAATAGAGAGACCGATCCGATTAACTCCAAAATCAATTACAAAGCACCACAATCATTCTCCAAGCACCTCGGCAGCATAACAACGCTCTGACGTGCAAGAATGGAATCTCTACAAGACCTCTCTTTCGATTATCTCCACAGCTTCAAGACTTCGTCACCTGAAAGAAAACTTGATTCCAAATCTCACCTCAAGCCCCCTTTAAATACATAAAATTTCCTCAATTTGGCTCTCAACCAAAAGATTTACAAGATATTCCTTATCTCTCCAAAATTACATAAAAATCCTTACAAATCTCCCTTTTACACATAAAAATCTTCAAAAATCTCCCTATAATAATTTAACCTCCCATAAAAATCTTATAATATCCCTAATAATCTCTTAGCAAAAATATTTAAGCCCTTTGATAATGTTTTCCCATTGGCTTTTGATTTTTGGGAGATTACATTTTTCATAAAAGGTTATTTGTTTTAAAGATTATAGGGAGTTTGTTTTAAAATAGAAGGCATTCGGTTTATGATTTCAACAAAACATACCGCTGCCATTCATATTCTAGAATAGCCGAATGGCTTAGTGGTGGCAATTTATTTTGTTGGGCCGGTGGTTGCGGGTTCAAACCACTGGCCATTATTTTTTTCTTCGCGAATTTGAAACAAAATCATAATAAAAACAACCCGATGCCATATATAGCAGAGTGAACACTTTCTGGTGTAACGGCGGTCTGAAGTGTTCACGTATGGGAGGTCCCGGTTTCAAATCCCACACCGGCCGACCTAACATTTTGCAAACAAAAATTAACGAACACCGACGATGGAGGGACAGGCCACGTGCTGCACCGGGAGGGTGCCACGTGGCGAGATATCATTCGCCAATAGCGCTGACCTATGTGATGACATGCACGCTGACCATGCCGACAGGTGCCTACGTGGAGGTGACATGTCATATGATGTGGCTTGCTGACTGTGTGCCAACTAAGCGCTGACGTGGAGGCCAACGTACGCTGACTCAGATGATGACGTGCTGATGACATGGCGTACGGATGCCACGTGGCAACCTCCCATTGGGTATGTACGATGATGACAAAGATGCCACGTGTCAAGTTCTGACCTTTCCACTTCACTGTTCGTACAGTACGGAATGCTGATGTCAGCATCCGTACAGTCCACCTCAACAAGTCAACTGCAAACTTTGACCGCTAATAAGTTGAGCCTCCGATGTCGGATTTCGACGAAATGAATGTTGCCGGAATCATCTTGACGAGCTCTTCGACTTGATGCTACTTCCATCAACTTCTGAAACAATCATTTTTTTGCCTTCTAGATGCCCCTGATCCCAGTTTGACCGAAGGTTTGACTGGCCATAACTTGCACAAACGGACTCCTTTTCGCTCCGTTCGAGTTGCGTTGGAATCAGGACGCTGAGCTCTTTCTGATGGTGCTGATTATGGAGAAAAATAAGACACTTCAATTTTCACTGAAATATGCCCACCGGATCAGGCCTCCCCACTGAAGACCTTTTGGACCTCCAAAAGTGACATTTACTCTGACAATAAGTGAGGACTTGGCCTCCCCACTTGTCCTGTATCCTCTGTACATCTGAATACCTGACTCACAAGCACAATGAAGACTGCAACAATATTGTTGAACATAAACATAACTTTATCACTTCCATAAGCTTCTACATCAATTGTCATAGCCACTATCCAACAAAAATCGACTAGCATCAAGCTGAACATCAATGCAGAAATGAAAGAGAATAAGTCAACAACAATTCAATCCTTTACAACAGGAACATTTATACCCAAGGATCCATCAATGCTTTCAATCATCTTTTTCTCATGCTGTACTGCAAGTGCATCCTGCAACATCTGACCCTGGTTAGCTACTCCAAGTTCAAGTTTAGAATCACCTGTACTAACAGACATAAGAGTTAACTCTTTACTTGCATTAATTACCCTCTTTAACTGTCTTGTGTTTGCAAAATATTGATCAGTCTTAATCTTGTGAGAATGTACAATGTACTGAATGCCATCTTTGAACAAATGATAATGATTCTTTTCCCTGTAGAAAATAGCTTTCCTGTCATATAAATAAGGGCTTCCAAGCACTATCCCACAGATATCCAGTGGAACTACATCAAACTATACTTCATCCACAAACTTACTAGTGATTGTGAACCTTAAGGTGCATTGTCTTGTTACTTGCAACTTATCATTTTCACAAATCCAGCCTAGTGGATAAGGTTTCTTATGTTGTGTAGTTTTTAATCCCAAGTTCTTTACAACACTTTCTGAAATTAAATTCACTTGAGAACCACTATCTATGAGTGCATCAATTTTACTATTCTTAGCACCAACCCTTAAATGAAAAAGCTCATTCCTTTTTACATCTTCAGAGAAACCATTAACTGTAGAAGAAGAAGCACAACTAGCAACAAAAACACCAGGAATAGGAGCTTTACCTTTTAGACCCATCGCCGTTATCTTAGTCTCATCATCTGAATCTGAACCAAGATCCATAACAACATTCATGGCTTTCTCCTTACCTTTTTGTTTCTGATTACGTCTCTGAGCCCACTTAGGCCTCAATTCAGGATGTAACTTCCAGCAGTGATCTTCATCATGACCTTCCTTGTCACAATGAGTGCAAGAAAGTTTATCATCCTTCTTGACAGTAGCCGTCTTCTTTCCTTTCCCTGTCTCTGCATTCTTAGAAGATTTCTTTACATCATTATCAAGCTTGTCAATGAAAGTCCTTTACCCCTTGACTCTAAGTGTGTAGCTTGAACAGACACTTCATCCAGATTACAAGGGTTCAAAACCAAAATGGAATGCCTAAGGTAGGAATGCAAACCTCCTATGTACTTCAACAAAGTGTCTTGGGTATACAAAGGAACATTCAAAGCAATAGCCTTCTTCCTAAGTTCATGGGTGTACTCTTGGACAGTTTGAACTTTACCTTGCCTAAACATTTGCCAGTCCATTATTAACTGATGCATATGGCCTAAGGGATAGAATTGCTTTTTAAGAGCATTAATAAATTATGCCCAAGTTAAACTGACTCTACCATGTTGTGAAACTTCTGCCTTAGTCTTACTCTCCCACTAGGTTAAGGCTATACCTCCTAAATGAAGAGTAGCTAATTGGATCCTATCAACATCATCTATTAGGTTCTGGACTCTACAGTAGACCTCTATTTGTTGAATCCAATCATCCAATTTTTCAGCATTAAGTTCTCCACAATACTTTGGTAAATCAAATTTTACATCAAGTTTAATTTTAGGTTTATACCCACCCTTGAAAGGATTAGAAGAAATAGAATGAGGAGAATATGGAGAAGAAGGAGAAGGAGAAGAGGGAGGAGAAGAAGAAAAGGGGTGATTTGGTTGCTTGCCACCATCTCCATGTTGTTTCCCTTTCATGTCTTTGCTATCTTCTTGCTTCGACGAACCTTCTTCACATTCCTTCCGTTCTTGTCTCTCCTGAAAAAGAATGTCCACCTTTTCCTTCATCTCGAGGAATGCTCTACGAAATTCCTGCTCACTGATTTCTTCAGGAACCTCCATTCCAGAAACTGACATCTTCGGAAATGTTCTACGCTTCCCGATCTCAGGATCAAAGTCTTCGAGCTTGCCTTCACCCTTCTGAATCTTGGATCTCGTTAGCATTCAAAAACAAATAACTACAACAATAGTCAACTAAGCTCTGATACCAACTTGATCTGTATAGGATCTAGACTAGATTGCAGTATTTAAATGCTTAACTTTTACAATGCTTTTACAATGATTATTTCAAGTCAATTAAATCAAAATTAACTTAAGGAAATAACAAAATGAAAGTAATAACAAGGTGATTTAACAGAAAGGAAGGAAATGAGAGACAGAAAGAGAGAGAAGAAGAGAAGTGCAAACAACGTTTGATAACGGAGTTCGTCACGAAAGTGACTACGTCTCCGGGTCCACTCCAATAGAGAGACCGATCCGATTAACTCCAAAATCAATTACAAAGCACCACAATCATTCTCCAAGCACCTCGGCAACATAACAACGCTCTGACGTGCAAGAATGTAATCTCTACAAGACCTCTCTTTCGATTATCTCCACAGCTTCAAGACTTCGTCACCTGAAAAAAAACTTGATTCCAACTCTCACCTCAAGCCCCCTTTAAATACATAAAATTTCCTCAATTTGGCTCTCAACCAAAAGATTTACAAGATATTCCTTATCTCTCCAAAATTACATAAAAATCCTTACAAATCTCCCTTTTACACATAAAAATCTTCAAAAATATCCCTATAATAATTTAACCTCCCATAAAAATCTTATAATATCCCTAATAATCTCTTAACAAAAATATTTAAGCCCTTTGATAATGTTTTCCCATCGGCTTTTGATTTTTGGGAGATTACATTTTTCATAAAAGGTTATTTGTTTTAAAGATTATAGGGAGTTTGTTTTAAAATAGAAGGCATTTGGTTTATGATTTCAACAAAACATACCGCTGCCATTCATATTCTAGAATAGCCGAATGGCTTAGTGGTGGCAATTTATTTTGTTGGGCCGGTGGTTGCGGGTTCAAAACACCAGCCATTATTTTTTTCTCCGCGAATTTGAAACAAAATCATAACAAAAACAACCCGACGCCATATATAGCAGAGCGAACACTTTCTGGTGTAACGGCGGTCCGAAGTGTTCGCGTATGGGAGGTCCCAGTTTCAAATCCCACACCGGCCGACCTAACATTTTGCAAACAAAAATTAACGAACACCGATGATGGAGGGACAGGCCACATGCCGCACCGGGAGGGTGCCACGTGGCGAGATATCATTCGCCAATAACGCTGACCTGTGTGATGACATGTACGCTGACCATGCCGACAGGTGCCTATGTGGAGGTGACATGTCATATGACGTGGCTTGCTGACTATGTGCCAATTGAGCGCTGACGTGGAGGCCAACGTATGCTGACTCGGATGATGACGTGCTGATGACGTGGCGTACAGATGCCACGTGGCAACCTCCCATTGGGTCCGTACGATGATGATAGAGATGCCACGTGTCAAGTTCTGACCCGTCCACTTCACTGTCTGTATAGTACGGAATGCTGACGTCAGCATCCGTACAGTATGGAATGCTGACGTCAGCATCCGTACAGTCCACCCCAACAAGTCAACTGCAAACTTTGACCGCTGATAAGTTGAGCCTCCAATGTCGGATTTCGACGAAATGAACGTTGCCAGAATCATCTCGACGAGCTCTTCGACTTGACGCTGCTTCCGTCGACTTCTGAAACAATCATTTTTTTCCTTCTAGATGCCCCTGATCCCAGTTTGACCGAAGGTTTGACTGGCCATAACTTGCACAAACGGACTCCTTTTCGCTCCGTTCGAGTTGTGTTGGAATCAGGACGCTGAGCTCTTTCTGATGGTGCTGATTATGGAGAAAAATAAGACACTTCAATTTTCACTGAAATATGTCCACCGGATCACCTCCACTCTCGGCTCTTTGTGACCTGGAGCCTTGGTGTGGTTGGTTCCCCCTCTCTTACACATACTGACCCCAAATCCATAGATTCCTTATGTGTTTGGTGTTTTCATTTTGGGGGCAACCCCTCTATTTTTTTTGTATGACGTAGCTTCATTTGGAAACATATCATTTGTCATAGGGCTTTCCAAGTTAGCTCTCATGTCTTCTTTAATGTTTGCATTTATCATTTGCTACTTTAAAGTAATTGCTCACAATATGGTGTTTAGCAATTTCTTTAAAGTGGGGGCATACATTGTCATTATTCTTTTGCATTTTTTTTTTCATGCTCCATGGTCTAGTATTTTTACTTTATGTTATGCATCTTTTACTTTGTGGATGACATTAGGTATGATGTCCTTCAAAAGCATGATCTATCTTAGCATATTATAATCCTCTTAGTGGCTTGATGCAACACACTACATCCCCTAAATTTTGAATCTTCTCTTTTTTTATTAGTCCTCTCATGGATACATTAGGCACAATGTTCTCTAAGTAAAGACCTCACATAAATTAAGCAAGACTCCTTTGAACATTCCTTATCATTGCATTTGTATTTTCAGTTATATGGCCACCTTGCATAACACAACTTGCATGCCTGTGGAGCCATCTTTTTTGTTCATGAGTTTTAAGAATACAAAGCTTTTCTTGCCTCATGAAGCTCGAAGTTCATTTTTGTGTGGTGCCTTATCAAAGTTATCAGGAGGTATAACTTTGGTATGGTTTGACGGGAAGCCAAAAAGGGCATGACTTTCCCTTAGCCACTTGTGTGTGTGTGTGAGCACATACCGACCATGTGTGTATGTGTCTCACCTTCTTGTATTTCTCACCCAGTGAATAGCCTAGAGTTTTGTTGCCTCAGAGTGAGTGTGCATTTTCTAGATAAACAACCTAGATCTTATCCACATCATGTTGGAAAAACGATCGAAGCTTGATCCACCCTTTCCTTTAATTTTTCTTCTCTCCATGTCTTTGGCATTGCATGCTTGTGCTTTTTTTTCTCTTTATATAATTTTCATGTGTGTTCTTTTGTGCCTATGTTGGTTTGCCATAGGACCTTGGCCCTATGGGCTTACACAACCCTCTTGATCATGGTTGTCGTATCTTTCTAGCATTGGTGCATTTGGACCCCTCTTGATGTGTGTTGGTCTACTTTGGTGTGAGTTGGAAGCAAGATCCTCCTATCATGAAATTAGGGACTAGATGTAATGACAGGAAAGTCCCCCCCCTAACATGGCCTTGATTTAGTGTTGCAATGTGTCTAACATATTCACATCAGGTCTTGGGCCCTTGTGAACTAAATGACCTTATGTGTGCCGTATTTGGAGTGTTGTAAACTGTTGTAACATACTTTCACACTTTTCTAGGGTTTTATTTAATAATTGGGCTTCTTTATGCTTTAATTAGTCTTATTTTGCATCCACAAGCCTCATTTAATGCATCTTTTTAAGAATATTCTTGACATAAATCAACATCCAATCATAATCCGAGTGTTTTCAGGTTGTGTGGCCCAGATTTAGTGATCTAGGACTCATTCAGGTCCTTGGGTGTATGAGACCTAACTAGGTTTTTGGGTCCCAAACTTGGTTTCACACCTTTCTAAGAACTTTTTAAAATGGTCCCATAAATTATGCCTAATGGGACTCATTCGCCACCTTGGGCGAATGAGTCTCGTATGGCTCAAAATCAAAATTAATTCAGATTTTTGGTGATTTTTAATCCTCCTAGATCTGATGTTGGCTTGTAGGGTATGTGCAGGATCATGATGGGCCAAAAAGTAGCAATATGATGGGTATATGGCTAACGAAATTTTTTTACCCAAAATTGATGAAAAAAAAGGGTTTTTAAAGGAGATTCTCAGCTTTCCACCAATATAAATTATGCTTTACTTTGAATTTAATAAGTAATTATTATTCATTTTATATTCAAACTACAAATAAAGTCCTGATTGATAGGCTAATTGAAAAATATCTATAGTTCTCAAACGGTATCACATTGTTTGAATCCAAAACATGCATCATATTCTATGCTTCACATACTATAGGATTAAAAAAGAAAAATTGAATTTCGTGAAGTTTTGACTAAGTTAAGGTGGTCAAACATATGAGTTTTTATATTTTTAAAAATTTGTAATAAAAAATTCATAATTAATTATTTACTTGAAAAAATATTACAAAAAAATATGCATCACATTGGGTCATGAGTCCTCTACTTATATCTAAAATCTTATAAAAAAATATTATCATTTTATTGTGGTTAGGGTGGTCAGACAGACACCTACTTCTTATTTTTTCTCTAAAATTTAAGTACTACTGTATTGAAATTTCAAATTTTCACCAAATAGATTTTTTTTTAAACAAACCCAGTAGTTTAGAAGCTACATTCAATTTTCTACAGATTCTATTCATACATATTTTTTAAATAATATAGATAACTTATTCAAATTTTTACATCAAGTTATCTAACTCTGATTTTTCTGAATTTTTTACCACTTAAGGGCCTATTTTTTCCATGATGATCCTACACATACCTTGTAGTGCTGTAATTTTAGGAATTCTTGCATAATTAACTATAAATACA
Source organism: Sequoia sempervirens (assembly GCA_007258455.2). NCBI lineage: Eukaryota > Viridiplantae > Streptophyta > Pinopsida > Cupressales > Cupressaceae > Sequoia > Sequoia sempervirens. The sequence continues at coordinate 262,002,362 of VDFB02000013.1, read as the reverse complement.
AGTTTCTTTTATTCATTTTACACCTAGCAAGTTGAATGAGCAGCCTTATAGAAAGTTTGAGTTCACAAGGGCATTCAATTGTTTACAAGAGCATTCAAGAGTAGATTATCAAGCATTTTAGAGTATTATTCACGTAGCAATCATTTTTTCAAAGACTTCATACATCATGTTTGTTTTTGAGCTAACAATTGTGATGTAGGGTTTTAGGATTCAAGCTAACATTTCATTCAAGATCTACCCTATTCAACCAAGATTCAAGATCTACATCCATTGGAGCCACTTCATACGTTTTTGTAGCACCTTATTTCTAGGGTTTGGTGACTTGTAACATCATATTTTTTTCATTCATCATTCTCTATTCCTATTCCATTTCATTTCAGGTTTTGACTACCAAAATGGGGTTTGACCAAGGCAAACCCCTTTCAACTAACAGAACAACATTTTTCCCTCTCTTTAGTGTGTGATTTACAGGTTTAGGTTGAAGACACATTGAGGAGCAAGTTTGGAGAAAGTTGTCAAAGTACCTAAAGTTGTCAAAGTTGTCACCTTGCATTGGAGATACTTGGAGAACTTCTACAAGTTGTAAATCTAGATTTCGAATCCAAAAATCAATTGGGAAGCACAGAGCAAACCTTGAAGACCATATTCAGGCCTTGAAGCTTCAAAAAGCCTTAACTAGACTAATTCTTCAGTTTTGGCATATGAGTTCCAATTTAAGTCAAAATTTAGATTTTTACAGATTTGGATACCCATTTGCCAGATTCCTATTTCTACACAAAAACCCAAATCTAGGAAAAATTCTCCCAACTTGGCATATGAGACCCAATTAGCATTAAAGTCAAAATTTCCAGCATTTCAGAGCTCCTTCCAGTCATCTTCATATTTTCAAGTACACATATTTCATCCTATAGATTTCTATTTTGTTTTACATATTTTTCTAGATGATTGAGTGAAACATTGCATCATATTAGGGTTAACCATTTCAACTTGCATTGCATTTTTCTTTCCAAGCCCTAACTTAGTGGGAATGCCCCATTAGTTTACAATAAGCCCCTAGGACAAACCTATTGCAAACTTTTTTTCTCCTTTGCATTGAGATCTCTAGGGTTATCCTTGAATGAAATTGGAAACTGGTTGTGCTCTATGTTCTAGAAACCATACAAAAGCATCCTAACCCATTTTCTTTCATTTCACTACTAGTTTTTCCATGTTGATTACATATAATATTTTCCTAACAAGCAACATTTTTTCCTAGTTTCCAAAGCTACTGTTATGCATAAATATGAGGTCCATGGAAACATAAACAATAACAACAACAAAGATTTATCTTAAATAAGCATTCTTATGATATTGCAACCATAAATATCCTATCTTAGGAAAGAATGAATTTTTAAAGATATTATTTTGTAAATATAAATTAATATTCTTGATATATGTGTAGTTTATATGGTAGATCTATGCAAATTTGTAATCACAAATTTTTCTTAAATGACATAAAATGGGTGAATAATTAGATATACACCATTGCTTGTGAAATAGACTCAACAATTTTTTATGTTCATAATGATTGGAACCAACATATTCTACATAGAGATGTAAATCCAGTAATGTAATCTTGTCAATCACTCAACTCTACTATTTGGGTGCATTTTAGATTCATTCAAACTAAATATATTTTGATTTTTAAATTCAAAATATTTTTTAGACACATAATTCAATTTTTAAAGTCATTAATAATTTGTTAGATTCCTAAATTCTTCAAATCTTCTACAATTTCATGGTATTTTTAGATTCTCTTAGAGTTTGTTGTTTCTATTTTATCATTTTGAGTTTCAATATTTTGGCATGAACTTAGGGGAGAGGAGGCCATAGTGGAGCACCCTAGCTTCATGTTTCTCAAAATTCTATGTGGAAATTTCAAATCACTTTCAATTTTGTACAACAGTTTATTTGGCAATTCACGTGCTTCTATATTTCGTTTTAGGGCCACATCATCAAATATGATGCCACATCAACATGCTTTTTGTTGAGGTATCCAAAAAGGCCCAAAAAAATGTGAGACCGATAGTGGTGCACTAAACCATGTTTTATTGGTGCACTGATGTGGCATCACATGATTTGTCAGTTTGTGTACTTTATGGATAAAAAGTGTTTTGCAATTGGATCTTAAGGTGCTCCACTAAGGACTACTTCTATCCCCACTATTGAATGCCACTCCACTATGGATCCCTCTCCCCTATTATTCATAAATATTATGGACTTGAATGCTATATGTCTATTATGGAACAAAAATAATAATTTAATATTTTATTGAAATTGAACTGTAAAGATTTTTTGACTGAAAGTCTTATCCGTATATTAGGTTTCTTAATTTATTTTTACCCGTGGAGTAACCACATCAATTATGCCAATATACCAACCGCTCAAAGATTTACTCAGGAAACATACTCGAAATGTTACAATCTTTGCTAATAGACAGCACATCAACGACAGCACACAAAATATTTAAGCTTTTCCAATGAACATACATATCTACATAGTTCAGATATACTCTCACCGAATTACTAAGATGACAAAAGATGCTTCCGACAATCTTCTTAAATGATATTATCTCTAAAGCTTTTAATTATTCAACACAGGCCTTTATAGAATTCTCCTAAAGAAAAAAAGTTCCATTCCAACAAATACGTTTGTGACAGCAGTCCATGACAAATACATAAAATCACAGTAATGCATAATCATGATTTCGTCTACCTAATTACTTTGACAGCATATCGATGCTCTTTACACGGGCAACTACTCCACTACCGACCATTTATCAATGCTTTCACCATCATAAGATTTAAACACAAGGGTCCCATCATAACAACTCCACATCACTAGAATTTTTCAACCCTTTCGCGTACCAGTAGCCATTAAAAATATCCGTTTTAGGTCTCCCCCTTGCAGAGTTGCTATGTTTTACAGTTGGACTTTAGAGTGGGTGATCTGTGGCATGTAATTAGGACGTGAATTATCTGTAATCACATATTATTCGATCGGCACCAGGCTGGCGGTAGTCATCACTATCACACTTGCACGTCGATAGGTATCTGCAATCAGTTTCACATGTAATCAAAACAAAGATTTGAAAGGAAAACAAACTTTATTAAGAACTGGCAAAGAAAAGTCAGGTATAAATTGGAGTTAGAAAGGGATTCGAGCATATTGTTTCTTAAATCTTAGCAATAAGAGTTTGTGGTTCTGATTAGATGATCGTACTTCCTTTTCTTCCGGTTGCATGGTGATTGTTTCTTCTATCTATTAACCGTATGTCGTTTCTTTGTTTATACATGATCGAGTGCAAATCGAAAATTATCCTTAATCCTATTTTTCATACCTTGATGTCTAAATGTAAATACTGGCCTTGCATAATTGGTCCTATGGTGGGGATAAAATATAGTTTATTGGGGCTACCAAATCCATTATATTTCAAGCTTAGACACAAGTTGTCTATTAGAATCTAGTCAAACAATGCTTTCACATTTGTGAGCATGAATTTAGCTTGGGTTTAAATTTTTTATATTATTTGTTTAGCTTGCATTTTCATGTTCAACTAAAGAAAGTGAATATGTCACAATCAATTTAATTCTCACATTTACAAATTAAAAGCTTAAATTTCACTATTTAATATGTCTTATGTCATATTGTAAACTCAAATTTTATTAAATTCCATATATCAGAAATTGCATGCTCGCAATATGAACTGTTTGGTGACCAAAGTGTTTCACATCTTGATCAGTGTCTTTCAAGGGTGGACTTAGAAATGCTTCACACCATGTTTAACTTTGTTTTCTCTTATACCAAAATATACAAGGGACCTTGCTACACCCCACACAATTTATAGCTCTTAATTCATGGTAGGTTTCGCATTAGTAGCCTACCACCACCCTATTCACAAAGAATCACATTTGTCTCTCCATGGTTTCTTGCATGGGTAATGGGCCCCAATCCCCCATAGAAAATAAAGTAAAAAAATATGATTTGTTATAAAATAAAATAGAAAAGCCATATCCAATACTATGATTTAGACTGATAACATGCTTCAAAGTAAACAATATGCCACATGAATTATGGATGATGAGTGTTTTAGTGTGGCCTTGCAGGCTAGATAGAAAAGTAGTTATTTTAATTAATTAATTAATTAATTAATTAATTATGAATGGGTTTATCCAAAATGATGGAGAGAAATATAATTACAAAATCCACTCAATATCTTTGTACCCAATACTAGTAATATAATAAAAATTATACTACAAACATACATGCATACATATTTTTGATAAAATCATGGTTACCAATATTTAGATGTTAGGGGAATAAGTATTCATTTCAAAGGCTATCTTTACTCTTAGGTAGATAAATTCTCCAAAATCCCATCCATATCAAAATATTTCTATAAAATTAAATGAATGTATATGAGAAACACTTTTAATCTAATTATTTTTACCACTATTCCATAATTTCTAATATATGTACTATTATTTATTTTTTAAAACACTTAGTAATTTAATGTTGACGATGTGTGTAGATAATCATCTACATTCCTCCTAAGGGAGACACATGTACTATCTAACATGCAAGTATATCAGTAATAGCTAAACCTTTGGGAGACATGTGGAGCTACAAAATACTACCCTAACATAATTAGTTATTGTGAAACCCTAATAATCAACCTATTTGATGTCAATTGATGATCTTTTGAGTGGTGGACCTTAAGATTTATGGATTTTCAAAGACCAGACTATTTGAAGTGAGAGTTAGTTTTTACAAGCATGAGCAAATGAAGTGATTGGAGAACTTTTTGGTAAACTAATAGTGGTAGAAAATACATAATTTGATAGATGTGGCATATTACTTACATTTTCATAGATTCTTATATTTTTATTGTCATTTTAAACCCACACAACAACATTATAGGAATTCTTATTGAAATGTCTTATTCATTTATTCTTATAATGTGTTTCCCAAATACAAAGAGATTATTAATACATTTCATGTATTTATCCCTTCAACAAAAATAAATAATTTTTTTCTTAGAATCTATTTCATTATCAAATAAACAACCTATGATTTGTCTTACTATAGTAGAAGTTGAGTATATCATGGTGAATCAAACGACATCTTAGGTTATTTGACTTATGAGGATCATAGAAAAATTGAAGGAACAAGAAGACTGTACAACCATATATTTTTGCAATGTGCAATCAATAGCCCTAAAAAAAGAACCTAGTTTTTCAAGGATAAACAAAGCATGCTGAGATCCACTAGCATTTCATAAGGGAGCTCTTAAAACATGGAGAAATCAAAGATTAGTTCTGTTAATTGGAATAGTAGCTCATAGATATTTTCACCAAGCCACTCTCAAAATATAGTTTTTGAATACCTTATAATTAACTAGGGGATCATAGACATAATGGCAATAATTTTGAAGCCTTCACAATTAGCTCTACAAGTCACACATAGTAAACTCCAAAAAGCTACAAAATGTCATATTTAGAAATACATAATTTAGCTCTACAAATATACAATGAGCATGAAAGAGACTCAAGTGGGAGTGTTGGAAATAGCTAACATTGAGTTAGAAAAATAATATTTTTACATGTCCTTTATTCTTTTCTAAGATATCTTGAATTTGGAGACATCCTACCTTGTAGCATCCACCAAACGTCATTTATATTTGGAGGCTCAATTTTTGGCACCCATATTTGAGTCATTTTCTTAACAATAATATTTTTGGGAGAAAATTAATTATTAGTAGGTGGAAACCTAAAAGGGTAGAAAACAAAAAAAGAAATATAACACAATTGAAATAGGGTATCATCTATTGAAAAGAATAAAGTAGCAACTCAAGGAAACACACATATACACTCAATAGCTTTAGAGAGAGCATACATAATGAAAGCTCTAGAGACAACATGCATAACAGTAGCTCTAGAGAGCATGCATAGTAGCAAGAAAAAATATTTTGTTGGCATCTTAAAATTTGTTTGTAAAATTTTTATATAAGCTATACTTGATATAAATAAATAATATATTGTCTAAGTTTACAATATGTTTCCTTTTGCAATATTCAGTCTTATTTTTCTATCATTTTGTATTATAATAGTAGTCTCTACGATTCTTTTTATTCAACGTTTTCTTTTTATTTAAAATTATTTTTAGTGATTATTCAATATGTTATTTATATAACTAATTTATACACTTTTTTAAGCTCCATCAAAATTGAGGAGGGGCTATTTTAAGAAACCATAAATCTATGACAACCGACCTAAGAATTTAGTTCTCTCATTATAATATAAATAATATGGCTAAAATAGAATCTATGAATTTTTATTTGTTAATTGGTTTGTTTTATATCCCTTGAAGAGTTATCATAGAAGGGTAATTTAAACTAATTATTTAGAGTTTTATTTTTTGAGATGTTTACAAGTGGAGTCTCCAAGCCTTTTTCTTTAAGAGGCTCTTTATCTTTTTGACAAATGTTTAAGTGTCAAACTCAACCACATATTTGGAGAAGGAAATAAATTTACAAATTGGATTTTCATTTTAAATATCAAGAATAATTTTAAGATCATGAAAATATTAAATAAAGATTTGAGTTTATTTCCACCTTTTGACAAACTTCAAAAATTAATCAAATAAGAAATGAATTAATTTAAAAATATTTTTATATAAAAAATTTACATGTTAACATTAAAAGTATATAAAAGATAATTTGTTAAATATCTTATTAAAAAATATTAATTAGTCGATAGGCTATTTGTGTGAACTTTGATGGAAATTTCCGTCAGCCTTCCCAATTTTAATCCTTCCATTGTTGGACTCTGGTCAAAAAGGACTTTCGAGCAAAGGACTTCAGATGCCTAACGTAATTAATGCACAGTACTTTATATGGCCACTATGTCCACACCTCCACCATTCATCACATCTTCATAAATCCCTTAAGGCCACATGGCACATACGATTCAAAGCTTACAAGCGAATATGTAAGCTCTCTTTTTTTCCCTTTGGAGTTTCCTGCGTGTTGGTTATTTTTCTTGCAATCTTCAACCCTAACGAGAAAGAAAATTCCTAAACTAGGGGATTACAGATTTAGGACAAGGAATCTGCACTATCAATAGGTTGAAGACAAGAAAAGCCAATGAACAAGGCTATGAAAGCCTTCTACACTTTGAGCTCCACAGAACTGAGGAGGGTGCTCCCAATTGCAGGCCTGAATACATGGAAAACTTATGCCAAACAACAAACTATAGACCTATGAAAGTGGATAGTTCCCGGGTATATGAATGATGGGTATTTGTATTCTACCAGGTTCAAGAATAATCCCACTTGCAGTGAACATTACTGAGAATAAATAATTTAGATATCTTCATCTCAAACACATAGAGGGTTAACAGATAAAGTTCTCTCAAATTCAACCTCTATACTCTTTCAAACACCCTGAAGTTACAAGGAACATAAATAAATTAAACAACAAGAGAAAGGACCAAAGAAACATTGATTTAAATTATTTGATTTGTTTCTTATTTTTTCTTAGGATTTTTGATAAATCAGTGCCTAATCATGGGCCATGGAGTCAAATATAAAACCACAACAGAGATCCTATCAACAAATTAATTTCCACCAATGGTTTTAAAAGATGTTAATGCCTTACATTAACAAACCCACTCAAATTTGTCATAAATTTCTACTTACAAATCCCATTTGTGCACTCAAGATTACAGTTATCTGATCAAAGTAATTTAACTATTTACTTGAAAGAGAACCATGGCCAAATAACACAATCATAGGAAATTTTTGATGACAAACTCAAACAATCCTTGATATATTGAATTCATATAATCAAAAGCATACAAATCTGGAGACAACTTTAAAACAGTAATATAATGTTGCACAAATTGGCTAACATTTGCTCATAAAACCCAGCCATTACAATTTACATACTCCATTTACAACTCAGACTCAACACTATTCTACCTTATTCACCCAATTTAAATTTTCAAAACCCATACAAAGGAGAAGAAGAGAGAATATATAGAAGAAGAAGAGACCCTAAAATCCATCTGTGAAAGACACTTGGTACCTTTAGCTCCCTTGATCTGTAACTGCCCTTACTTTCTAAAGAAGTTCCAATCTACTCTTTGATTCATGCATCTTTCCTTTTCCCACATTGAAAAATTCTATGTTGTAAATAATATTCTATTATTACTTTCAACCGAAAAATATCTTAAGTAAAAACCTTCATTCTTCATTTTCTCTAGAAAACCCTTAGCTACAAGAAATATCCATCTCACCTATGTATTTTTCACTTTCACTTCCCAGCAATACAAAGCCCCTTTGATTGTCGTGAAAACCCTTCACATTTTACTAGGAAAATAAAAACTCACTTACCCGGGCACCTTTATTTTAATTTTCATCATTTTAAAAATTAAAATGGCTATAAAATCCATTCACCCATGAGTTCACAATGTAAAATACCAAAAAATAAAAGTTCTTGATTTATCCTAAAAGATTAAACTTTATCTCACTAAAGCATTTACCATTCGATTATTTTCCACACATGGGTTGGCCCCACTACTACACTTATTGAACATCATCGCACATCTCCAGTTTGATTTGAAAAATAAAAAATTATTAGAGATGAGCATATTTTATTCTACCGATAATAAAATGATTACCTGTGAGTTTATAAATCTTAAAATGTCTAGTATTTTGAAAAATAAAATCATTTACTCTACTTGTTGCACTTTACATTTTCATATTTTAATACCAAGCAACCAAAGTTTTTATTTTATTTCACTTTATCAGGAAAAAATCATTTACCCATGCCTCCACCCTTTGATCTTTCATTAAATATTTCCATATAACTTAATTCACGGGCCCAGTGCAGCAGTCACCATCAGACTTTGTGGATTTATTTAGAAAATGAAAATACATATTAGCAATGATTGAGTAAAGCACACCATCGCTAATCGCTAATGGTCTTAGGAAGAGGTGACTTTCATTAGCGATGAGCAATGGAGAAAAAAATCCTCGCCCATCACTAATACACAAAGGAGAAAATGATTAAAATCGCAATGGGTGACAAGTTTTCCTGTGCAGCCATGAATATGGTCTCCTATGAACTTCAACCAATGGCAACCAAGAATTAAAGCTAACTTTTTCACAATGAACAATTGAAAATTTCCAATGAAGGATTATTTCTCAAACTTGGGCATCGCTACTTTGATTTCAATTCCTCCATTCACAATGGAGATGAGTGATAAACTGTCGTGAATGGAGAACTCGTGCTGCATTTGAAAATTATTAAATCCCATCGTCTACCTAAAATATTTAATTCAATCTACCCCAATGATGACTCATTGCTCAAACCAAGGCATCTCTCATTACCTCCTCCAATCTCATTCAAAATGGCGATCGGCGATGAGTTTTGTTGTGCAAGTGAAAGTTGTGTTGTCATGCTTTCAACCAATAGAAAGCAAGAATTAAACTTTCTTTTCCTTGAAAAAATTTGAAATGCACTTTGTTCTTTCCCTAAATGCCTATTTGAATTTTCTCAATATCTAAAATACTCAAAATATTTTAAATATCAACATTTGAAAACATTAGGAAATAGGCAAATTTTAATTACACTTGTGGCCCAAAAAAAGAAATTTCTCTACTCCTAAATGGTGACCCCTGGAGCCGAGAGTTTTTTTGGGTGGCCATAACCAATTATTTAGAGAAAACCCATTTCCTCATACTTTGCCCAGCCATCAAGAATTAGGTACCTCCTTGGTAAACTAGCCCTTGAGACATGTTTGCTACAGCAAAAATGCATTAAAATATTGCATCATATGGCCTCCTTTCTTGATGAAAATGGAGTTGTGAATGTTTTAAAGGAAAAAATCAAATGGGTTGTCTTTAGATTTTTAAAATTTAAAAAAATTTGGAACACCCATTTTTGGCCATGTTGTAGTTAGAAAATGATTAGTTAACACATCAAAGCTCATCCAGGAGGCACGAAACTAAGTCGAAATGTAAAAAATTGACCCAAGAATTTAGTTCAATGAACAAATTGGAAAAAGGGATCCTAGGGTGAATGATATTAATCCTCAATGTTGCCCTCTTAGACTTTTCTAAAACTGTTGATTCTAAAACCTTGAAAAAGTTCATCTAGAATGGGCTTTGAAAAAAAATCAAATCAGGTGTTGGGGTATTACAAACTGGAAAAATAGTATATAATAGCATATAAAATCACAAGGAATAACCACTTTCACACGTAGTCTAAAAGGTTGCAAAATAAAAATTCAAATGTAGGGGCACTTAAGCAGATTTTACACTATCCAGTTTGCAAATCTAAACTTTTGGAAAACATAATCAAGTTGAGAAACTTCACAAATGGATTCATGGGGTTATGCCAACTGACAAGGGATTTCATAAAGCTACAAAGAATCATGGAAAAATATCGGTTGGGCTTAATACTCAACAAGCACACAGATACATCTCAAAGATGACCTACTCAGAAAGGTGTAACATGTGTAAACAACAAACCAACTTTTGGACCTCTAGATAAGGGCATCAAAAAATTATTAAAACTGATCATGGGAAGCTGCAAATGGACATATGGCATCTCCAATAGGTGTTCAACAATTCCCCAAAGTGATTTTTCATGGCAATCCATGGGTGCAAATTATAAGCTCACAAAGTGAGCTACTTAGGCTTACTCTGCAGGGTACTTCTGAGTGCATTAGGAAAAAAATTACTTGGGCCCTAAACATTTAGCCAAATTTTGTAGGTCCCAACAGTGGCTCCGACTAGGGATGCATGCGTCTTGCGGGCATGGTGAGATTCCAAATCTCTAGGAGAGCAGACCATGTGCCTTGTCCATTGGGATCTCAAGAACTACTCCTTTATTTAACTTTCTTTTTCAACTTCATTTGGTGATCCCAGGCCACCAAATGAAAAATGGGATTCAACATTTCACTCTGTCAAACACAATTCTATAAAAGGAGTTGATCTCCCTCAACTAATGTTGGCCTCTATCAAACCATAACAACATGAATGAGTGCACCATTGCAAACATAAGCATCAGGCTTCCTTTGTGCAAGTGGAAAATATCTCTTTGCTTGGCTTTGTTATTACATGCAAACCAAATCAAATAGGCAACATCATTGACAGTCTCTTCATTATTTAATTTTGTATCAAGTGGAAAAATTTGAAAATGGTGATCAAGACCATATGAATGCATAGTCTAATCATAGTCATCTGCCTGATTCAACATGGTGGTACTTCCTAACAGACAATAATATACAACATCATCAGCATGTTCATAATCACTATGCATCTAAAAGTCAGACATACTTTCAAAATGTTGATTATCATATGGAAACAAATGAGCATATTCATTATTTAAACCTTTTTTAGACTGAAAACAACTTTCTTCAATATCTTGCACATTGCCACATTTTATGAAAACTCCTTCCAACTAAAAACTCACATTCTGCTACATGGCTGGTACTATTAAAATCATATTGTTCATTAGCTTGCATATCAAAATTTAAACCATCACAATAATTTACTTGAATATATTTCTCATCATACAAACTATCTCCAAGTATATGCAAAGAGATACACTCATGCATTGGTACGCTCTGCAACTATTCTTCATCATGCTGGTATTGAGAGTCATCAGAGATTTCTGACTCATCATCATCTATAGGCATATGGTAATCTTCTGAACATAACATGTCAACCTTTTCAATATCACAAGCTTGCTCAACAATAAACAATTCTGGTTCAAATAGATAATTTTATTTCTCATCAAAATTAGAATCCATATTCACATTCAAAAACTCATGACTAGGCTCATTCAAGTCAGCAAACAAAGACTTGTCTATATCTACATTAAAATCTTCAAAACTTGGCTTATCAAATATGCAATCTTTATGGTCATTTGTTGCTTCAAACTCATCAAAATAGATTTTTGAGTTTGCATCAGCATGCACACTGTCATACTCATCATGCAATGCATCATTACCATCAAATGGTTGCTTGTCTTCAATCATATTGTCATCATGGTGATCAACTCATTCATTATTGGAGGGAATATCAAAGACACATGCATCATATTTTGCACCTTGAAGATTAGTATCATTGTCAAAGTCAATAGGAGTAGCACACAACAACTAAGAGTTGTTCACATGTGTATATTTCTAATATTGAGTAGTCAATCGATATAAACTTTGTTCACAACTTAATAGATCATTGCTCTGATCCATTGTTTCAACCACTTCCTCTTCTTGACCTTCACTTGAATTGGATGCATTATCAAATTGGAAATCAAGATACATCAGGGTGTCATCATCTTCAAAATTTGAGAACTCAATGGGCTGATCATAAACAAGAATTCCCCAATCATAAGATATTGGATTACTAGCAACCTTATCAAAAGCATGGTCACCACCAATCACAGTGAATAGTTTGTCCACTTCTTCTTTCTTACTTACTTATGGGATGTCACAACAACAATCCACATCTTCTGGCATTTCAAGATTAGACTGGGTGCCTTCATCAAACATTTTATTTTCATCCTCTTAGGGGTAGATACAAACATTTTCTCTATCAAACTGAAAATCATGAATTATCTCTTCATTGCAGCTGTCTATGCTTAATCTTTCAACTTGAAATTCATCACATACTCTATCACTTGCAACTAATAAACTGGCATCCTCAAGAGAATTTTTGAAATTAGAAAATTCTTTTTTCTTATCATGAAGACTTGCATCAAGACTACACTCATCACATGTAGATTTTATTTGATCAACTATATCATCACATTGTTGATCACATATATCTTCTTCAAAGATTAAATCCAATTGATATTCTTCATCATGTTCTTGGCTCGAAAGACTTGGAATCCCATTGTTCTTCACAACCTCACATTCATTGCTTGAAGGGAAGGTATCATCAACACAATGTGAATTGAGATGATCATTCAAAAACTTATCTTCATGATTGCAGCCTTCAATTGCTACAAAAGATGTGCTCTCTATTTTTGCATTTGTAGAAGAGATAGAAGAAACATCAAATGTTTCATTCCTCTCATCATGTCCATCATCATAGCTGCAACTTTCAGCTGGGTACATTTATTTTGTATGTTGTTCAAAGACAACTTCCTTATCACTTGATGATGCATCCTTCTTATTTTCTACCTTCTCAAGTGTGCACTTTTCTGAAGAGCTCTGATCATTCACATTCACACAGTTGTTGATTTCATCAACATGTTTATCCAAAAGTGAAGACAACAAAATTTTCACATATTCATTCCTTTGTTTCTCCAAACCATATAAGAATGTATAAGCCATCTGGATACTCGGTATTTCAAAATATTTTAACAATGCATAGATCCTTCTTCATAAGAGATTCAAAATACATATGGATACAATCTAGAGTACTAGGTCTGAAACTTTCTGGGATTAGTGACAGGGCAACAACAAATCTATGACTGAAGTCAATGTTTGACTCTTCTTCTTTCCTTTTAATTTTCTTTAACCTTATGACCAGGTCAGGGGGATCTCTTCCAAACTCTTTTCTATAAGCATTCACTATTTCATCCTAGAAAGGAAATAACTTCTCAGGAAAAACTCAAATACCAATCCCGAGCTCTAACTTCAAGGGATTTGACAAAAAATCTCATCCACATATCCTAATATTCAAATGAATGTTTCTCCATGAAGTTGGAAATTTTTTTGACATGTGCATCTCCTTCACAAAGATTGTATCCATGAAATCTAGGCATCTCCTTATAAACTTGAGCTGACATACTTTGAGTTTTGTAATCAACCCATGACAAATCTAATTGAGCATACAATGGATCAAATGAATTGAAAAAAGGTGCATTAACTTGGCAAGTAGACACAGTATGACTATCTCTTAATCAGACTTGTTGAAACATCTGGTGTATTTCATCCATCTCTCTAAGTCCCCTTTCAAATACATCATTCCATTCCAGGCTAAACTTAGGTTTTCTAACCCTTGGGTTCCTATTAGACTTCTAAAGTTTCTTGACAATTCATCTTATGCCTTGATGATCCATAAATATTTGCAAATTAGGACTCAACTAATTGTCCATAAACATGGCCAAATGATGGACAACTATGAAAATTACTAACATAATGAAAACTTGGGCTTGAATCATATGATAATGGAAATGGATGGAAATCCCTAAGATATACAAATGCATTCTTACGATCCACACTAGAAGATATTTGAGCACTAGACAAAACTCTTCCAATGGAACTGCAATTGCATTCAACATATCCAACAAATGGAAGTGTGCAAATTTAATTTATTACTATTCTCTCCCTATGTTAGTGTTGATTCACTCAATAGGGAACTAAAATGTTCTCCTAAAATATTAAAATATGGTTTTCATACAAGAGATTCTTGAAAATCAAGAGTGAAGAATACCTAGAAATGTTGCAACTGTTGCAAATTGTTCTTTTGATCAAAAATATTGTAGATTTGGAACTGTATTCACCTCTTTAATAGGTTCTTCTAATAGAGTCACCACCTCTCTTCATAGAGGACTGAACTTCAAGCAGTATGAAACTCCTTCAAAAATGATTTTTCTTCTAGGTCTTCCTCCACAAAAGAGCACCACAGATCATGTAACTTTCAAGTTTACTACAACTTCTTTCTCCAAGTATGAATTCCTTGAATATCTGAACCAAATTGTTAGATCAGCAAATAATATGACTTTGTAATAGAACAATTTGCAACTACATATTCAAAGTTCTCCCTAGCATAGTCATCAACCTATTGGTTATTTTTCTTGCAACCTTCAACCCTAAGGAGAAAGACAATGCCTAAACCAGGGGATTACATATTTAGGACAAGGAATATGCACTATCAATAGGTTAAAGACAAGAAAATCCAATGAACAAGGCTATGAAATCCTTCTACACTTTGAGCTCCACAAGACTCAAGAGGGTGCTCCCAAATGTAGGCCTAAATGCATGACAAACTTATGCCAAACAACAAACTAAAGACCTATGAAAGTGGATAGTTCTTAGGTATATGAATGATGGGTATTTGTATTCTACCGGGTTCAAGTATAATCCCACTTGCACTGAACATTACTAACAATAAATAATTTAGATATCTTCATCTCAAACACATAGAGGGTTAATAGATAAAGTTATCTCAAATTCAGCCTCTATACTCTTTCAAACACCATGAAGATACAAGGAACATAAATAACTTAAACAACAAGAAAAAGGACCAAAGTAATAGGGATTTAAATGATTTGATTTGTTTCTAATTTTGTCTTAGAATTTTTGATAAATCAATGCCTAATCATGGGCAATGGTGTCAAATATAAAACCACAACAGAGATCCTATCAGCAAATTAAGTTCAACCAATGGATTTAAAACATGAACTAATTCCTTACATTAATAGACCCACTCATATTTGTCATAAATTTCTACTTACAAATCCCATTTGTGCACTCAAGACTGTAGTTATCTGATCAAAGTAATTTAACTCTTTACTTGAAACCATGGCCAAATAACACAATCACAGGAAAGTTGTGATGACAAACTCAAACAATCCTTGATATATTGAACTCATATAATCAAAAACATACAAATCTAGAGACAACTTTACAACAGTAATATAATGTTGCACAAATTGGCTAACATTTTCTCATAAAACCCAGCTATTAAAATTTACATACTCCATTTACAACTCAGACTCAACATTATTATACCTTATTCACCTAATTCAAAATTTTAGAACATGTAGAAAAGAGAAGAAGAAAGAAGATATCGGTATGTGTAGGATCATGATAGGCCAAAAAGTGGTGATATGATGGGTATGTGTAGGTCATGTGGCTGACAACTTTTTTTTACCCAAAATTGATGAAACGAATTTTTTTTTTAAAGCAGATTCTCTTCTTTCCACCAGTATAAATTATTCTTTACTTTGAATTCAATAAATAATTATTATTCATTTTCTATTTGAATTACGACTAAAGTCTTGATTGATAGGCTGATTGAAAATCATCTATAGCTTTCAAATGGTATCACAATTTTTGAATATGAAACATGCATCACATTCTATGCTTCACATACTATAGGATTAAAAAAAATGAATTTCATGAAGTTTTGACTAAGTTAAGGTGGTCAGACTTACGAGTTTTTATATTTTTTAAAAGTAGTAATAAAAAAATCATAATTAATTATTTACTTGGAAAAAAATTATGTTCAAAAAAATATGCATCACATCAGGACTTGAGTCATCTACTTATATCTAAAATCTTATAAAAAAATATTATCATTTTGGGTGATCCCACAATAATGGGTTATAGTTTTTGGCCAAACTTGACATTAAAATCATGATTTTTCACTGGACATTCACTTTCTTACACCTATAGCAACTAAATCATTAAGGTTTTGAAGATGAATCAAACTAGTTATTTGTTAAATATTTTGTGTAGATTCTAATTTTTTATTTTTTTTTAAATTAAAAAAAAAATTGTGAATCATTTTATGTAATTTTTAATAACTTATTTTTTCTACTAATCAAGCATTTTTAAAAAGTGATGTTTACCTTGGTCCACGTAACTTTTTTTATAGATAGGATAAAATTCTAATTTTTAAAATACAAAATTTTCACACCAATATCTAGGGAATGCATATTTTTTCATAAAATTTTGTTACTTATTTTTTTTAAATTAATTTTCCAGGTCAGCATAATTATAATTTGGATAGAAGTGTACTTCAGCCTGAATTAACTTATTCTTCTTTTATTGGAATATGGACATCAATACCTAGTGTACTTGTACTTTTTATAATTTTTTTCTCTATTTTTCTATTTTTTTGTCTGTGTGAAATAAAGAACTTGATGTTCATTGAAAATCCTACATTCGTAAGAAATAAAAAATAAATATAATAATCAAATTAAACATATTTAAAATTATAATTTTTGGTAAGCTTATAATAAGGGCTGCAAGCTTACAAAACATAAATTTTAAATGAATTTATTTGATCACCCAAAAGGTAAATCAAAAGTGGTTTTTCATTAGCATTTTGATAGGTGTAGAAGAGACTCGATTATAGGTATGGTTTAAATCTAACAAGGTTCTATCCAAGGGGCTTTGATCTAAGGGGGTTTGATCAATCCCTTTTTAATTATATTTTCTAAAAATATGTTCAATTTTAGGAAAAAATTAGGATGTCCCAAAAAGTGCAACCCATTATTGTGGCAGCACCATTTTATTGTGGTTAGGGTGGTCAAATAGACACCTACTTATTTTTTCCCTAAATTTGTGTACTACTACAATGAAATTTCAAATTTTTAGAAAATAGATTTTTTTTTTTTAAATAAACCTAGTAGTTTAGAAACTATATTCAATTTTCTATAGATTCTATTCTTACATATTTTTGAAATAATATCGATAACTTATTCAAATTTTTACGTCAAGTTGGCTAACTCTTATTTTTCTAAATTTTTTGCCACTTAAGGGCCTGTTTTTTCCATGATGACCCTACACATACCCATATAGAAGAAGAAGAGACACTAAAATCCATCTATGAAAGACACCTGACACCTTCAACTCCCTTGATCTGTAATTTCCCTTACTTACTAAAGAAGTTCCAATCTGCTATTTGACTCATGCATCTTTCCTTTTCCCACATTGAAAAATTTCTTACTACAAAGAATATTCTATTGTTACTTGCAGCTGAAAAATATATGAAGTAAAAACCTTCATTCTTCATTTGCTATAGAAAACTCTTGGCTGCAAGAAATCTCCATTTCACTTGTGCATTTTTCACTTTCACTTCCCAGTAATACAAAGCCCCTTTCATTGTCATGACAACCCTTCACATTTTACTGGGAAAATGAAAACTCACTCACCCGGGCACCTTTATTTTAATTTTCAGCATTTTAAAAATTAAAATGGCTATAAAATCTATTCACCCGTGAGTTCACAATGTAAAATACCCAACAATAAAAGTTCTTGATTTATCCTAAAAGATTAAACTTTATCTCACTAAAGCATTTACCATTTGATTATTTTCCACACATGAGCTGGCCTCACTGCTATACTTACTAAACATCATTGCACATCTCTAGTTTGATGTGAAAAATAAAAACTTGTTAGTGATGAGCATATTTTATTCTACCAGTATAAAGTTTATTACCCATGAGTTTATAAATTTTAAAATGTCTAGTATTTTAAAAAATAAAATCATTAACTCTACTTGTTGCACTTTACATTTTGATATTTTAATACCAAGCAACCAAAGTTTTATTTTATTTCACTTTATCGAGCAAAAATTATTTACCCATGCCTCCACCCTTTGATCTTTGATTAAATATTTACATATAACTTAATTCACAGGCCCACTACAGCAGTCACCATCGCACTTCGTGGATGTATTTGGAAAATGAAAATACATATTAGTGATGCCCTAGTAAAGCACACCATCGCTAATCACTAATGCACTCAGGAAGAGGTGACTTTCATTAGCGATGAGCGATGGAGAAAAAGAAGCCTTGCCCATCACTAATACATAGAGGAGAATATGATTAAAATTGCGATGGGTGATGGGTTTTCCCATGCAACCTTGAATATGGTCTCCTATGAACTTCAGCCAATGGCAACCAAGAATTAAACTTGTATTTTTCACAATGAACATTTGAAAATGTCCAATGAAGGATTATTGCTCAAACTCAGGCATCGCTACTTTGATTTTGATTCCCCCATTCACAATGGAGATGAGTGATAAACTGTCATGAATGGAGAACTCATGTTGCATTTGAAAAATTATTAAATCTAATCCTCTACCTAAAAGCTTTAATTCAATCTACCCCAATGAAGACTCATCACTCAAACCAAGGCATCACTGATTGCCTCCTTCAATCTCGTTCAAACTAGCAATGGGCGATGAGTTTTGTTGTGCACAGTGAAAGTCATGTTGTCATGTTTTCAACCAATAGAAAGCAAGAATTAAAGTTTCTTTTCCTTACGAACATCTGAAATGCACTTTATTCTTGCCCTAAATACCTATTTTAATTTTCTCAATATTTACAATATTCAAAATATTTTAAATATCAACATTTGAAAACATTAGGAAATAGGAAAATTTTAATTACACCTGCAGCCCAAACAAAGAAATTTTTCTATACACAAACGGTGAGCCCTGGAGTCAAGAATTTTTGCATGTGGCCATAATCAATTATTTAGAGAAAACCCATTTCCTCAAAATCCACTCATCTGTCAAGAATCAAGCACCTCCTTTTTACATTGGTCCTTGAGACGTGTTTGCTACACCAAAAATGCAATAAAATAATGCACCGTATGGCTTCCTTTTTTATGAAAATAGAGTTTTAGAGGTTTTAGACAAAA
Source organism: Sequoia sempervirens (assembly GCA_007258455.2). NCBI lineage: Eukaryota > Viridiplantae > Streptophyta > Pinopsida > Cupressales > Cupressaceae > Sequoia > Sequoia sempervirens. The sequence goes on along the minus strand of VDFB02000013.1, from coordinate 261,982,923 downwards.
ACAAGAAATAGTTTGTCCTTCGATTTTAAAAATTTTAAAAATTTTGGAACACCCATTTTGGCCATGTTGCAGTCAGAAAATGATTAGTTAACACATTAAAACTCATCCAGGAGGCACAAAACTAAGTAAGAATGTAAAAAACTAACCCAAGAATATAGTTCAATAAATGGATTGGAAAAATGGATCCTGACGTGAAAGACATAAATCCTCAAATTTTCCCTCTTAGACTTTTCTAAAACTGTTGATTCTAAAACCTTGAAAAAGTTCATCTCGAATGGGCTTTGAAAAAAAATAAAATGACGTGCTAGGGTATTGCAAACTAGAAAAGTGGTACTTAATATCATATAAAATCATAGGGAACAACCACTTTCGCATGCAGGTTAAAAGGTTGCAAAATAAAAATTCAAATGCAGGGGCACTTAAGTAGATTTTACACTATCCAATTTGGAAATTTGAACTTTTTGCAAATGGAATCAAGCTGATAAACTTGACAAATGGATTCATGAAGCTATTCCAAATGACAAGGGGGTTCATAAAGATGCAAAAAACCATGCAAAAGTATCAGTTGGTCTTAATACTTAGCAGAAACAAACATACAACATCACAAAGATGATCTACTCATAAAGGTGTAACATGTGTAAACAACAAACCAACTTCTGGACATCCAGACAAGGGAATACAAAAATTATTAAAACTGATCATGGGAAGTTGCAAATGGAAATATGACATCTCCAATAGGTGTTTAACAATTCTCCAAATTGATTTTTCATGATAATCCATGGGTGTCAAATTATAAGCTCCCAAAGTGAGCTAGTTAGGCTTATTCTGTAGGGTACTTTTGAGGGAATTAAGCAAAATTTTACTTGGCCCTCAAAATTTAGCCAAATTTTGTAGGTCCCAACACTGCATACCTGAGATATTCTTATGTGTTTCTCTGATTTTTCCATTGCATTGGGTAAAGTGGAATTCAATATCGCGACATCAAGGTAAGCTTGCACATATTCTCAAAATTCCAAATTGCACAATTTTTAGTATTATTTTGAAAAAATGAAAGTTTTGGTCTATGGAACCCTCTTTTGTTCAATTGAAAAGCTTTTGTTTCTAGCCCTTCCGAAATTTAGTTATATAATTTATGTCATCCACTCTAAAATCCTTTCTTTTAATATTTATTTTCTGAAACCCTAAGCGGATTATGCTTGTAAATGAACTTTTATGTTTGATTTGGCATAAAACACTATCTAGGTATTTTTTTTTGTGGGAGAAGTTGGCCAAGTATAGTAAAGAAATTAAGACAGTCATTACACCAAAATGGAATTTAATTTGGGAACCACTATTGTTGGCTAGTTTGGCAAAGGTTTGAATCCCATTTTGAGCTTACATTCTTACTAGTTAGAGATTATTTTCAAGTGGGTAATGAAAAATTTTAATAAAAGATTTAGGATATGTAACTGTGGACAAAAAGGATGGTAGAGTTCTCTTCTACTAGATTATTGAAACAACCGATAATGACCAATCCAAGCCCTTCTCTTGTGGTTGAATGGAGGTATGTATTAATGATTTGCTACCCTCTTCCCTTTTTCTTCTTATTTTGAAGTTTTAATTATTTGGAGCTTGTTTGCAAAAACTTATTAACATCCATGATTATTCTGAATTGTTTTTGTCTCAAAATGAATGTTATTGATCATTCCAGTGATATATCATTATTTTGGTCTAGGCCCTGGATGTTCCTTTGTGGCATATGGGGAAGCTGAAGAGCTTGGGCCTTTTCATATCAATTCTGACAGGAAAACAATCTTTCTCAATCCATATTCATGGAATAAATGTAAGAGATTTCTGAAACTGGTTAGGTTTAAAGATGGGTTGTGTAATTCCCCCACTTTTTTTAAATAATTTTTTTTTATTGAATGCATGTCTTAACAAGAATATATTTTATCTAACATTTGGGCTATCATGTAGTGGCCAATATCATGTTCTTGGATTCCCCTATTGGATTTGGCTTTTCTTACACTAGCACTTCCTTAGACATTAAGAAATTGGGAGACAGATGAACGGGTACCATGTTTTGTTCTGCCTTTTTAACTTTTGATTTTGTCCCTCAGTTTTTTCTCCAAAATATGAATACACCCATATAAATAAATCGTCCTCCTGAAAGAGAGTGGTGAGGTTAGAGTGAGTTTTTTCTGGTATATGCACCTTGGAGCAAATCCCCTTTCTATAAATCCTGCTTCTTTGCATCCCATTCTATATTCATTCATCATCTTTAGAGGGTCCCAAGTTTGGTTTTGAGAGTCTTAGAGCATTTTTTTTTTTTTTAAATCCCTGAAAGCTTCATAAGTCTTTTTTTGTTAAATATGTAGATGGTTTGTATGTTCTAGCAATTGTTATGTTATCAGAGACAAAAACAATCTTTGAGTGCCCTGCCAAGAGTTTCTATGAGTTTTACAGCTTGAGACTATGAATTGTTTTCCCTCATTTAGAAAATAAGGTGTTTTGTCATATTGTAATTATGTAATGAAAATACTTGGGTATTGCAGACTTCTTACCCTGGGATTGAACTTGAGAATGATGCCTTTAGAGGATCGAAAGTTGACTTCCCCTTATAGGTATTCTAAGCCTGAACCTTTTTATATTAAATATGTAGATTGTTTGTATGTTCTAGCAATTTTTATGTTATCAAAGACAAAAACAATCTTTGAGTTCCCTACCAAGAGTTTCTATGAGTTTTACAACTTGAGACTATGAATTGTTTACCCTCAATTAGGAAATAAGTTGCTTTGTAAAATTATAATTATGTAAGGCAAATACTTGGGTATTGTAGACCATTTTCAGCTATGTGCCTGTTAATGATTACTTGGAGAAGCATGATGAATGTCAGTTTCAACAAAGGCCATGTTGGGTGGGATTTCTCATCTTGATCTACATGCCAATAGCAATTAAACTTATGATGGAAACTTTGGTTGAACATATTCCTTTAAAACAAATATAAACTAACACTTTGGTTCATCTACTGGAAAACCATTTTTGAGCTAGAAAAGAATAATTTTGAACATTTATTTTCTATGACCAACTATAAAATTTGGTATTGTATTGTATCTCTTAGTCTATGATGCAAAATAATACATTTTGTTTTCTTTTAGAAGCAAACAACCACTTATTGTTCAAAATAATCTAGGAAGAATTTAAAGAAACTATTTAATCTTCTTCCAAAAGGCCAATTTTTTTTTCTATAAGTAGTTTACAAGGTTATGCAAGTCTTGTCAAAATCTTGACAAGGGGCTATTGATATTTGTAAATTTAACATGCAATTGCTTAATCCAGATGAATGGTGACCATTTTAAAAAAAATTGGCCATTAAATGTAAGTAATGAGAGATGTTCCTATAATACATATCTAGAACTTAATGTAAGCAATGCCAACTCTTTTAGAAGTTGGAACATATTCTTCTAATCCTGATGATGGAATACGTAGTATAATCCAAAACATCAATTTTAGTAAAAACTCAACACAGTTTAATCCAGAAAAAGTTATTCAAAAACTATTATGGACTGTGGAAACATCATTTTTTTTGTAGTGTCCTAAACTAAACACAATATAATTAATCACACCCAGAAAGCCTCTAACTACATAGATTTGTTTATATAATTCTCTTGAAACACATACATGAAAAATGAGAGAAACTAAACTATTACAACTGACCAGGAATGCCCTACACACAAATCTGGTATTTGATAAATGCTAAACATAGCAGTATGTATACTAATCCCTCTACTAAACTAGATGCTCTGCATGATGTTGCAATTGTTCTGCACCACATACTACACTTGAGGGTGTTTTTCCTCAAGAATGTATGCAATTTTATGCCTGAAGGGTTTTATAAATGATTGAGATGATACTCTGGAATATGGTCTGCTACTTGAGGGTTTCCATCCCTATGATGATATGATTAGCTATGCTTGAGGGGTTCCATCTCCAAATGAAATTAGTTGCTATGACAGTATCACAAGGCTATCAAGAAAGTTGACATTTGTATATCTTCACTTCTATCCCTGTGCTATTTATTTTCTAACTTCCTCGACTATAGGAAATCATTCTTCTATCGATGGAAGTTGACTAACAAGCTTCTCCCCCAATCTAGTATAGCTAACTAGCAAGTTCATTACCTTATTTAACAGACCCTTAGTGGAAGCAATTGTAATCCTAACTGACTGATCACACCCCTCCTTATTTTGAACAAAACATAATTTTTAACTAAAAACTTAAAATAATTATAAACTTACTACTACTACACTACAAAAGCTCTCACTTAGCAACAAATCTTAAAAGGAGACATGACAAGTGTTACAGGTCGTGATGCAACCAAGTGATTATTTGGGAATGGAATAGATTTTGTACTGTGTAAAGTATTGTAGGCTTCATTTGAATTTATAGTGATGAATTATAATGATTTGTATTTGATCATCTATATATAGATGCAACAAGAATATTACACTTTTGTTCCCTTTATTTAGAGAAATATTATTATTTCAAACTTTAGTTTAATTGTGTTTAAATTTTTGAGTTGCACCACTATCAAATTATATATGTTTAGTTGAGATGTTGATTATTCATATGTGATTAGGACCCATTTGTTTACCAAGTAGGCTTTCATGTCATTGTTGTTGAAGCTTATGAATGCAATTCTCAGTCTAAAGGTTGAGACTAGAGAGCTACTAACTACAAAGTTAAAAAATGTTCTTAAAATTGATAAAACCCCATATACACAACAGGGCTCTCATAAATCATGCTTGGCATGTTAAGGCTAGGACCTAAAGATAGTCTTTGCACCAATTATGTCGCACAAATGATTTTTAATTATTGGTTTTTTCACAGTATTTTTCAAGTCTAGAGAGACAAATGAATGATAATTCCATTTATTATGATACAAACTGTTATAATTTTTAGCCACTAGGCTTATTGTGTGCACTTTGGTCAAAATTTTCATCAGCCTTCCTAGTTTTTAACACTTTCGGCATTGTCTTTTTGTTTGTATTTTGTTGGGTCATTTTATTATAGGCTTTAGTTTTATTTTTATAGGAATATAATTATGGTAATCACAGGTGCTTGCCTGATTTCTAATTTTGACATAAATCAACAACACTTGAGGTGTGGAACTCCTTTGGAGAATTTTCCAAATTTTTCTAGAGGCTTGATCATAGTACTAATATGGAAATAGGTAGGGTAGACTTTAGCAATAGTAGTAGCACAAATTTATTCTTGGATGAGGAGTTGTTGAAAGAATTTTCTCAAAATGCTTTTGCAACTTCAAGCTCAAAGTTGTTTGAAGAATCTACATCTAGCTCATCTTCTCCTTTCAATGAAGATGTGGATTTCGGTAGTTCAGATAATCTAGGAGCCACAGAGAGATATGTGCCCTTTTCTGGACCTAGTTTTTCATATGGGTCTTGCTCATTTCTCCCTAATGGAGATGGATGCAACCAACCTGATGGTCTGGTGTGGTGCCCAAATTTTCAAGGACTAGAAGCCACTACCAGCCAGGTTGGGGATTCCATTTACAGGTCTAGTGTACAATAGCCTCTAGCTCTGTATTATTTGTTCCCAAAGCAGCCATGGCCTATGACAAGCCAACTTACAAACTAAGGGGTGAACATGTTAGGCTTAATTTCCTAGCCCTGAAGCATCTTTTGTAGGGAGATTCAAGTGCATCTTGGTTGGGGAATTCACTTTTTTCTCTTGCAAAACAAACGCTCCAATCTTCGGTTGATGCCAAACTATAGGCTATTTGTGAAAGGTTGAAACAACAACAACCATCGGTGATTCCCAGTGTTAATGAAACCAGTACCAGGACAACATCATTTTTTTTTTAGGAAGAACCAACATGTGCAAATGAGATTTTGAGCTCTATGGGACTAGGTGGTGATGTGAAGAAGAAAGATTTTGTATCTATGAATTCTGAGACTTTGTCATCTTCTAATAGTAGTAATGACTCCACCATCACTATAATGAGTTCAGCTAGTGGGTCAGACACTCCACCACGAGGATGTAATTTAGAGGTAGAGGCAGACACAGAGAAAGAATTAGATACTTTTTGTAGCAAGCCATCCTTCTCCCCATCCATGTGGGTAGAACTTGATGATTATTTTCTAACTATTAGATTAGTTTATGTAATTATGTATGAATCAATATATGTATTGTGTAATAGGCAGGTATGCATCATAAATAAAAATTTATGTTGTGAAAAAATCATCCTCCTAAAATTGTAGCTGAAGATTCATTTGTTTTCCTTACAAACAGGTTGGAAAATTTTCCCCAGTATAAGAATAGAGACTTCTACATCATCAGAGAGAGTTATGGAGGTATCAATACTTTCTTAACTTACATATTGACTTTAGCAGTCTGACTTGTGAACTTGGTTGTATCTTAAAACTCTTTATCATTGTTAGTTTGCACAGATACACTTGTATGGTGGCATAAATCTCTTTGAAATTTAGGGTTGTATAGAGAAACATGAATATTCTTAAGCCCTATATGAATATTTTTAGAGAAATTCGGTATGTGTAGGATCATGATGGGCCAAAAAGTGGTGATATGATGGGTATGTGTAGGGTATGTGGTTGACGAATTTTTTTTACCCAAAATTGATGAAACAAAAATTGTTTTTAAAGGAGATTCTTAGCTTTCCACCAATATAAATTATGCTTTACTTTCAATTTAATAAATAATTATTATTCATTTTCTATTTGAATTATGACTAAAGTCTTAATTGATAGGATGATTGGAAAACATCAATAGCTTTCAAACATATCACTTTTTTTGAATCCAAAACATGTGTCACATTCTATACTTTGCATACTATAGGATTTTTTTTTAAATATTGAATTTCAAGAAATTTTAACCAAGTTAAGGTGGTCAGACATATGAATTTTTATATTTTTTAAAAGTTTTAATAAAAAATTCATAATTAATTATATACTCAAAAAAAAAAAAAAAAAATATGCATCACATCTAGAAATGAGTCCTCTACTTATATCTAAAATATTATAAAAAAATATTATCATTTTATTGTGGTTAGGGTGGTCAGACAGACCTACTTCTTTTTTTCCTTGAAATTTAAGTACTACTGCATTGAAATTTCAAATTTTCACCAAATAGATTCTTTTTTTCTTTAAATAAACCTAGTAGTTTAGAAACTACATTCAATTTTCTATAGATTCTATTCTTACATATTTTTGAAATAATATAGATAACTTATTCAAATTTTTACGTCAAGTTGCCTAATTCTGATTTTTCTAATTTTTTTGCCACTTAAGGGCCTATTTTTTCCATGATGATCCTACACATACCCAAGTGCTCAATATTTGTGAGCATATATGTATGAAGTCACAGTCTTTGTACAAATTTTCATCATATGGGAAGAACTAGACAAGAGAAAAGAGTGTTTTTCTTTTTTTTTACCCCTTTTTTAACTACACATGTAAAGTTTCAATCCTGATATCTTTGTTCTGATTTGTCCTGCATTCCAAGACATTTTAGGGTATCTTCTTATTTTAGTTATAGAATTTATGTTGATTTGATATAGTTGAGCTTAATTTCCACTCATAAATGTTGCAACCTTTGATCCTACTATTCTGATATTTGGTTGGGAGCGCAGTTATAGATAATTTCCATGACAATGTAGGGTTTTATGAGTATATGTGATCGTATGGGATGATATCTAACAATATCTACCGAAAGCTTAACATTTTCTATGAATTTCCATCTCTTGTGCATCCATCACATCTTTGTGAGAAGGCATTAGAATATGTTGATGCAGAAATGGGACAAATAGACCCTTATGACATCTACACCCCTCGTTCAAAAATCACTGCAAATTTTGGAAAGCAACATATAAAGAGAAGTTTAAGTATCGTGGTTACATTGGGAGTTCATGTATGCTAACAGATTAGGTTGGGCGTTGTTTGAAGTACAATGTTTTCCTAACTTTCGTTTGACTTCAATTATATTGTCCACTTTCTTAAACTAAGCACGCTTATAAATAGCTCGAGACTACAATTTTATGGTAATTGACCTAGTAATTTCTGGCAAAGAAAAACCAAGAGAAGCACTAGCTTAATCCATTTCTCTAAAAGCTATTTTTTTGGCAGCCATGGAGGCACCTATTTGGGGAGTATGATCCTTGCACTAAGAAATATTCTAAAATTTACTTCAATCTACTTGAGGTTTAGAAGGCTCTTCATGCAAATGTTATAGGAATTCCTTATAGGTGGAAATATTGTAACTTTGTATCAATGTAATGATTGCTCTGGAAGAATCACTCATTTCTTGAGATTTTTTAGAGAAATATGATTTGTGAACATTCCATGATTCCTGGTTTTCTACCTTTTTCCATTATTTGTGGAATGAATTTTATTTACTAATATGATCTCTTTTGGTTGCAATATATAGTGATGTAGTCTCTGAAAACTGGAATGACTCTCATAGGTCTATGTTGCCAATTTATGGGGAACTTATAAAAGCTAATCTACATATTTGGATGTTCAGGTGAACATATAAATTATTCCTTTCCACCTAGAGAAATAAAAGTACTCATCTTATCCCCACTTTTGTGTTTCTTTGTAATAAAATTGGGCTAAAGATGTTTTTTGAATTTTTAATATTTAGCAAAGATATAGATGTAGTAATTCTGGTAACATCAACTAGATATTCTTTAAATGCACTTAAGCTTCACACTGTTACTCAATGGCATCCTTCGTACGATGATGGAGAGGTGGGTTTTAGTTGTATCTTACTTTTATTTCAATAAAATTTCCATGGGCGGGTTATTAGGTGTTAGACAAATAAATTATCCTAGCACTTGAAACTGACCTTTTTAACCTATTGCAATCATAAATGGACAAATACTAAACTTTATTTTATATTGTGCAATTATGACAAGGAACATTTACTTTTGAGTTTTAAACTTTCATTGGAAATCCTAATAGCATCTATATGAATGATGGTAATTGATTCTAATTTTCCAGGTATGAGGATGGACTCAAGAGTATGAAGGGTTAAAATTTGTAACAATCAGAGGGGCAGGTCATGAGGTACCACTACATAAACCTAAATAAGCCTTTATACTCTTCAAATCCTTCTTAGAGGGTAAGCCAATGCTAACCTCCCAAGAGCTTCTGGCTACTATGTAACCCTCATGAAGCAAGATATGACAATAATGGGTAGGTCATCAAGTTCTTCTGCTTAAACCTAGAAAATCCTTTATACGCTTCAAATCCTTCTTAGAGAAGTCATTGCCAACCTCCCCATACTTTTTTGCTACTTTGTAACCTTGTCAAAGCAAAATGTGGTAGTAGTGTCACTTGGAATAATAATAGATAGAAAATTTGATTGGTCTCTTCACTTGTCTGAAGATGGTTGCAGGTTCCCATAGCTATGAGACATATACAATAAAAATGTGTTATAAAAAAAATTATTATTATGTTTGCATTATGCAAATTCAAACTCTCTACAAGCAAGAAATTTCCTTGAATGGATTTGTGTATTGATATGTCTCTTTCTTGGAAATACCATGAATCTTTAATTAAGACATTTAAATATCTGAATATATAAAATTTTCTACAATTAGACTAATCTTAAACTAGAAGGAATAATCCATTTTAGGGATTCTTTCAGTAGATTTTATAATGATGTGCCCATTGTAATTAATTGTTTTCTGCTTTTTCTAACTATACATCACTAAAATGTTGTCTTTAGATTTCTGTTTGAAACTTGGTAGTATGAAATGAATTGATATATTTTAATAATGTCCATGACACCTATACATTTATGGGGCTCTCCTACAAGAATAAAGCAGGGAAGAAAAAATACAAAATAATGTATATAAATTTGAAATAAAAATTCTTTTAGATAAAAAACCAAATTTATCATTTTTACTGGCATTTTTTATTATTAATAGATGAGTGCCCCCTTCAGTCTCTATTTCAGCAGATCTTGGGTGTGATGGTGTTTCAATTGTCAGTTTTATATATTTGATAGTCATCTTTGATTACTAGGACATGGGATACTGATTGCTAGCTGGAAGTTATTAATTTTATTATTGAATTGTTTTCAAGGAGGTTGTGGTTAACAATAAATCCATAAAAATGGTACCTTGTTGGAAGTTGGTATTCTTTATTTAATCAACCAAATATGTCTAAAAATAGAACATGGAAGAGAACAAGTATGAAAGAAGGACAGGGGAGTGCACTAATGCAACGTTCCAATGTCTTCCTCACCTGAGGATTGAAAGATGTCTAGAAGTTATGATGTTTCCTCCCCAATTGATTGAAACAGACACAAAGGTGTGAGAGGTTGTCTATTCAACCTACATGTCGATCTTGTTTCCATCATTTTTTCTTGTAAGTGCTCTAATTTAATGGATTATATAGACCAGTTAAATTCTTTAATATTGTGTGTTCTATTCTTCAAGTTGTCTCAAGCAGATAGGTTGTATGGTATGGGTTAGTTTTTGTTTCTATTTAAAAAAAAAACATAAATCATTCTTCAATATAATAATGAATCATGTATTTGGAAAGATCTAGATGGTGTGAATCTATGTTTTTCTCCTTAACATTCATTATTAATTAGATGAATTGATTTTCAATTGGATGTTTTGGGTATTTTAATTTTTGTTGATTTTTATAGTAATTTTGTAATGGGAAATAAGGATCAAGGTTCATAAGTTGTGCACAAAAACCAAGTCAAATTTCCTGAGTCAGCTAAAGGAGCTCAAGGCTAAGTTGGTACTCCTCAAGGTGGCTAAGGTTACAGGAGGAGCCCGCAACAAGCTCTCAAAGATGTAAGTGTTCATTTCTTTAGGAACTAAGGTTTTTAATGTTTTTCGAGGGGTTATTTAGGTTGGTGTGATTTCTTATAGTATTTGTGGTTTTTAGGGTTTACTATAGATCATTAGGATTTAGTACAGATGTTAGGTTTTTTCTAGGTTTGTAAGTATGTTTTGACAACCATCTCCATTTGTGTTTTGGGTTAATTTGATTCTTGTAAGAAATTTTTGTACCTATTGGGTTCTTATTTGAGCTTTTAGTATATCTTTGTTTGGTTCATTTTTAAAAGCACTATTTATTTGATGTTGTTTTGTTTCTATTTTGAATAAAGTGGTAAGGAAATTGATAGCACAGGTTCTGACTGTTATCTTCCAAACCCAAAAAATTGCTTTGAGAGAGGCATTCAAGAAGAAGTACATGCCACTTTACTTGCACCCAAAAAAGACTCATGCCATTAGGCATTATCTCACCAAACACCAGGTATTATGTTTATCCAGTGACCTATATGACAACTAAGTTACATTTAATATGCATTTTTGTGCAATTCCTTTTATGGAGTACATTTGGATTGCACTAAATTTCCATAAAACATGTGCCATGCTCAAATGCACGTTGTAGCCTCTATTACATCAACAACTTACCACATCTCTAATTTATTCCCTTTGTTTGTTGGAGAATTTAAATATTGTTCTTGTTCGCTCAATCTTACTATCATTATTATACTACAACCCTTACATTTACTATACTTATTGCCATGTCTAAGCTCCCTTGAATCCTTTTTCAATGTACATACAATTAATTCCTTATAGGAGGTTTCATTGGTTTCAATTCCCTTAACTCTTTTACTTATACTCATATTTCACGACTGTCAAATCTAGAAAGGATGTTATCCACTTGATATCACTACTTTATCTTTCCTCCTAGGAATGTGAACATCGCTTTCAGATTTGGAAACCATAATGGTTTTTCCAATTGAGCGCATACCATTGTGGCAAATCTGAAGACTAATGTTAGTAATGAAAATTTTACTTGTCTCTATACCATGAATTCCATATTTTCTTTTTTGAACTTAAGGCTTAATGATTTAAAGTTATCCTAAAACATGGCCAAAAAGTAGGTGGCTATATTACCTATAGGTGTCTTACAAGCTATTTTATAACATGACAAAAAAGTAGATAGATATAATATTGATAGATAATTTGCCTTGTCAAATAGTCAAAATAGTTGTTGCCAGTGGAAAACCTAAGTTCTTGAATGGGTGCCTTGTCCACCTTGCTCAGTTCCTGACTATGATCAATTTGGAGATTAGTTGCCTTGGTAGCATTTCCAACAACTCTCTATCATTTGTATTGTTGTGCATTTGAGATTTTAATACTAGATATTTAGCAGTGTATTTAATATTTATGTATGATGGCTTTCAACTTGGGCTATCTATTTGATTTTGTTGTATTGATTGTTGGGTTTTTTGAATTGTGGATGCCCATTTGGAAACAATATTGAATTATATTGTCTATGTAATAATGAATTTTATTGTGGAAAACTTGCTTTGACAGGAGATTTGTTTCAAGAAGTTCAAACATAGTTAATGTTCTGATGATTCTTGTTAAAACAAATTAATTTGAACTTCTTGTGTTTTTTGTTTTAGGCTTCATTGAAGAAAGAGAGAGAGAAGAAAAAGGAAATGTATTTTTCCTATGAGAAAGTATGCAATTAAATTCTAGAGAGTATGACTACATCGATCGAACTGTAGAATTCCCAATCCATTCTCATGGGTTTTTTTTTTATAAAGTGAGTTTCAATTGTTGAATGGTAATTTTGATAAATTGGTAATTTAATTTAATGATCTGGTAATACAAATTTTTCCATTGATGGAAAATACTTAATTATTCAAGATTCTATGGTATCTTGATTGTATTAGAACCATTACCTATTTTTAGTATTTTTCATTTGGGTATTTCTTATAGACATCTATAATGGAAAAAATTCAAATAAATTGTTGTCTTTTCATTATAATTCAAATTTCGTGTAGTTGTTTAGTGATTTGTAGTATTTATGTCTATATTTGTACAATGCATAATCTATTTCTAGTCCCTTGATTATTTTTAAGGGTAATTGTTAACAATTTGAATGCAATATTGTGGTGGTGAAGTGTTCAAAGCAGAGTAGTATTTGGAATTTGTTTTCTATAATTTGAGGAACTTGAGAATGCCTTCAATTTCTCATTATTAGTGTAGGTTTTTTTATTTTCCTTATGTTTGGGGTATTTTTTTTCCTACACATATTATTTAAGCTTGCTTAGGTTTATTAGATGTGGTAATATGAGGACATGTGGTAAAATACAACAACTACATGTGTCATTCTCTCCCCACACATGGGTAGTTGAGTTACACATCCTCTTCTGGCTTGTTGTGCCACCTCTCATAACCACTATTTTGTTTTTACCTGAGTAGTTTATGTGGTAGTTGGGCTTCTCACCCTCTTTTGGATTTATGTGCCACCTCTCTCCTTTCTTCACTTGAGGAGGTTATGCCACATGTCTTGTCATTTACCAAGTAGGTGAGAACCTCCCACATTTTATGGGTAGTACGAGTTAATGCACCTATTGGATGTATTTTCCCTTATTATTCTATATATTGAGCACTCTCCTCTCACCTTCACTAGTTCAGTTGGTTCAATTAGTTCGGTGATCGTTTTGTGAGAGTGACGAGAGTCTTCTCAAAATTGTCTTACAGTGTTGTCTCTATTTTCTCTCTCTCTTTCAGATTTCTTCTCCATTCTACTATTTTGATTTTTAATCACTTGTTGAGTGGAGTGTTTATGATCTACTACTCACAACAGATCATGTCTTAGTTATTACAAAATCCAACATGGTATCAAAGCGGGTTTGTCTGGTATAGCTCATTATTTTTTTTGAGTTTGTTTTGAGAGATTTGAGACAAATATATTGTTCAAGTTTTCCTCAAAAACCAAGTATGCTCTTCTCCTGCATCCTTGAATGACTTGGAGAATCAAAACAGTTTAAAGGAAAAATAAACATCTATTTAATCTGGTTTATATATGTATGTGTTCTTGTGAGATCTGGGCGATTGTAGCTTTTTGGTAATATAGGAGGCTTTTTTAGCATTTCCAAAGTGTCCAGGAGGCTTCAGAAGGTCAAGATTGACTTTTGCTTCACCAAAATCAAAGATTGGAGGACACAATAAAAATTAGAGTAATTTTTTTCTAATTTTTTTATTGGAGCCATTTTCATTTTGGCTTAAAATTTCCAGCTTTCACTCACTTGCAGAAAAAATGATTTATGGGTTTTATTCCCAGGGTCGAAAAACCATCTAGATAGTATTACATTTTGCAAAAAGTTGATAAATTTTGCAGAAATCAAGTCAAAAATAGGCATGAGTCATTTATGATGGGCATATTTTGCACTGTTCTTCAAAGTTGCATAACTTTTTCCTCAGGTATCATATTTTGGCAAACGAGTACTTGGCAGAAAGCTGAAAAGGAGAACTTTCCATTCACGAAGGTATTGGTAAAAGAAAATTTGTATCTTTCTATCAGATATTACAAGTTGAATCTGTTGCATTTTTTTACCTTCAGTAAATCATATATTTCACTTTTGTAATCTATTTTTCAAAAAGAAAAAGGTGTAAGAAAGATATTGAAGGGTAAATCACAGCTACAAGGCTTTGTTTTTCAGATTTTATTTCAATATTAATTTACAGTATCAAATATTGTAATTTTGGCTATAAAGAGCCTTATAAGCTTTGTAATCTAGAAAATCCTTGTAAAAGAACTAATCATAAAGCGCAAACATTGTAATATTTGGGGGAGTGATTTTTGATACTAGTGGAAAGGGGGGTGTCTCGTGTGTCTTATTTCTTCGCACTTTTATTTCTTCTTTGCAATCTTCTTTCTTTCTCTCATGGATGCATCTACACTTCCAATTTAACTCCATATAACTATTTTGAATGGAAATCTAAGATGATAATATATCTGAGAAGACATGGATATCATTGTGTTGCAATGGGACTTGAAACTGAACCAAAAGATGATGTAGAAAAGATTAAATGGTTCAACAAATATGATGAAGCCTTTGGTACTCTGTGCATGTCAGTCTCTCTTGACCTTCTTTTTCACATTGAATCTACCACTACACCAAATGAAGTGTGGACTAAATTGGAAAGCCTCTTTGGTAAGCAGGATGAGTTAAGTGGTCATCAGCTAGAGAATGAACTCATAGGGTTAAGTCATAGCAGTTTTGACACTATGCAAGTCTTCTTCACAAAATTGAAGGAAATTAGATTGCAATTAGAATAGTGTGGAATCAAGAAGGATGATAAGCAACTAATCTTGAGTATTCTTTCTAAGCTTGGTCCTAACTATTCGGTATTTGTTTCTACATTCTATGCTACAAAATGTGCCCTAGGTTCAACCTACAAAATTCCTTCTCTAGATGAATTTGCTGCAGAGCTCACTAGGGAGCAAGACAAATTGGTTCTAATGGGTACAATTAAGCCCTCTAAGTCACATGCCTTAGTTGTCAATTAAGGTACAAAAGAACAGAAAGGGCCTAGTAAGCAAGATAAGAAACAAAAGAACCAAGGAGAGAAGAAGAAAGATCATAAATCTGCTACTTCAAAAGTAGATAAACAGACCTCTTCATCGAAAGGTGATCAACCTAAGAAGGAGAAGGTCAAGTTTTCTTACTATAAGAGGCCTGGTCATGATGAACATAAGTATTTAAAGAAGCAAATTGATCACCTTTCTCATCTTCTAGAAAAGAACAATATCAAGGTGCCTGATTCAGTCAAACAGAGTTCATCAGAAGGGTCTTCTAAGGACACAGACAAAATTAAGGGGAAAGGAAAGGGTAAGGCCCTTGTTGTTGTTGTTTCACAACCAGAGTCTTGGATCATTGACTCTGGTGCTTCACACCACATGGCCTCATCAGAGGATAATTCTACCTCTTTGGAGCCATGTTTTATGCCTACCATATTAATGGGTGATGACACTCCTACTGAAGTGCAAGGGAAAGGGTCTGCTGATGTGGGTGAAGGGACATTTGAGGATGTTCTTTGTGTTCCATCTTTGTCAACTAATCTCCTATCTATTTATCAGATCACTCACACTGGTACTGGAAAACGAGTTGAGTTCACTCCAGATACAGTGGTAATCAGTGAAATGCATAATGGGTCTACAGTTGTTGTGGGAAAAGCAGACCATTAGTCTAGACTATATCAGTTTTCTCACTTTGTTCTAAACTCTCCTTCAACAACCTTACTCACTCATGCAAATGAGGCTAGTTTTTTGTGGCATCAACGGTTTGGCCACTTGAACTATCATTATTTGCAGCAACTTAGTCAGCAGGATATGGTTATAGGGTTTCCTTCTATTCAATTTTTTTATGGTGTTTTCCAAGGATACATTCTTGGTAAGAATTCTGAGGAGAAATTTGATAAAGGAAAAGCATGGAGGGCTACTCAGCTATTGGAGTTCGTACACAATGAAGATGATTTCAAAGGCTATAGGCTTCTCCATCCTACCACTCATGATTTTTTCATTGAGAGGAGTGTTCATTTTGAGGAGAGCCCTTGGGGTTCTTCTCTTACCACTTCTCAATCCACTATCAAATTGGAGCCTATGCATCATGATGACAGTTCTTTAGAGGATCTCAATCCTCCTAATCTTGATGAGGAGTCTTCTTCCTCCACTTTATATGATGACAATGATTATGTAGATTCACATTCTTCTCCTAGTCATCATTTAGAGGGTGTTGATTCTCCTCCAAATTCTCCATCCCTTGCACCTTTGTGGGCTCGTTAGACATTGGAATTAGTGAGCACTTGATTGGGTTGGTGATCCATTAGATACTGGAAGAACCAAGTCATAGTTTCAGTAGGCTTCTCATCTCTTTGTTGCTTCAGCTTCTAATCCATAGTCTTTTCGAGAAGCCTCAGGTATTCCTGAGTGGGATGCTGCAATGTAGGAAGATTTCAATTCCTTAGAGAGGAATCACAGATGGGATCTAGTCCCTCCTCCTAAAGGAAGGAAACTTTTTCTATGCAATTCGATCTATCAGAAAAAATTTGCAGTAGATGGGTCGGTTGATAAGTATAAGGCTCACTTGGTTGCAAAAGGATTCTCCCATGTTCCCGAGATTGACTACTCTGAGTCTTTTGCACCAGTTGCTAAGATGAATTCCATCTGACTTGTCCTTGCTATAGCTACAACCCATCATTGGGAAGTTCATCAAATGGATTTGAAGAGTTCCTTTCTTCATGGTGACCTTTAAGAGGAAATCTACATGGAGCAACCACAGGGGTTCATCCAGAATCCTTCACTTGTGTGTCATCTTCGAAAGTCTCTCTACGGTCTTAAACAAGCTCCTTGAGCTTGGTATGCCAAGATGGACTCCTTCCTTCTAGCAGTTGGGTTCACTCGATGTCATTCTGATTCGAACGTCTACATTTTTTAGCAAGATGACACTCACATTTTTGGTTCTATATGTCAATGACTTGTTGATCACTGGGGGTCACTCATCCACCATCAAGGTAGTGAAAACTGCTCTACATAATATATTTTTGCAGTCAGACTTGGGTCTTTTGTATTATTTCTTGGGGATTGAAATCACTCAATCATCTTTAGATATCTTCCTTGTACAACCCAAGTATGCACTTGACATGCTCTCTCGATTTCGCATCGCTGACTGTAAGCCTACACCAACTACATTCCTGTCAGGGGTCAAACTTGAGGCTAAGTGTTCCTCACCTTTGGTTGATGGCACTTTATACTGATAGCTTGTTTGGAGTCTCATCTACTTGACTCATACAAGACCCAACATTTCATATGTTGTGGGCATGGTCTCTAGATTCATGCAAGAGCCACATGAGTTGCATTGGAAGGCAGCTAAATGGATCCCCCACTACATTAAGGGTGCTCACAACTTTATGGGATTCACTATGCAACAAGTGTAGATATTTACTTGGTGGGACATATAGATTCAGATTGGGAAGGCGATTCTCAAGATCGTAAGTCTACTTCTAGATATTGCTTCTCTCTTGGTTCTGGTCCAATTTTTTGGTCGAGTAAGAAGCAATCTACAATTTCCCTTTCATCAACAGAGGCTGAGTACCATGGGGTAGTTAATGCCACCACCAAGGCTATTTTAGCTTCAAAATATTCTCACTGAGTTTGGCATTCCATTCAAAAATCCTACATTCATCTTTTATGATAATCATAGTGCTATACAAATCTCAAGGAATCCAGTTCATCGTTAGAGGAAAAAACACATTGAGATACATATGCACTACATTAAGGAGTTGATTTAGGAATGCATCATTGATAGATTAATTATTGTTCTACATCGGAGTAAACTGTAGACATCTTCACCAAACCCTTCACAAAGAGAAATTTTCTTCATCTACGAGCTTTTCTAGGGGTGCGACAAGTGTCTACTTCAGGAGGGGCTTCTTAGTCCTTTCTACTCTCTCTATTTTGGGGGGTATTTTCTATCTCTATTTAGGGGGGGCTTCTTCTTTTGGGGGGGGATCTATATGTACATGGGTATCTAACATGGCCTCATTTTCCAAGACCCATCTTTTCACCCACCTAAGCTATGCTTAAGGGGGGGTGTTAGTGTATGTTTTTTTATTTTCCTTGTGTTTGGGGTATTTATTTTTTCCTCCACATATTATTTAAGCTTTCTTAGGTTTATTAGATGTGGCAATATGAGGACATGTGGAAAAATACAATAGCTACATGTGTCACTCTCTCCCCACATATGGGTAGTTGAGTTACACATCCTCTTTTGGATTCTTGTGCCACCTCTCATAACCACTATTGGGTAGTTTATGGGGTAGTTGGGTTTCTCACCCTCTTTTGGATTTATGTGCCACCTCTCTCATGTCTTCACTTGAGTAGGTTATGCCACATGTCTTTTCATTTACCAAGTAGGTGATAACCTCCCACCTTTTATGGGTAGTAGGAGTTAATGCACCTCTTGGATGTATTTTCCCTTATTCTTCTATATATTGAGCACTCTCCTCTCACCTTCACTAGTTCAGCTAGTTTAGCTAGTTTGGTGATCATTTTGTGAGAGTGACAAGAGTCTACTCAAAATTGTCTTGCGGTGTTGTCTCTATTTTTTCTCTTTCTCTCTTTCAGATTTCTTCTCCATTCTACTATTTTGATTTTCAATCATTTGTTGAGTGGAGTGTATATGATCTACTACCGACAACAGATCCTGTCTCAATTATTGCACAATCCAACACTCATGACATGCCATATTACATGTTCTAGATACAATTTACCTATATTTTTAATTCTATAATTAAATGCCATTCTCATCAGCCATATTTATAATTTGGAGTGAACAATTATCAAGTAATGTACATATATTCGATTACCCATCTTCATATTCATCAAAGATCTTGTTTTGTGTATATTGTCTTTAACTCAATGAAAGTGCTTGTTCTTATGGCACAAAAGTTTCCATGCAAAAACTTATTTCCTACCTTATACGTTATTTTTTCACATATTCAATTCTCAACCATATTTAGGAATTTGAGTGTACAATTTTTAGGAAGTGATGCATTTGATCAACCATCCATCATCTTCAAAGATCTTATTTTGTGTATACTATCTCTTCTAGACCTACATAGTTATAATTCTTACTATCTAACTTAATGTAAGTATGCATGTTCTTCTGGCACAAAATATCTCATGCAAAATTTCATTTCCAAGCATCTACTTAAGTTTTCCATATATTCTATTCTCATTAACCATTTTTAGGATATTAAGTCTACACTTTTCATGAAGTAGTGCACATATATTTAATGACCCCATTGAAATCCTTCCAAAGTTTTTTTGTCATGAACAATGTCTCTATAGATAGTGTAGCTATATTTCTTACTCCCTAACTTCATGAAAGTATTTCTACTCTTCTGGCACAAAAATGTCTATTCAATAACACATTTTCAAGGATCTATCTTGTTTTTCACATATTCCATTTTCATTAAATATATAGGATTTTGAGTGGAAGCAATCACAACACTATTTTAAAATAATTAGTTAGGCAATATTTGTTTCTTATTCTCAGTCAGCTCCACTTTCCCACTCAATAATTCCAAGAATTTTATATGAAGATGACCATTGCCAATACCAATGATTTCTCTTTTATGCAAGGATACAAAGGGACTAATGAAAGCAATGTAGTGTGGTGTTTTTGAAGGGACAATGCCCCATTCGCATGAAAGGGTTAATCAAAGGAAAAACAAGAAATATTTTTTATGGGGTAGTTGTTCCCAAGCTCATACACAACAAATTGGGGAGCTCTGTCAAATCTATCCTTAATTGTAGAAGCTACTGAACCTCTTTTCTTGGCTTCCATGTTGGTTTTGATATGTACATCCACATTTTTTGAATTATTCACTACATGTAGACACACAAAATTGGAATAATGCATTCGATTAGATCATATTCATCCATTCAACAAATAAATCAAGTTTATTTATCAATCTCCTAAAGTCATCAACTTATATTAAATAAATCAACTTGATCCTAACATCACCCTCCTTTTAATTAAATAAATCAAGCCTTTTATTTAATTAAATCTAAAATCACCTTCCATCCCTTTTGATTTAAATAAGTCAAAATATTCATGTCAAAGGGGTCAAAGCATCTAATATCATCTTAACTAATCTAACCATGATCAAATGCTAATCCTAATCACTTGGATTATCTAGATTATCCCACTTGCACAAATAAATCAATTTATCATTTATAAAATCAACATTTTCACTCAACATGGCATCTTTGGGAAATATTCCCTCAAGTTTGAATTCAAAATCAAGTGGGCATGTACATCCAACAAAGCAATTAATAAGCTCTTACATGTCTTGTCTCTCAGATTCAAATTTGAATTTACCCCTCTTGGGAAAATTTCCCAAATCTTGCACACTCCTCAACCACTCACAAGTTGACAAGTGGCCTCTTTTCATTGGCTTGGTTTTAATCCCACATTGCTCTCTTATGAGCACTCTTAGCATTTGAGAATCTACAAATAGAGAGCTTCATTCATCAGCAAATCCTCCAGAATCATTCATGCAAAGTCACTCTCTTCAGGAGAATTGATTTTTCCCACCATCACTCCATGTTCATAGCATCTTAACATCTAGCTTATCTATCAAGGGTTGGGAAAGGGCTATTTTCCACAATAGCACCAATCCACTATGAAATAGATTAGTCATTATGCTCTTTAGGATTTCAATTAGTTTGTTTTGTTGTTATATTTGTAGAGCATAAGGGATTATTTCATAAAGAATGCCATTTTATTTGCTTTCTTTTAACTAACTTCATGTTGATATACATTAGAATAGAGTTAAAAGTTTGTAGAGATTTGGTGTTACATTTAGCGACCACTGTTTAATCCCAATTCAATAGATGATTCTTTTCTTGTTTAATGTGTGCAAGAGTTTTAGCTAGCAAGTATGTGATTTAATCCCACTTCAATCAATAGTTTCGTGTAGCTCATGAAGAATATCCACATTGTAAGTTGAGGAAGGTAATGTGAGAACAGTTATTGATGAGAAATGTGCGTTGAGTGACAAAATAGGTGGGCGAGATACCCTGTACTGCTGCCAGGACAACAACTACCATACTGTTGAAGTTTGATCTCTGTTAATGTCGCAGCCTCTATACAAAGGAAAATGAAGGAGAAAAGCGAAGGAGGATAACAGAGGATAATGAAGGTGAAGGTTGAAATCAAGCATTGGAGTTGGACGAAAATGAAAGTGAAATCAGAGTTAAAGATTCAAGCATCAAAATTGAAACCCAAAAGCATTTTTAAATGCTTTGATCTTCCGTCACCTACCTTAATTTTTTGTTTCATGCTAACTCATCTTTAGTTTTGGGCCTTAAAATGAACATTTCAAAATGCTTAGAGAGTTTGTCGTATGCTTTAATTTTCTATTTTAGGCTAACTCATATTTCATTTGGTGCTTTAAAACAAATTCATCATTTCTTTGAGGCTTAAAATGAACATGTGTTTTTCCTATTTCATAATCTCTTATTCAAAGTAATCTCATATAAAAGGGCGTATGCACTTCTCTCGCGCTTCACGAAAATCTTGAGAACCAAAAGTCTTTTTGATGACATTAAGTTGCATAAAATATTGCCTCCACACTTTGATTTGGGCTTAAAATTGAACAAGATCTTGTGCGAGTGTGAGTTGGGGCATTATCACGTATATTCTCTATCTTGGTCACCATCAAAGATTGATCAAGTTACGAATTTTGTCTCTACTCGCTTTTGTTTATCCTAGAGGGCCCACCTTGGTGAAAAAGTACTCACCCAAGCAAACGACTCAACCGGTAACACTCTAAAGCCAAGAGTATTTCCAACCAGGATATAAATGTGGATATTGGAAGAAATGCCAATATCATGCGGTTGATTCTGACAAGATGGATCCAAAAGGGGACTCTTGCCATATGGGTCAATCTCCATGAATGGAAAGTCTGAAATATAACCCTTGTTTTGTAGTCACCAATTGATCCATTGAGTGAGTTTATCAAAGTGGTGCATTGGAACTTAGATTCCAAGAAGTTACTTGCCATGTCCGATCTTAGTTAAAGTATAGAGGTTAAGACTTCATTCTTAACATACCTTTATACTCTTTCCTTGGTTGCATGTAAAATCATCTCTTCTTCTATGAAGGGCATGAGGAAAGCACACAAAGAAAAATGTACCAATTGAGCTAGGATGTTAGATTGCTTGTGAGTCAATTTGAAAACGTAGTGCTTTAATCAAAAACATTGGGAAACCAACATTCAACGAATCATCAAAATTGCAAACCCTTTAGGAGAGGCAAATATCCTTGAACAAAGTCACATGTTATTGCTTTCCCTTGGGATTCTTATCCTTAGAGGCTTCTAAACATTTGGATTTCATCTAAATTTGCTTCTACTAAAGTCAACTTTAGGTAACATTTTCTTTGATTTCCTCAATTTCCACATAATGCACTTTATGGGATGAAGAGAATTAGGACATTGGACATTTAGTTCAAAACCTAATCAAGAAGTGTTTGTGATAAAAAGAATCCATTAAGCAAAGATTGAATCAATTGGACCCCACACATGTACTTGTCATATTTTGGTCATATGGTTTTCATACAAACATTGGTCTTTTGATTTTGAATTACTCTTAGAGAAAGGAATGTTCTTCACTATCTTGGAATAGTAAAAAAAGTCCTTCCTAGGTTCATTTAGGATCAAATCAAACACTTCATCCATCCAAACATTTATCATCCCATCCCGCAAACAACTTTAGAGCTTTGGAAACATCATTCTAGACTTGGGTAAATCATCAAAATCTAAACCACCTTGTTTAGTTAGGTGTATGGGAATGCATCCTTTCTCATATGTTTAATTGAATTAGCAATAATTTGAACAAGCTCATCCTAAGATCACATCCAACAGCTTAGGGTTTACAGAGTTCATTATCCAAATCAAACCAATCAGAAACAAACCGTAAGTCTAGCATTGATCCAAAATTCCTAAACGTTCAACATATAACATTGACCCCCTTTCATCATTCATCTCATCATTGGTCCTAAACACCCTAGAGGTCACTTTTATAACAAGGTCAAAACACAAGTAGAACATGGAATACAAACTTGATACATACATCATGAGTAATCCAAATCAATTGAGCTTTCAAAGCCTTACAATGCCAATGGATTATCAAAACTCACACTTATACAATCCATACATGGGATCATTACCTTCTACAAATGTCAATGGCACAAAAAGTGTGAGTATGCCTAAATCAAAGATTGGAACACATTTCCTGATGGTAGATCCAAGTCCAAACCTACAAATCCACCAACCAAACAATCAATGCATGAAACTTCAAACAAACAATGTCATCTCACCAAATCCTTACATGCGAAATGAGAATGTACCAAGTACAAGTTTTCAAAACATGAATCTGACAAACTTTGGGATAAATATGATTGCAAATCATATGAATATTGTTCAAAATGACTCCAAAAACAAGGCAATGTCATTCCCAACATCAACAATGTTCAATCTCAAACTATCATACCAAATCAGAACATTGTCCAAAATTAATTTGTCCATGATCCCATTCAAAAACCACAAGTATGCATCCCAAATCTGCTTGAACAAAACTGAAATCAACTATATCAAGGGAGTCAAGATCAAAATCAAGAAAAAATTTGGCGAGATCAAATTGTTGCACTTACCAAAATAGTTGAGTTGTTGCGCCAAGAGACATCTCCACCAACATTACCCATATCAACATCATTCCTTGGTTTAGGGCTCCCCCCGTTACCTAGCACTAATCACTCCATCCAAATCAATCCACCTAACACCAATCAAGTCATCACATCAAATCCTTTGAATGTACCATCGACATCGCACCAACATATGGTATCTAATCAAATGAAAACATCAATCCCGACAAATCAAAATATGGTCTCCCAAGGTCCTATCACTTTGATCACTCCAACCACCTTTATCATGCCCATCATATCTCAAACCCTCATGATCACTCCAGGTGTATCTCAAACACTTGTCACTACATCCAACACGATTCTGAATCCGCCACCACTACCACCAAAACCAAACGCAACGAGACAATATAACATTGTGCTAAAAGCTCACCAAGCCTACCAAAAGGCCATCCAATGATATCTAGCCACACAATGAGCAAGACAAACTCAACAAGTGCAACAAGCCTTTCAAGCTGCCCAACAAACATAAGCACAAACATGAAAAATGATAATTATTGGGGTTATCGATGAACATTCAACCACTGGTGATAGCATTGACAATCTCCCCACCATAATTGCTGAAAGCATTGATCAAGATCTATCCATCAAAGAGCACCTTGAAGTTGTGTCTACTTCATCCAATGATCAAATCAACATATGTCAGGAGTCACTTTTAAATCATGATCAAAATCCACCAACAATACCCAACAATGATCCAATTCAAGAAATGTCAACATCACTTGACCCTATGGTTGAAGACATTCATGATCCCTCCACCATAATTGCTTAAAACAATGATCAAGATCTCTCCATCAATGAGTACCTTGAAGATGTTTCCACCCCATCCGATGATCAACTCACCATACATCAAGATGCATTTTTTAGTGATCTATTTCAAGGAGTGTTAAGATTATTTGATCCTATTGACATAATGCATGATTCATTCACCTATGATCATGTTGAAAATGTCTCTACATCGCCTTATGATCTAGAGGATATATCTCAAGAATTTGTTCCAAAGCGTGATCAAAATATTTTACCAAAGTCTAGCAATGGTCCTTTCCAAGACATGTTGACATCTTTTGACCTCATGGTTACAAATACTGAAGGAATCCTCAACTCAACATTTGATCCAAGTCCACTCAAAGATCAAGAGGATATTGAGCCACTTCCTAGGCCTAATGAAGATATTCAAGAACCCTTTATAAACAATCCATCCTTTGGAACTGACCCATGTCAAGTACTTGATCCAAAGCATGTTAAAAACAACTCCGAAATCATTCAAGATCAAGAATTTGTATCTTCAAGATATTATAATGGACACTCTCTTATCTATGCAAGATGATCATATCCATGTAGCACATACTCCTCCATCTACCCATGAGATGCTTTCTATGGATGGACACGTAGATGATCTTCATTCAGAACAAGATTCCTTTAATCTTGACATTATTACACAAAAAGAGCAGGTTACTGATCCCTATAGTCAAACCGAGTTGTCAACATCAGGATCAAATATACCCTGAACTTGGACTAAGGACAAAATGTATGAAGATATCCAACATTATCCACTCAAGGAATTAGGTCAGATAGAACAAGATATTTTAGAGTCAGTAGAGCATCCAATCAAAATAACATCATCTACGGTGGTCAGTTATTAGAGAATACACCCTAAACAGGAGCTCTTAGAATAGGTAGAATCAAAGCATGAAGGTACTACCACCATACTGGGGGCAACTTTGTCTCAAGCAAACATCAACATAGGGAGCACGAAGAGTCCTTATGATGAAACTAGTGTCAATACTACAACCAGCCATGTCATGAATCTTCATCCACCTATCATCCCATCTATGAATTGGGACCAACGTCAAAATAAAGATTTGAATCAAAGCACAAAGGGCATTATCAAAGAAAAAGAAGCTAAGAAGCATATCGGACAAATCAAATACAAATGGATACCAAAAAATACAAAGGAAGATCGTCCCCATCAAACTCCATTAGTCAAAGAAACTATGGGGAAAAATAAAAAAAGGGAAAAGTATCCATCAAAGATTTCCACAAAAGCAAAAGCATGATTTTCAAGTGACGTACAAAGTGTATCAAGCAGTTGATCCTAATTCCCTTCACACTTTCGTATCCACCCATCATTGCTCATCTTCCCAAGTTTTGAGAGTCAAAGGTTCCAAACTGTCAACCAATCCATCTCTTATCCCTAAACGCACTCCATCCACGCCTCCATGCATGATATCCAATTCTCACATTGACCAAGTATTGGCAGCGACCCTTCATCATAAGGATTTAGAAGGCACTTTATCACGATGTGTGCATAGAGACAGAGTTAACCACAGTATCAACGAAGCAGATCAAAAATCTCAAAAGTTGCATTCAAGTGCATGTATCTTAGCAAAGAAACTTCTTCAAGCAGGCTATCAATGGAACATCATGACAGGGGAATCTACATCAGCAACACCTTGTGATTCAGCATGAGTTTAAAATCTTTCAAAAAGACCAAAAAAATCAAAAAAAGGATTGAAAATAGTAAAGAAAAAAATTGTCCTCTAGTGAAAACCACTACGGTGGCGCTTTGGGCAAGACCATGAAAAAAACCTGGCAAACAGGTGTCATGTGTGGAATCGAGCATCTACGTGCGCCACTTCAGGTGAAAGCATCTCATCCCATCCATAATAAATCCATCATTTCATCCATCTTATCCATAATAAATCCATTCATCCATGAACCATTTATCCAATCCATTTTCATCCATTTGCATCCATCATCCAAGTTATCTTGATCTTGATGAAAGTTTGGGGCACACTTTACACTTGCTTATGGTAAACATCTTGGCATGGGCCATTGTCATGGATCCTATCCTATGCAGTGTTATCTGAGCCATGAAGCATTATCCAATAAAGCACTCCTTTGTTCAAACACCTAATCACAAGATAATCCATATCCATCCATCCATACACCTATCCAAACATCCATCTATGACATTCCATACATTGCTAGACATTGGGGGAAAAATTTTACATCTTGCTTCAAGAATAAATCTTGATCTATATCCTCCAACTTATGTGGTGATCTAAACATTGGCAAACATAATATCAAATTGGTAAAGCATTTGCGATCCAAAATCTGAATCACTAGCCCGTGGCACATTTTGACGAGAAGATATTCCTTATCAGTCTTCATCTTCCATCGAACATCAACCCAAATAATCAATATCAGTCACATCTAACGCACCCTTCAAACATCACATCAAATCATTCAAACAAATTTTGTTCCAAATCAAGCTTCATCAATCATAATCAATCAAATCCAATCATTCATCGTCATCTTGGGATATATCCTTCCCAATCATTGTGTTGCTTAACACTATCCTTGCATTGTTGTGCATCCTTAACAATGTTATCATCATCAATTCGATCGACATCTCAATCCTTGTGTTGCTTAAACACTATCCATGCATTGTTGTGCATCGTAAACAATGTTATCATCATCATCAGTCCATCAATTCGATCAATCAACCTTAGCTTGGTTTTCAACAATATCCCAAACTAGAGAACTGATATCGTCACACATGTCCATATCCAAATCGTCAAAATCATGCAAAAAATCCAAAAACTTCCAAAACATCAAAAAATCCAAAAACACTCAAAAAGTCAAGAAAACATCAAAAACATTGGAATCTGAACTACATCATCTTTGAGCTAAAACGTAGGCAAGGCTCATCTCTAATCAGCCCCCGAGACACAAAATCCCAAAAACATTCGAAACAACATCAAAATCCAAAAACATTCAAAAAATCAAAAATCAAAACATTTGTAAAATCTTGAAAATACAAAAAATAGCCTTAAAACATTTCAAAACGTCAAAAACATCCAAATATTTGAAAAAAACGATCCATCCCATATCACTTTCACCCACGATAATCAATCATCCATAATAAACAAATCATCACCTTCATCCTTTGGCAAAACAAACAGAAACAATCACAACAATCAACAAAAGCAAGCTTCAATTGTAAAATCAAAAGCAAACAACAAACCTTTAAAACAAAATCAAACTCTTGATCATTTTCAAACATGTCAATCAACCTTATATCAACAACCTATTAGTCAACTTATCAAACCATCATCATCCTATACAATGCATGTCCTAGGATATATCGTTCTGACAATGGGCATCATTTTGGATCACTTTGGATTCTTATCCTATCAAAACAAATCCCTTTGGCTGAAGGTATGAAGAACATTGGCTTGTTTGTGTACTTGATCTTTTCTTTTGATTTATCTTATTGCGCTCATTCCAAGGACCTCTCGATGATATCCAAACAAAGGATTTAGAGAGATAGGATTGGGGCAACGATTATTATCTTTTGTCTGTTATGCTTGTTGGACATTCTTGTAAAATAACTTGGTGAATACTTGCTTTGTTAGGTATGTCCTAGCAAGGTTTCCGTATGTCAAGTGTGAACAAGAATACTCCTATCTATTTGTTGAGTCAAATTCCATCGCACTAGGTACAACGTCATCTTGGTTCTTTTTACCTTGATGCATCGTGCCTATGTGTGTTATCAAACATAAGGTAAGTAGCCCTTTTAAAGTCCCAATCCTTGATAATCGAATCATCATCATCATCTATCATCATCATAATCTCTAATAAAGTCTTGTTAGATCATGGACTTGTTGGATCCTCTTGTCATCATCTCATTTTTGCACTAACATAGCATCACCAATGCATCCATCATGCATCCATCCTGCATCCAGAAAACTGTCAGCATACCACATATCATTCATATCATACATAATAGGAAAAATCAATCATTTCACATGCTTTGCATAATCATCATTATAATATAGATCTGTTAGTCTAAGCATTTGCATAAATCATCCATTGCATAACCACAGCATATCACATCATCCATTTCACCCATCTCATCCATCATCACATCATATCATCATTTAAGTTGTTTAGGATATTATACATTTGTTATTCTAAGCATCTTAAAACCATCTCATTTGCATCATCATCCATAACCATCCAGTTTGAACCTCTTTATCGCGAGATCGACCCTTAAATCAAATCTTTTCACTTGATCTCTCGAGGGGGCAATGTACCAGTGTACTTCTTTCCGTTGGGCATCTGAAAAATTAGATTTTTTTTGAATTTTGATCACAGCAAGTCTATTCTTTGAACCCACGCAACAAGTACATTGATTCAAAGAGGGGCAAAATGTAGACACGCAAAATTGGCATAATGCATTCGATCAGATCATATTCATCCATTCAACAAATAAATCAAGTTTATTTATCAATCTTCTAAAGTCATTAGCTTATATTAAATAAATCAACTTGATCCTAACATCACCCTCCTTTTAATTAAATAAATCAAGCCTTTTATTTAATTAAATCTGAAATCACCTTCCATCCCTTTTGATTTAAATAAATCAAAATATTCAAGTCAAAGGGGTCAAAGCATCTAATATCATCTTAACTAATCTAACCATGATCAAATGCTAATCCTAATCACTTGGATTCTCTAGATTATCCCACTTGCACAAATAAATCAATTTATTCATTTATAAAATCAACATTTTCACTCAACATGGCATCTTTGGGAAATATTCCCTCAAGTTTGAATTCAAAATCAAGTGGGTATGTACATCCAACAAAGCAATTAATAAGCTCTTACATGTCTTGTCTCTCAAATTCAAATTTGAATTTCCCCCTCTTGGGCACATTTCCCAAATCTTGCACACTCCTCAACCACTCACAAGTTGACAAGTGGCCTCTTTTCATTGGCTTGGTTTTGATCCCACATTGTTCTCTTACGAGCACTCTTAGCATTTGAGAATCTACAAATAGAGAGCTTCATTCATCAGCAAATCCTCCAGAATCATTCATGCAAAGTCAGTCTCTTCAGGGGAAATGATTTTTCCTACCATCACTCCATGTTCATAGCATCTTAACATCTAGCTTATCTATCAAGGGTTGGAAAAGGGCTATTTTCCACAATAGCACCAATCCACTATGAAATAGATTATTCTTTATGCTCTGTAGGATTTCAATTAGTTTGTTTTGTTGTTATATTTGTAGAGCACAAGGGATTATTTCATAAAGAATGCCATTTTATTTGCTTTCTTTTAACTAACTTCATGCTGATATACATTGGAATAGAGTTAAGAAGTTTGCAGAGATTTGGTGTTACACCGCCAAGTTAGTTTTATTCAATCTGTAGATTGAACCTATAACTTTTTATGATATTATTTTGTTGTACCATGCACCTCACCAAGATCTTCAGTGCTCACTGCATCATCCACACCAGTAGAGAGAATGACTTTCCTTTTGTCCTAAACATTTTTTTTAAGCCAGATGCAAAATCACTATTCTAATCTAACCATTCCTTTAGCCCACACAAAAGGTGACATCAATAAATGAAGTTGTATGTACAGAGAGATGTGTATACATATTTTTTCTTCTCCTTGTAGAGAAATCCAGCCCAATATTGGTGTTGAAGGGAGATTGTTTACAAGTGTGATGCTTAGATATCAAGAAATTTTGTTCTCCCAAACATTGCGTCTCATAATGCATTACACAGAGGTGCTTAATTAATGAATGCATTATGAATAATTAGCTGATAGGCTTTTTCTATCCACTTTGGTTGGAATTTTCGTGAGCCTTCCCAATTTTTTACCCTTTCGGCGTCCCGCTCCAGTTGGAAAGGACTTCTCCGCCTATTGACTCATCATTGCATGCCAGTGCACACAACTGCTAGTTAAAATAATATCAACCAAAAACAAAATACATGTTATCAGTTCTTGAAAAACAATGTTATCCTTGTGCAGAAGTTATCAATTGAGCTGCCGCCTCCTTTAACTTGCATGATTTCATCCATTCGGAGAAGTCTAAGGTAGTCGGTACATATCCCGGGGACAAAGATAAGCCCCTGCGCAGTCATTAACTGAACAACATGCCTTGTCCTGACGTTCTACTTTCCTAAAGTTTCTACTTTCTATTGTCCTTCATAGTACCATTGCGCTTCTGACAAATAACCTTACGCGAGCATTCTAAAAAAATATAACAATTACCATGCTTTCATCTACCCGCTTACTTTGACTGAAAATGATGCATTTGGGAAGGTAAGTACGTACAAGGATAATCGTCCAATTCATGATAAATCGTAAAGCATTCTACTTAACGAAGACTTAAAGAGAAATCACTTAACAAGGATGATGATCGTAGCACACTCTCTTTAACTTTAATTATGGTCCAATTCATGATAAATCGTAAAGCATTCAAAGATTAATGAATAATCATCCTATTTATTTTTGTTCTGGTTTAAACGGCATCAATTTTTACCGCTGTACCAAGCATTCAAAGATTCACTGACAAGAAAGATATGTTACGTCTAGGCACTACCTAGTTCTGATATTTTCTCACCTAATCAATGAGATGATGAAAGATGATCGTGACGGACTTCTTAAGTGGATCAGTTGGAGGACTATCCTGTAAAGCGCATCGATATGCTGTCAAAGTAATTAAGTAGACAAAACCATGATTATGAATTACTGTAATTCGATGTATCTATCATGGACTGCTGTCACAAACATATTTGTTGGAAATGGGACGGTTTTTCTTAGGGAGCATTTTATGAAGGGCTGTGTTCCCTAATTAAAAGCTTTTGAGATAATATCATTTTAGATGATTGTCGCAAGCATCTTTTATCATCTTAGTAATTACGTGAGAGAATATCTGAACTACCTATATAGATGTATATATGTTCATTGGAAAAGCTTAAAGATTTTGTTTGCCGTCTATAAGTGATATTTACATGAAAATACATATATTACAGTAATGCATAATCATCGTTTTGTCTATCTGATTACTTGGATCATACAGGCAAATACTAAACAGGATAATAGTCCTCCAACTGATCCACTACCCACCATTTATCAATGCTTTCACCCTGATAAGATTTACACACAAAATACAGAACGCTCTGCGTCAAAGGCCCCATCAAAACAACTCCACACTGCAACATCACAATAATTGTTCCATACGCGTTACTCTCCTCGACGATAACTGCATCCCAATTCCCTCCAACAACTGCATAACTGAAGCCAAAGTTAAGGACGAGGCACATGAGCGTAAGCAGTAAGGCTGTAGAATCCTTCTCATTGATGAGACGCTGACTCTTCTTCAGGCCTTCCAAACCGTAAGAATTCTCCTCCATAACACACACAACACACGCTAATTTCCAAAGGACAATGATTTTCACCCACACACGGACGAACACCACACTAATTATTATCAGCGCAGCATTAAATGGGCCAGCGGATTTTACCTCGAAATAGTTGAAACCCCATATGAACAAGCTTACAGCCAAAGCGAAGGCAACTATGTTCAAAATCAATAAAACGAAAACCCACAGGGACGTTATGAGCATTCGTTTCCAGGTCGTTAGAAGAATTCTCATAAGCCTTGCTAAAGAGGGTTCCTGTTTGCCGCTGTAAACGGATGCCACAATAGACGCCATGGCGGCCGTCAACAGCCCCGACAGTGTATAAACGGAAATTCCATATACCGTCTCGCAGACTAAAAATACAGTTAATTGCCAGTGAGATTCGCCTCCTTCATTGACATCTTCACTTGTTAATGAATTTAATTCATCAGAAAGGAGTTTAGCGGAAAGAGGCAGTGAGATCAAAGTGTGAAGTAGAGCCGCCAAAGAAAGAGGCAAAACGAAGGTGAGGGTGATGGCCCCTATTATTTGTGGACAACAACGAAGGATTCTGATGGACTCTGCCACAATCCCTAAGGTGCCAAGTCGCTCTAGTTTTTCTGCCTTTCCTTCCATCTAAAAATATCCCTTGTTAGCTCTCCCTCGTGCGGAATTGCTGTGATTTATAGATGGGCTTTGGAGTAGGTGATATGTGGCATGCAATTCGGGCCAGACTTATCTGTAATCGTAGATTGCTCTTATCGGAACTAGGCTGACGGTAGTCATCGCTCATTAGGATAAGCTTCTAGCATGGATATAAACATTAGTAATTGAGCCTCTAAGAATATTATGTTTCTCGCAAGTTCATGTGCGAATGGTTAGGAAGAAAAATACGTGTCTACAGCATACATGATTTTGTTGTCCAGCTCCTTACAGCAAAGGGACTTCGCTTCCACTATTGTAATATTTCTAACAAATCTCTAGTTTCAATAAATTAAATTATAATTTTTTCTTAGAATGTTTTCTCATATTGAAATTTTAAGAAAGGTCAATAATAATCAATTCTTTTTTTTTCAATAGATTGGTTGAGATTTAAGAATTGATATTATCTTTGGGATGTTGGTGTCAAAGATAGCCAAGTTCGAATTATGATAAAAAACAAATAGTCAATAGAATGTTGCAACAAAAGTTAAACTAGTTAAAATAAAGTATCTATGTAGAAAGAGATATTAATATATAACAAGTCTAGACTCTCACTCCAAACCAAATAACTAAAAATAAAAAACCCAAAAGTTTATCAAGTGACAAAAAATATCAACCATAACAATAAATAAGAACCAACACATAAAAGCATCAAATGACCATTGTCCCATCAGCAAGAAGGAATAGTCCATAGGAGAACAAGGATAATTGCATAGGCCTCTTGGCACTGCAGGTAATTTCATTGCAATTTTTATAGCTTCCACCACCTTTTACAAAAAAAATATCTCCTCTTTGTTACATATAGATGATCTAGCCAATAGCTAAAATATGCCTCCTCCTACTGAACATCATCTTCAATATCGTCATAGAGGAGGAAAGAACTAACAATATTTGATAGTACTAAGCCACAATAGAGTGTTTCTCATGTCAAAAAGATTCTTCTTTCCATGTGTATGTCCTATGCTTAATAAGAAAAGTCCCTAGAAGATTGAATACACTAACACATGAAGCCCCATCAAGATCTCTAGCTAGCTTGTGAATATGAACCCCCAATGCCTAAGATCAAGGTCTTTAATTTACCACTCTTAAGAATGCCATAAAATCTACTAGTATATCCTCACTAGAGACTCTCCTCTTCTTGTAACAACCCCTTCTCAAAATAATTCACAATCTTCTCTAGTAAAAAATGAGATCTTCCGCATCAAGCCACAAAATAAAATACGATGTCACATCTAGAGAACCAGCCACCTATAAACATCAAATGTAGGGAGTGAATGTTATACCCATCTTAATCACACTACTATTGTTGGAAACTCATTATCTCATGAGAAGCCACCATAGGAGTACAAGTCTTATTCCATCAATTAGTCATCATCCCTTTGACCAATTATTTATTGATTTTGTAATTTTAAGTATTATTGTTGAATATTTTACATTCAAAATTTCAATCCTTTATTTTATTTTATTTTTTGATATAATGAATAATAATTATAGTATCATGTAACATAGTAAAATTGAATATTTAGGAGCCCCTTAAGGTAAGATTGATTTTTTGGTTTATATGTATTGGTCAAATGATGGAACTTGAAAAAATATTTAATATAGTTTTAATAAATTAGTAATAAAAAATATTTCATGACCTATGTGTGTCTCTATATTTTGAATTTATATTTTTACTAGGGTAGTGACAACTAAAACATCTAATTTAATTCATATGTTATTTATGCTTTTATTCATAACCTATTTCAAAGCATCCTTCCTAGCATAGGCTAAGAGCACACCATAAAAATGAACTAATTTGGTTGTAGATAGGCTTGAAATAAGAGGTGACAATGGGGAATAATGAACCAAGTGACTTATTATGTGTCATTCATGCCCAAAAAATTATCTCCATGCTATAAAAATTCCAATGCTAGTAAATGCCACCTCCACCTCTTTCAATTTCATGATATTTTTGATAGTTTTCTAACATTTTAATTCGTAGTTCCACCTGTATGTTTAAAAACTTGAGCTACTTCATCGAATGAGAAATGAAATTGAAAATAAATATTTAGCCAATAAATTTATGAAACCCTCAATTAATTAGGTGATGATCCTTATCAAATGCTAAAAAATATAAATCCATTGTTAGAATGTAGGAGTACCTTCAAAATTAAATAATAATGTGTTTTACCCTCTACTTGGACTAGTTTTTTATATTGATGGGACATAAAAAGATCAAAATTACTATCATATGTTAGGAAGTTTTGGTTAACTAGACCCTCAAATGTAGTCCCCAAAAAGATGACTATTAGCTCAAAATTCTATTATTTTTACATGAATTTCACCTTCCAAAAGAAGTTGAAAACTTAGTTGGCTAAAGAATTCCTCATGGCTTTGGAGAGATTCCACATAAAAGTCATCTCATTTCCTAATAAATTAAAGAAAAATTAAAAAAAAATCCCATCTATATATTCCCAAGATCCCAATGGTTTTATTGAACAAAGTGAAGGTACAAAGCCTCAATGAAGAAATTTAGAAAAGGTAATAAACATATATGAATATAGTGAATATGTTTGGAGAGGTACTTTTTTTTTTGTAAATGTAGCATGGATTGGTAGGGTCATTCACTAGGTTTTCATAACATCCTCCTCTCTCTCTTACACCTTTTAGTGCATAATATTGATTGTGTTTTGACATCAAAAAATTTCTCTTGATCCTCTAATTTTAAAAAAATTTGGAACACTATCAATACCACCACCACCCTTTGATGTCTTGTTAGACCCTCCTTCCCTGACATTCACTAGGACATAATAAATATATTCACTCTTAAACTATTCAAATTACCGTATCCATAATTGTATAGTGTAATACACACTTATGTATTATCTCTAATAGATACATTTTAATGAAATTCCTTAAATATGATTTTATGTATCACTATTTTTTTCTCTATTTTATAAAGATTTAAAAACTCTAGAATCTTTCACTACTTTTTTCTATGTTTATGCTCTTTTTTATTTCTCTAGAAAACCTCCCATTGCTAGCACACTCTAACATGGTAAAAAATCCTCTTAGGATAAAGGTTTTAGAGTATCTATGAAAGATAATTAGGAGGAAATTAGTTTTGAAGATATAAAACTTATTTTTTCTTTATTTGTTGTAGATATACTATTTTCAAATAGTAAACAAGGCAAGTAATGGTCAAAAAGAAATGGAGAAGGTGGAGTAAGAGAGCAATTTAATTGTTTAGATATTTCTACTTGGCATTCAAATTTGTAAATATGTAAATATATTCTCTTTGAAATCTTCAATTGCTTTTAATATTTTAAAGAATTCCATATTTTTGGGAGGTAATATAGATTGTTTCATTTGTAATTAAAGATTGTCTAGATTGATAAGATTTATGTGTGTATACTTGGTTAATCTTGGTGAGGTTATGAACTACCTTCAATCATGGGTGATAGATGGTTTTTTCTATCAATACTTAAAGATTAATGGATGGGATTTGATTCAGCTTGTGTTATCATGGGTAGCTCAATATTTATAAGGTTGGATTTGAAGTTGTTTTCAATACATTTTTAATATTTTCATTTGGGATGTTTCTTGAAATAAGAACTCTAAAACAAAATTTTCCTTTTTAACTAAATCAACTTTGGTTAGAAAGAATATATAAAATAGGGTATACCGCCCTCAAAAATCTATTTTGATTATACAATCATCAACAATATAAATATTAGGTAATATTTTGCTTTCTAGATCAATAATACTATCTTATGAAGATTAGTTCTTTTATTTCTGAAGATTTCAATTTGCATTATTGACAACATGAATTTTAAAATTTTATAAAAAAACATTCCTTTTCTATTATTAATTATTTTATTCATATTTTAATTTTATAGAATGGAATAAATTACTTATACATAACTTTTATTAATTTCTTATGATTTGTTTTTATGCATCACCATAGATCACTTCTAAATTCTAAAAGCAAACTTTATGACTTAACTCATTTATCATCTTATTTTAATTCATTTAAATTCAAATTTAGTAAAATTTTTAATTTTTTCTTGATGTTTCTCTTTTAATAAAATAAAAATGTAAAGTAATCTATTCATGTCTTATTTACATTTTGCAGTCTGATTTTCTTTTGGATGTTTCTATTTTACCTTAAAAAAAAAAAATTGTCAATCTCAATATGAAAATAATGCCATTGACATGATACAATTAGTGGTAGTCATTGTAGAAATCAATTTGAACTTTATTCATTTGAGCACCTGTGAAATATAAAATTATCTATATTCAAAACATCTCATAATTTTACTGTCCACCACATTCTCTGGAATGCTCCCTGACCTTTATGGTTCAAATCTGCACCTTACACGTTTGGAAGTTTTTTTTTTTATATTGAACAAAGTAATTTAGAATACAAGAATGCAGCTACAAAAATAACTGGAATAAATGGAGCTGAGTGGAAAACTCCTTTAGTAGGGAGTCAATTATATAAAATGGCTTCTTGGAAAACAATATTATCCTTGTGCAGGAGTTATCAAAAGATTCTTTCTGCCTGCAGTAATACCCATTCCTTCCTTTTCTTAGATGATTTTATCTATCCGGAGAGTCCTCGGTAACTGTCAGTAGGTGAATTTGCTGAGTACAACAAATAAGTTTACGCGAGCATTACCAAACATACAATGCTTTCATGTACCTACTTCCTTGGACTGTATGAGATGCCTTTGGGCAGGTAAATACTTAGGATAAGCGTCCAATAACCATTCTGACGAGAGCATTACGAAACATATAATACTTACCATCATCTACTTACTTGGACTGTACATCATCCCTTTGGGAAGGTAAGTACTTAGAAGGATAATCGTTCAGTCCATGATAAAACGTAAAACATTCTAACGAAAACTTAATGAGAGATCACTTGAGGATCACAATAATGCTTAACAAGGAAGATGATCAGATCATATACTCTCCTTTTGTTTTTGTTTTAAATGGCATCAATTTATGCTGTTATAGGAAGCGTTCAAAGATTCACCGACAAGAAAGATACTGATGTGTTATAGTCTACACACTGACTATTTACAGACCGCACAAAATATCCTTTGGCAATTCCAATAAACATGTACATCTACATCATTCATCTACAATGGTTCAGACATTTTCTCACCCAATCCATGAGATGATGAAAAATGATCGTGACGGATTTGTTAAATTGCATTCTCTTAAGCTTTTAATTATAGAACTGGTCCACTCTACATTCTCCCTAATAAAACTGTTCCATTTCCGACAAAGACGTTTACGATAGCATT
Organism: Sequoia sempervirens; assembly: GCA_007258455.2. Lineage (NCBI taxonomy): Eukaryota > Viridiplantae > Streptophyta > Pinopsida > Cupressales > Cupressaceae > Sequoia > Sequoia sempervirens. Next base: position 261,944,596 of record VDFB02000013.1, on the reverse strand, counting down.
CCGTAATACTTGCATGAAAATACATAGAGTACAGTACCTAGTTCATCATCGTGGTTTCGTCAACCTAATTACTTGGACGGAATATCGATGCCATTTGACGGTAGTAATCTACAGGATAGTAATCCAACTGATCCACTACTCAACAGGATAGTTGCCCAACTAATCCGCTACCCTTTCACTATGATAGGATTCGCAGACAAAGTACACAACGCTCTGCGTCAAGGGCCCCAGCCTGGTGGGCCGGCTTAACCGACACACTCTAAGCGCTGACCGCTTAGGTGGCCAGGCTCGTGGGCCCCACTAAATTGACTTTTCCGTTACCTATATCTGTTTCGAGGGATTCCATTACCGTAGCCATTTTTTTATCCCCGTTTTACGTCAGCTGTTTTCGTTTTCGTTTCCACCGTCCCTCGTTACCGTAGCGTTTTTTTTATCTCCGTTTTACGTTAGCTGTTTCGTTTCCACCGTTAAACGAGATCTCTTAAAATGCATTGCTAATGAAAGAAAGGTGAACTATTGTAAAAAGGAAATTACGTTAGTCTTACTTTTTTTACTCCCACATTCAACACAATATGGTGTAATAAACTCTTACAAATATCTCATCTGAAAATAAGGAAAGCTTGGATTTAGAGGCATTTCCTTCTAAATTAGTCTAGTCCAGTAAACTCCAATATTATTCCGTAAAGCACATTTATATATATGGATTTAAAGGCTTTTCCTTCTAAAGTAGTCTAGTCCACTAAACTCCAATATTATTCCGTAAAGCACATTAATATATATTATAGAATAGTTGTGCTCTTGGAAGGAGATGCCTTAGATGTATTATTATTTTTCCTTTCATAATTTTTTTTTCCTAATTATATGTTTAATAATATTTAAGAAAATTTAAAAAGTGCTCAAAGAATTAAAATTTAAAATAATAAATTTAAAAAATGTTTTTTTAAACAAATTTTATATAATATTATAGTATTTATAAACTAAAATAAATCTAAACACAATAAAAATATAATTTTATTTTCTAAATTAAAATTTTCTAAACACAATAAAATCCTAATTTTATTTTATAAATTAAATTTTCCTAAACACAATCAAACTTGTTAATTTTATTTTATAAACTAAAATACTTCTAAACATAATAAAATCTCTTAATTAAATGAAAAATAATAATCTCTTAACTAAATAAAAAACAAGAATTATTATTTTAAAATGGTTCTTAAATAAATAAAAAGTTAAATAACTTTTATATAGTTTTAATATTTTAAAATATTTAGATGTATTTCAATTTTTATATATGATCTTAAATAAATAAAAAATTAAATAATTATTAGATAATTTTAATTTTTTTAAATATTTTCTTTTTTTCCATCATACTTCGTGTCTTACTATTATTGTTGATATTGATTCTTTATTTAGTTTATGATAAGTACAAGTATGGTTATACTCTAATGGGGAATCATTATTGTTTAATACTTTTAATTTAATAAAATATATTTTTAATTTTACATTTTTTGATGAATGAAAAGAAGAAAGAAAGTGATAATAAATTTGAATGTTATAAATTTTCCTACAATGCATCTTCATTAATATGGACTATAGAAATGTTATATCTAGTAAATTTTGAAATTTGTTTATATTTTTATGTTATTGTTATATTTTCATTTAAAAAATATTTTTTCACAACTCATTTTAATAAATGTTATTGTAATTAATCTTTGTTGTAACATGTTAGAAATTATAACTAATATTAATCAATTCACACTTAGTAAATATTGATTGTTGTTATTTTATTTTTTTAGAGCTTTTTATAAAAGTTATTTCAAGTAAATTAAATCACTATAAATAGAAATAACTCTTGACTAAACAAAATAAAGAAATCTTGAATAATTGTAAAGTAAAAAAAAATCTTAGATAAATAAAAACAAAGTATCAAAGAAGTATGTATATTATTGTATCAACAATTTTACATTAGTATATTTATATTATTTTAAAAGTAGGATAACAATATTATATAAATATATTATGATATATATTACCATTAGGAAATAATTGTACATGTTCAAACATGCAAACATAATAAAAGTTTATTTAAAAATAAAAAAATTAAATAACTCTCAAATTAATAAAATAATTCTTAAATAAGTGTAAAGTAAAATAAAATAACTATAAAGTAAATAATTCTTTTAAATAACTCTTGAGTAAATAAAACAACTCTTAAGTAAATTAAAGAAAAGTGAGAATGTGAGAGTTACCATAACTTCCTTGAGACTTTTTTCAATAAAAGGAGGGTGCCATTGGAAGACTAAGTCTAATATAGAGGTTGGATGAATCTTATACATTTCAAATTTGGATAAGATTATCCTCAATTATTAATAAGAAAAGGGATAGTTGGTAGAAGATAACACTTTGATTTTGCATATTTTTTGTAAATTGTTCACCTATTAGGGATCTAGAATCCCCTTTGCACATGATATTGTACATCATTAAAATATCATTTTGGACCATAATCAAAAAGAACAAATTGATCTTAGTGATAAGATCTTTATTCAATATCTTAGACCAAAGGGACCTCATCCAAACTTGTATTCAACCTAGTGATATATCCAGTTATGATAGTACAATTGCAATCATTTGAATGAGCCAAAATTAACTCATCTTCTCTATCAAAATGATATATATGTAAACATTTCAACTATAGAGAATTTATGTTAGAAACCATTAATAGTATCTTGGCTATCAGAATCAAGGTAAAGAAAATTCCTTTTTTTCCTTCTTTAGACATTTATATATAGTCATCCATTTTATCCCCTAACACACTTTCCAATAATGGATAAATACTATCCCAAGGATTAGTTCTACACAAAGGTTGATCTAAGAGCCATGTATCTCCCAAAAATGAGCCTATTCTCCATTTTCAAAATTCCATTTACTTCCTTTTCAAAGGATATTTCTACTTTTAACCAAGAAATTCCATAAAAATGAGCTTGAAAGAAGAGGATCAAATGAAATCTTCTCGCAACTAGATATTTTGACTTAAGGATCTTTATCCACTATTTTCCTCATTTGGAAATCTCCAACTTAACTTCACAATAAGAAAATTTATTTATGAATTTCAACTTTTGGATACCCAACCTTCCTAATTTATAGTTATTTATTTATTTAGTCAATAGTCATTTCTATTTATAGTTATTTTATTTACTTGAAATAAATTTTATAGAAAGCTCTCAAGAAAATAAAATAACAACAATCAATATTTTGTAGTAATTTTAATTGATTAATATCAATTATAATTTCTAACATATTACAACAAAGAATAATTCCAATAACAATTATTAAAATGATTTGTGAAAAAATATTTTTTTAAATGAAAATATAACAATAACATAAAAATGTAAACAACTTTCAAAATATTATAATTCATAAAATCATTCACTCGATATAATATTTCTATATAATGAACATGAATTGTAGGAAAAATTAATATCATTTTCTTTCTTTTTTTTCATTCATAAAAAATGCTTAAATTCTATTAAATTTAAAATATTAAAGAATAAGAATTTTCCCATTAGACTATAACCATACTTGTACTTATCATTATTTAAATAAATAATGAATATCAACAATAATAGTAAGACACAAAGTGTCATGTCATGATGGAACAAAACTAAATATTTAAAGAAATAAAACTATCTAAGAGTAAATCATTTAATTTTTTATTTATTTAAGAGTTATCTTATATGTATGATCATATATAAAAATTGAAATATAAACTAAATATTTTAAAAATTAAAACTATATAAAAATTATTTAATTTTTTATTTACTTAAGAGTTATTTTGTAATAATAATAATTTTTATTTATTTAAGAGATTTGTTTTTTTCATTTACTTAAAAGATTTTATTGTGTTTAGAATTATTTTAGTTTATAAAGTAAAATTACATTTTATTGTGTTAAGAATTATTTTAGCTTATAAAATAAATTAAAAATATTTTATTGTGTTTAGAACAATTTTAGTGTATAAAATAAAAATAAAATTTTATTGTATTTAAATTAATTCTATTGTAAAATAATATGTATTGTTATAAATATCATATAAAATTTGTTTAACATTCTTCAATATACTTATAATGAAACTACTTTTTTAATTCATTATTTTAAATTTTAAATTATTTAACACCTTTATTATATACTTTTAAAATTTCATTAATATTATAAAATATATAATAAATTAGGAAAAAATCCATATCCCTTCTGAGCCAACTATTATTTTAAATATTAAATCATTTGAACACCTTTATTATATACTTAAAAAATTTCATAAATATTATGAAACATATAATAAATTAGAAAAAAATCCATATCCCTTCTAACGAGCAAAACTATAAAAGCCTCTAAATCCGTGCTCCCTATTTTCTTTCTTGCAGGGTATTTGTCAGTGTTTATTACACCATATTTAATCCCGCATTGAATGTGGGAGTAAAAAAAAAATAAGATTAATGTGATTTCTATTTTACATAGTTCATCTTTCTAACTTTCATTCGCAATGCATTTTAAAAGATTCGTGTGGAAACGAAAACAACTAACGTGAAAACGAAAGAATTAAAAAAGTTACGGAAATGAAATACATCAAAAACGGAAAGGTCAGTTTGGTGGGGCCCATGGGCCCGGCCACCTAAGTGGTCAACGCTTAGATTGTGTCGGTTAAGCCAGACCCAGGCTGATCAGTATAAGCTTCTAAGATGGTGTACAAAATGGTGAGAGGAAGAAAAACCCTCTATTGAGATGGGTGTTCTGAAACGTTCCAGGGACTTGAATTATTCAATACATTAGGATTATAGTTAATTTGTACTACCACTTGTTTTAAAAAGAGGTATAATGATTATGCTCATAGAAATTTATATAAGTTATTACATTAAACGGTATTTAATAGAAGATACATTATTTTTATTTATTAATTTTTATAAAAAATAATTTTGTATTCAATAAAAATAATGTTTTGAAATCATTTCAATTTGATTTGGAATGCAAGTTCCAACCTTTTTTTGCTTTTGTCAAATGAGTTTCAAATGAACTTACTCTTATATCATGAATGTGTGCTTGATCTTATTTTAAAGCTATGTATTAAAGACATTAGAAAGTTAGTTTGTGTTAAGCAAGAGGAATAAAGATGAAAAAATATAATGTCAATAACATGGATAAATCTCTAATGTGTTAAGTATTACTTACCATTTTACGTTTCCACCTACTAATAATTAATTTCCCCAAAAAATATTAGTGTTAAAAAATTGACTCAAATTTGGGTGCTAGAAATTGAGCCTCCAAATATAAATGAGGTTTGGTGGATGCTACAAGATAGGATGTCTCCAAATTCAAGAGATCTTCGAAAAGAATAAAGGACATGCACAAAATTGATTTATTTGACTCAAGGTTAGCTATTTCCAACAACCCCTAAATCTTGAGTCACTTTCATGCTCATTGTGTATTTGTAAAGCTAAATTATGTATTTTTAGAGATGACATTTTGTATCTTTTTGGAGTTGGCTATATTTGACTTGTAGAGCTAATTGTGAAGGCTTCAAAATTATTATCATTATGTCTAAAACATAGAAAAAGGGATCCAATTCCTAAATGAAATAGAACTAAATCGAAAGAAATAGGGGATCCACCTTTTAGGGGATGGACAACTTTGGGGTTAGGACCTATTTCACTCTCAATTCATTAGGAAACCAAGATCCCTCAACCAAGTGACTTAATTGAGGGAAGGAATACAATAAGGGGCGGTTTCCTTAGGTGTGATAGGGGTTCATCATTAAATGAAGCTTCAAAGGATAAATGCAAACTCTATGCACAAAACCCTAGAAACTTAAGAGCATGAAATCGGATTGATAAAAGAAAATGAAATAGAAGGGTACCTGGAAGAATGATGGACTCAAAGCAAGGTCTGTAACCTTGAAATTTTTCTTTTTAAAGTGCATTGGGACTCATATGCCAAGCTGTGTGATTTAGTCCTTGTTTACGATTTCTGAGTAGAATCTGGAATCTCCTAATGACTACTTAAGATCTACAAAAATATGGAAAAAAGGTTGTACTAGGACTCATACGCCCAGACAGTTACAAAGTGTCCCGAAAAAGTGAAAAGTGTCATAGGAGCAAAATTTTGAATTGAAACTTTGTGAGCCTCTGAAAATGGATTAAATAGGCACTTTACCACATGTTTCCTATAAATAAGTTGGATATCTTGCTCTAGATCTTTGTTTCCATGAGCCTTGATAGCTTCTTATGACAACTTTGCAACTTTTTGCGACTTTATAATTTTGGTACTTTTGAAGGCTTCAAATCCACTTTTTCTTCAACCTATAAACCTGCAACATACAAAGATAGGGAAAAATGCTGATTTTTTAGGGAATGGGGGTTTTCCTTGGCCAAACCCTATTTTGGTAATCAAAACTTAATGAGAAATGAAGCATGAATGAAATGAAACATGAAACATAAGATGAAACAATAGAACCTTGTTGATCTGCAAACAAGCATGAAGTGGCCTTAATGGATCTAGATCTTGATCATGATTCTTGATGAAAGATAATACCTTTGAATACTTGAATTGATCTTGAACAATACATCACAACATTAGCTCAAAACCACATGCATGACGTATCAAGCTTTTGACATGATAATGGATCTTGATTGTTGCAATGATCTTCTATAAATCTGCCTTTGAATGCCTTCTCGAATGCTCTTGAATACTCTATAATGCTCTTGTGAAATATTAGGATGCTTCACTCAAAATTGCTAGGTGAAACTAAGTGAAATAGCCTCGTATTTATACTTTTTTATGCCAAATTTCCCAAAATTACAACACTACAAGTTGATATCAGATCAAGGATAATTTAAAATCCTACCAAGAATTTGATTTAAAATAGGTCCTGGTCAAAGTAGAACTCATACAATAGTTGGGGCATTTGAGTCCTAGTGTCTTAAACATGGGACACAAACTCCAAGAACTGTCTTGTTTAATGTGAAATTTGAAATCAAGTCCCAAGACCTAGGTGGGACCCATATGCCCAAGGTGGCGTATGAGTCCATGATCACTAGATCTTGAACATATAATCCAAAAACATGAATTATGACTTGTCATTTATTAAATGTCAAGATTATCCTCAAAAAAATGCATTTAATAAGGCTCGTGGATGGAAAATAGGACCAATTAAGGCATAAAGAGGCCAAATTCCAATGAAAAAATCCCAAACCTTAATGTGAATATTTAGAACATATTACAACACAAAACTAAGGCATCACTTAGCTCATTTTGTCAATTATACCCAAATTAAGTGAGAAAAAGCGATACTTTTTCAGTCACTACATTTAGCCCCCACTTTAGTGAGAGGAAGAACTTGCTTCAAACTCACACTAAAGTAGACATTAAAGAGGGGTCCAAGTGTACCAATGTGGATGGTATAGGATAAAAAAGATAAAAGGAGGTGGCCAAGCCCCTAGGATCCAAGATCCTATGTCAAACCAACAGAAGCACAAAGGGACACACACAAGGTGTATGATATGGAGCATCAAGATACACAAACATACAATGTCAAAGACATAGAGAAGAAAGAAAAAGAAAAAGAAGGAAGTGGATCAAACCTCAACTATTTATCCAACACGATGTCGATCAAGCCTTAGTTCTTTATCCAAAAAACAAACACTCACTCTGAGGCAACGAAACTTCAGGTTGTCCACTGGGTGAGTATCCAAAAAGGGTGGCTTAGTGAAAAATTCATGGCTCTGTATCGACTTCTCATCATAAAATTGTAAGAGAGGGGGACCAACCACACCAAGGCTCTAGGTCATAGAGAGCCAAGAGCGGAGGGCTTCCCTAACTTACCTCACTCTAAAGAATGTTTTGGGATGAGGATTGAGAATGAAGAGCACTATCAAGTTCTTTTATCACTCTATAGACCCAAAAATCTGATTGGGGCTAGACGAGCCAGTTTTTGGAGTCCAAACTACACCTCAGACAACTCTCTATTTGAGGATGGTAGTGCGGTTCTGAGATGACAACGCGGCATGCTAGCATCTCTCTGGTGTGTTGGCATCCGTACAACCTTAAAATGTAAAGTACAGTAAGAAAAGCACCAAAAACCTACTGATAGCCTAGCTAACTAACTTTAATGAAATGATTAGAATGATAAAGTATGAAAAGTAAGTACAAAAATGATAAAATAGTAGATAAAAAAAGAGTGACAAATATCAACTTACTAAAACACCAATTTTCCAATGAGCTCCACACACACATTCACCTACACACAAGAAAGAAGGGAAAATTGTTGGGGTTGTATAGGGGTTTGACTCAGTCAAACCCCCACTTTGGTGTTTCCACCTCCATGGACAACCAAAAAATAAATGGAGTAGAAAGTATGATAAAGGAAATAGAAGAGAAAGAGAGATTGTTGAGCACTACAAAACAATACTACACTACTCTATCAAACTACAAAAGGAGAAGTGAAACATTATCACCTCCACCCAAAGGCTCTCAAGGCTAATGAAGGGAGAATGCAAGTAATGAACTTGGAAACGTCGCCACATCACAACGGTGATGAAGGGAGGTCTCGCAAGACTCCAAGCTTGCAACTTCTATGGTAGTGCAACATGCACAAAGTTGGTGTGAATGGAGTAACAAGCTACTGCAATTCTTAATGAAGTTGTGTAGATTGCTAGAATTATGCATAAAATGTTCAAGAGATGGAGAAATTGCTAAGAGATGTGAAAAAGATGAAGTGAGTGTGAAATGAATTCCTTTGAAGGCCAAAATGAGAGAGAATGAAGCCATTTGCGAGTTAGTTGGTCACATAGAGGTGTTACAATTTGACCCCAATGAGGTGTGTATTGTCCTTGCAAATTCCAAATGCAAGAATCTATTAGGGATGGCAACATGTTGCACAAATTTCTGTGTGCTGCACTCATGTCCCTGACAAAACTTCCCTCACCGACGCACAAAACATGTGCCAATCAGATGGAAGATAGGTGGGCGATGTGGAATTTTTCCTTTAGATTTGATTTTCTAAGGTGGGGGTATGCAAAAGTGGAATTTACACAAGGGGTGCAAATTCACTCATATATATTTTTCCCCTACTTTAGCAAGTATGTGTATCAATGAGTGTTCAGTAAAGTAGATTGAAAAGTTAGAAATGTATACCTGAACCATCAAGGAAGAAGATCATAGTCTAGCGAGCTCAAAAGTGCACGTCAGGAAAAGGACTCCATGGGTACTCTCTCTCAAGTGAGGAGGTTCAAACAAAATGACTCTGTAGCCTTGCAAAACTAAGAAGTTACATAAAGTACACTAAAGGCCTATAGACCAACAATGGAAAAATCTCACAGGGTGCAAGTGCTTCACTGGCCCTTGGACCTGCAAAGAAGGCATTCTCCCAAGTACTCTCTCATGAAGGAAGCCTAGTGAAAGGGGACTCCGTAGAGTCAGACTAGAAAGTGGCTTCATAGGCGCACCTGCAAAGCAACATGTTAATCCATAGATAAAACGTGTCAGAAAATAAAAAGTAGCCATGCATGAAAACAAACAGATAGTCACACGGAAAATTAACAAATTGAAAGGCTTTCAAAGGGGTCTCTTGGGAACCCTTCAAAAGAAGAGGGGTCCACTCAAGGGATGCACTGTTTGAAAGTGCAAGAATATTTTTTACAAATCGATTCAATCATTAATGAATCCTTTTGAAATATTTTCACTTCACCAAGGAATTCAAAAGGAACAAAATTCCCCATCACGAGGGGAAGATCAAGACTTCTCCCATAGGAAAATTTTCTCCCACCTGAAAGGAAATTTTCTTCAAGTTATTTCATTGCAAACCCATGACGAAGGAAACAAATTCCGCTAGGGGTCCAAGTTGAGAATGCGATTTTTGAAAAAGGTTGCAAGGATTTTCAAGAAAAGATTCATTAGAAACGAATGCATTTTCTAAAAATCAAAATTGACATGAAAGTGACATTGTTGCACATATGAGGGACAACTCAAGCAAAGAAGAGAGAAAGGTAACAAAAATATAAGAGAAACAATAACCTCACAAAAAAAGGGCACAAGCTACCATCGGTCATATACTTTTGCATACTTCACAATGTATGGATTTTCACATTCATAAAACTTGCATTCATTGAACAAAATCAACTTTTACTTACACCATTCCCTGATTCCATAAACTCCTAAGTCTCGATCAAACACAATGTCTTCATGTGCCCTAGAAAAATGGCCCCTTGTCATTTTCATGGTCTTTTAGGTCTTGTTTCATTTAGGCTAGACAACATTGCACATAACATAATTTGAATGAACTAGTTAGCATTTTTGCTCCTATCTCTCTCCTTTTAGGTGAAAAACCCTAGAAGAGTTAGAGAGTCCATAGGAAGCCAAAAATCTATGGTTCACTTCGTAATATTCTAAGTCGGCCAAACATAATTTGAATTAGGTCACAACAAAAAATTCCCATGATGGAAAGGAATGAAACATGGACCAATCAAGACCTCCTCGCTCAAATCAACACGCTACCATGATATCTGGAAATAGAATATACACGTTACAATGCAGTTAATATTCTGGGACACATTAGTCAATTTCTAGATTGGTCCAGACCCATAAGACTGTATCTCATTATGTTGCGAAATGAATGGGACCAAGACAAGCATGACCAAAAATAGATCATCACAACACAACATCTGGAGCACGCCAATATGAATCAACAAAGCATCATAATCACTCAAGTTATGTTGACATCAATGCCAACCATTAATGACACCAATCAATGGCATCACATTCCAACAATCTCCCCCCTTTTCATTGATGACATCATCCATCAACAACAAACCAAAAAAATCAATGTCAACATCATTAGCATCAAGGACCTTCTTTTCTTCTCCCCCTTTGACATCAAGGACAAAGCAAAAAATCTTCCCCTAAAAACTTACTTCGCTCCCCCTATGAGGAAGCCACCAAGTATTGATCCAAATAAGAGTAACATATAACACCCTAGACCAATGCACACCCTAGTGCAAATTATTAAAGACTAGGAGGGGATAGAACCCTAACTTCTACCAGAGATACTCAAAGGTATCTTTGCTCAATGGTTTTGTGAAAATGTCTGCAATCTGCTCTTTTGTAGGTACATATTCAAGTCTAAAATCATTTTCCAATACCTTCTCCCTCAAGAAATGATATTTAGTGGATATGTGTTTCGTTTTAGAGTGTTATACCAGATTCTTGGAAATGTTTATTGCACTGGTATTATCACACATAATTGGGACCAGCTCATCAAATGATATGCCAATATCCTTTAGCATTTGTTTCATCCACAATACCTGAGTGCAACATGAGGATGCTACAATGTATTTAGCTTCATCACTAGATAAAGATATAGAATCTTGTTTCTTGCTTGACCAAGAAACCAATTTGGAGCAGAGAAAATAAGCTACACCACTTGTGCTCTTCTTATTATCAACACATCCAACCCAATCAACATCAGTATAAGCTCTCAAATTAAAAGATGAGTCCTTTGGATACCATAACCCCATATCTTATGTAACCTTTAAATATCTAAAGATTCTTTTTACTGCAACATCATGTGATTCCTTTGGTTCTTGGTGAAATCTAGCTGCTAAACAAACAACATACATAATGTCCGGTCTGGTAGCAGTCAAATATAACAATCCTTCAATCATTGACCTATACATACTTGCATTAGATTTAGGTGAATCATCTTCTTTTTTCAACTTGCATCTAGTAATAATAGGTGTACAAACTAGTTTTGAATTCTTCAATCCAAACTTCTTCAATAATTCTTTGGTATACTTGGATTAAGAAATGAAAATTCCTTTATTGTTTTGATTTACTTATAGTCCAAGGAAGAAATTTAGCTCACCTATCATAGAAATTTCAAATTCCTCATGCATTTAATCTACAAATTTTCAGCACATCATCATTTCCTCCAAAAATTATGTCATCAAGATAGACCACAACAATCAACATTTGATCTAAGTGAATTTTGTAGTATAGATTATTGTTAGTAGATCCCTTTTGAAATCCTTGTCTAATCAAGTACTTGTCTAATATTCCATACCAAGCTTTAGGTGCCTTCTTCAATCCATATAAAGCTTTCTTCAACCTACAAACAACATCCGGGTCACTTTCGGACTTGAATCCCTTTGGTTGCACAATATAGACTTCTTCCTTCAGTTCTCCATTCAAGAATCTATATTTTACATCCATTTGATAGACTTTGAAATCCTTAAAAACTACAAAAGCTAAGAATATCTAGATTGCTTCCATACAGGCAACAGGGGCATATGTTTCTTCAAATTCAATACCTTTGACTTGAGTGTAACCTTTGCAAACCAATCTTTCCTTGTTTCTCATTACCTTTCCATTTTTGTCCAACTTGTTATGGAATACCCACTTTGTTCCAATTATATTTTTGTCTACCAGTCTAGGCACAAGTTCCCAAGTCTAGTTTTTCTCTATCTAATTAAGCTCTTCTTTCATTGCCTTCACCCAATTCTGATCATTGCATGCTTCTTCCACAATCTTTGGCTTAGTTTCTAAGAGTAGTAACAATAACAGTTTATCTTCAGCTACTTTTCTTCTTGTGATTATTCCCTTATTCTTATCTCCAATAATCTAATTTTTTGAGTGCTTTTTTTATACATACCTTGGGGTTTTAGCTGTAGTTGTCAGAGCCTCTGTTGTCTCTTCTTCTTCTTTCTTATCTTTTTCTCCTTTTTCATCTTAGTTGTATGATTCATATTCAATATGCTTGTTAGGATTTCTATGAATATCTTCATCTACTTTCACATTAGCACTTTCAACTATCTTGTCCAATCTCTTGTTGTAACACCAGTGTGCTTTGCTTCTTGTAGAGTAGCCCAAAAATATGCCTTCATCTACTCTTTTGGTGAAGTTTTTGAGATTTTCCTCATCTCTTCGGATGTAGCATTTGCTTCCAAATATTTGGAAGTACTTCACTATGGGAGCTCTTCCATGCCATAGCTCATATTATGTCTTTCCATATTTCATCTAGAACAATATTCTGTTAAGAGTGTAAACTGTTGTGTGTATTGCTTCTCTCTAGTACACCTGAGGTAACCCTGGTTCATTGATCATTGTTATAGTTGCTCCTTGAACTGTTTGGTTCATTCTTTCCACTACACCATTATGTTGAGGTGTTCTAGGAGCAGATAGCTATCTTTTAATGCCATGGTTTTCATAGAATTTTTTGAATTCATCAGTGTACCATAGACAAAGGGCAACTTGTTTGAATTGGGGAATACTTGATGATAAATTGGACTTAATAAGGCATTGATTTGGTGTTGTGTGGTGTTTTACACATCCACACTAGGTCTTGGACCCTTGCAAACTAAATAAAATGCATTTATTCATTTCTTGTAAAGGTGTTGTAAAGGACTTTCACACCTCGCTAGACTTAATGAACCCATCTTCCCTTAATTAAACATTATAAAATGTATTTAATTGCATCTTCACATCAATCTATAAGGCTTGTAAACTAAACTTAATGTTAATCTAGTGTTGTAATGTGTCTTACACGTTCACATTGGACGTTGTGCCTTTCTAGGCTAAGTCGACCTCATTTTAGTGTTGTAAAGTGTATTTAATCACACTTTCACATTGAATTTTGTGTCCCAATCCCTAATTTACCTTCACATTATCTTTAATAGGCCCATATTACCCCATATTGTGCATCTCGAGGCATAAATTAATTAAATAATAGGCTAAGTCATCATATAAACCTAATTTTCTTATCTCCTGACAACCCAGCTGGCAAATGGGCCCCTCTAGGAATAATTCGCTATATGTGGAAAATGAGTCCCTACTAGGTGGGACTAATTCCCCATCTTTGGTGAATGAGTCCTTGCTAGGTGGGACTGATTTTCCCAAGGTGGTGAATGAGTCCCATTTGGGCCATTTTTGACTTTTGAGTGAGAAAAAATAGGTTTTAAGTTTAATTTTTCTTCATGTCGGCCTTGGGGATCTAATTTATGAGAAAATTAGGAGAATTTTATATAAAACCAAGTCTCTAAACTCTAATTGATAATCTCTCCACTCATTCACAACTCATTCATCATTTTTCTTCCACTTCAATTCAAGCAAGTTAGGGTTTTATCACTCTAAGTCATCAAGAAAGCTTCCAAAGACATTCAAGGGAAGAAAATTCCTCCATTGTTGTAGAAACTAAAGATAAAACATCATGGAAAGGTATGAAATCCATTGTTTCATACTTCATTACATTCTTTCATCATTTTGGTTTGATTACCTAAAAGGGGTTTGACCAAGGCAAACCCCCATGCCCTAACATCCAACATTTCTCCTTATTGTCTTGTGTGTTTGTAAATTTAAGCATCTTGGAAGCTTGGAAATCATTAAGAATCAAGTTTCAAATTTTTTTAAGTCTTCTCTTCATTGTCTAAGAAAAAATATCCACCAAAAGTAACTTTCAGACCTAGAAATTAGACTTTCAGAGGTAGACACCTATTAGGAACTAGAGAGCAGATCAGAGACTTCAGTTTCCACCTTTGGATTTTTATAAATTCAAAAGTGGACTCATTCACTATGGGTGTTGAATGAGTCCCACTACTAGGGATGATTTTGGTTTTCTACAATTTTGGATAGCCATTTGTCCGAAATAGGCTCTAGAATAATTTCCCAGATCTGGGACTAATTTTCCCTGAATGGTGAATGAGTCCTAGTAGGCCAAAATTTCAGCATTAGTAGCATTTCAAATTTCATTTCTAGTCTCCAACAAGATCTTAGGTGCATACCTTCAGTTTCATCCATTTTTGTTACAGTTTGCATTCATTTCTAGGTGTTTTTGCATATCATAATGTGTTTTCAAACAAGTTGCATTTCAATAGTTTTCACTTAATAATTGATATCTTTTACTAGTTTTATGCATCTATATCATTTAATTTAGTCATAATTTCATTGTACTTGCATTAGTTCGAGTGAACCACCTAGGTTTTTGGCCTATCTCTCTCCTTTTAGGTGAAAAACCCTAAGAGTGCAAGAGAAGTACATAGACCCAAAAATCTATGGTTCATTTTGGTGAATCTGCTTTTCAAATGCTTTCTTATCTAATTTGGTGTCCATCGTCATCCTAGAATTCACTTGCATTCCATTTTGCATTATTTAAGTTGCATTCTAGGGTTTCAAATTTTGCATTAGTGAAGGTGCATATAGGTTGCATTTTTGCATCTCAAATCATTTAAATTTTCTAAAATTCTACATTTTTAACTTAGGTCTGCATCATAGAACTCAGAAAACATCAAAATCACTTAGAAATTTTTGAAATTTTTGAAAAAAATCCCCATTGGGACTAATTCGCCACCTTGAGCGAATCAATCCCTTTTCACCCCTGAAACTTCCTTTTACAGACCTAAAAGCCCATTTTTTATGCTTCTATTTGCTACCATTACCTATCTATATCAGTTGGCTGAGTTTCTATAACATGCTTTTCATTAGATCTAGCTTAAATTAGCTCATTTCATGCATTTTTAAATTTCACATTTGCATTACCAACATTTCATCTTTTAGGTTGTTGCATAATGTAATTAGAAAATTACCTTGTTTCACATCTTAAAATTGCATTTCAACATTCCATTTTAAGTCATTGTCTTGCACTTTCTTTACTTTTCTATGATAGCATGTTTTCTTTCAAGAGATCATGTGGCTTTGATTTCATTCAAAATGGATTGCATAAATACAACATTCCCTCTTATGAGGTCAACTTTGATTACAAAAATTAGGTCTTTAAGAAACATGACCAAACCATTGACACAATCCTTAATATTACATTGCCCATTCATGAGAATGGTAGTGTAGAAAATCATAGCAATCATACTTTTTCTTCTCCTGATATCTCTCCTATTAGTGATGAAGGTATCTTGGTGAAAGAAGATACAAGTGTTGAAAGCCTTGATTCTCTCTCTCTTCATTCCCCTTTGGAACATGTTAGACAACAAGAACATGCGATCATAGACACATTTCTAAATATCACCTTACCTAGTCTTCATAATCATGACAATCAAACTTATCCATCTCCTAATATACCTCCTCGACATAAAGAGGATATGATAGTGTTAGAAGTTATCACTATTAAGAATCATCAAACCCTTGATCCTCCCTTCCCTACTGCTCCTACCATTTGGGATAATCTATTTGAAAATCATAGTGGTCCTTCTCTTGATGCCTGCCCCACTTGTGACGAAGCTACTTTACAAACTTTAACCTTGGATGAACATATTACAAGCTCTTCTAGTAGGGTAGATAATATGGAACATGAGAATGAGACCTTAGGGAATTGCGGCAATCAAATAGAGTCTTCATCTCATTTCCCTACTATCGATAAACACAAAACTCCAACTATTGATCATTCATTCTTTTCTTCAAAACGTTTCTTTGGTTTGCTTTCCTTCTTTATATCCTTTGTAGATAGTGTTGTTTGGTTTGGCTAGTCTTGGAAAATATCTAACTACCCTTGTTGAACTTATCCTTACCAAATTTTTAGAGTTGATGTGACACATCCTCCAGTGCCACAACCAGTTGTCATTGGAATGAGAAAATAAGCATCTCTTTGTGCTCCTTCTAATTGATACATATTCCCACTTGTTCTTTTTCTAGCTGCAATAACAATTTCAGATCTCACAATCATTATCCTGAAACACCACATTATAGCCATTTTCGCACATCTTCCCAACCCTCAGAAGATTATGATATAAACCCTTCACATAGTAGAAATTGTCAGTGGTATACTTTCTATCAAATGTAATAGAACCAATTCCGACAATCTGTGTTTTTTTATCATCTCCAAATCTAATAGAACCGCCATCATATTTCTCAAGCTTCACAAACTTACTTTTATCACCGATCATATGATTTGAACATCCACTGTCAATCAACCATTCATTTCTATTTCTTTTAACAAACAATGCGGATTCATTGTTATCATTGGATTTCAGAAAAATATTAGAGATATCAAATATATAGGTTCATCCTTTTCCACCAAAAAAATAATCCTCATGATCTGATTCATCATCTGAGACATGTCAATATTTTCAGTAACATAATAGGCCTTCTTATTGATCTTTTAAAACTTTTTCCTTGATCCTTTTTCCAAACGCATAGTTGCTAAATGACCAATCTTTCCACATCTAAATCATTTAAGAGGAAATATACCTTTGTACTTGTTGGTACCTTTCTTCAGTTTCCTTGTGAATTTTTCTTCCAAATCATCCAAAATTTTATCATCTAGATCTTCTTCTATCTTCGTGGATTTGAAGGTTGTTTTAGATTTCTCCTTTTCTTTTCCAAATTTTATCATCTCAAACATGGTCAAGGTGCCAAATAGTTGCTCTTTGGTGAATTTCTTCGGATCATAGACTTCCTCAATAGTTGAGATCTTGTAACTGTAGCTCTCCATTAGGGTCATCAGAATCTTCTCCATAACATCTTCATCTGTTAGAGCTCCTCCTTGGTTTTTGACTTCATTTACTGCACTGTCAACTCTCTAAAAGTAGCTTGCTATATCCCCACCTTCTTCCATCCTCAAGTTTTCATATCTGTGCTTAGCTGTCAATTTCTTTGATAATTTGACTCTATCATTTCCTTCATAGATTTCTTTCAACTTTTCCAAAACTTCATAAGTGGTGCCTAATGAAATAACCTTTGTTAACTCAGTTTTAGACAAAGCACTAAACATTTCATATCTTTCCTTTTCATTCTCTTCATAGGCATAATTTCATCCATAGAACTAGGACCTGCTGCTGGTTCAACATATTTTTTCTCAACAGCTTTCTAGGTCTTGTAACCTAGGGAGATCAGGTAACCTCTCTTCTTCACTTTCCAGAAATTGTATTCAGATCCATCAAACACAAGGATTGTAAATTTGTGCACCATCAGATCTACCTAAAGTAGTTAAGATCTTCTTCAAGGAAACAAAGCTTTGATACCAATTGTTGAATAATCTGGATAATTGAGAGGGGTGTGAATCAATTATTATAAAAAAAAATTATTGACTTTAATTAATCCAGAGCAAGCTTAAATCAATCAAATAATTATCTAATAGATATCAACATGAAGGCACACAACAAAAAAATGCACAATAAACACCAAAATTTATGTGGAAACCCAAGAAGGGAAAAACCACAGAGAATGCTAATTCTCAATTATAAAACATCGGTTAAGGTGACACCAGTTAAGGTGATTTTTACAAAGGCTCACTGCCAATTTGCTCACTACAGGTAAGGCTCACTACTGGTTGGGCTCATTGCTTGACTATTGTAGCCAAAGACACAAAAGGATCACTGCCAAAAGAGAAAGGATCACTGCTAAAAGAGAAAGGCTCATTGCCTATAGAAAAAGGGCTCATTGCGAGAAGAATGATGAAAGGGAATCCACCGCTGAAATAATTGTCACCAACAATGACACTAGATAGAATCCCACTGTCTATTGCCTTTGGTCATATACTTTTGCATACTTCACAATGTATGGATTTTGGCATTCATCACACTTGCTTTCATCAAACAAAATCAACTTTTACTTATACCATTCTATGCTTCCATAAACTCCTAAGTCGGCCAAACACAATGTCTTCATAATCTTCTAAGTCGGCCAAACACAATTTGAATTAGGTCACCACAAATCATTCCCATGGTGGAAAGGAATGAAACGTGGACCAATCAAAACCTCCTCGCTCAAATCAACATGATACCATGATATCTAGAAATAGAATATACACGTTACAATACAAATAATATTCTAGGACACATTAGTCAATTTCTAAATCGGTCCAGACCCATAAGAGTGTATCTCACTATGTTGCAAAATGAATGAGACCAGGACAAGCACGACCAAAGATAGATCATCACAACACAACATCTAGAGCACGCCAATCTGGATCACCAAATAATCAGAATCAATCAAGATATGTTGACATCAATGACAAACATTAATGACAACAATCAACAATATCACATTCCACCAGTATTTTCTTCTAAAGTGGTTGAAGTGGATTCTTTTGAATTTTGTGTTGACATTACTACTTTTTCTTTTCCCTTTTTATACTCTTTTGTTATGTTCTTGTATTCTCCCATGAATGTAGGTATGAAATCAAAGGAACTCAAAGCATCTTCCAATAATTTTGTGACTTCTTCAATATGTTTTTCTTTATCTTTCTTGACATACAAACAACTTTTAGGTTCAGGGTCGACCTTGATTGTATACAATTTGTTATATATGAGTAATTGTATTGTCACTTAGTTGCTGTGAAACATTATCATTATCAAGTTAGCTTTTAGGTGATTCTAAGATAAGGATGGATTAATTTTGAACTTGTGGTTGTTTTGAGGGTGGATAAATGATAATTTGAGGCTTAGGTGGTTCAATAATTAGAGGACTCAAGGGAGTTCTAATGTTCATAACCTCAACACATTTGTCCTTATTTTCATGATTTTTTAGCGAAGGGGGGTCTAATGTCACCTCAACATCTTCATCTAAGGAATCCACATCAATTTTTTTTGAAATAGATGTGTCAATGTTCTCATTTTGTTGCACCATAATATCCTCCCTAGTAGGAGAGTTTTTTATGAGAGAAAAAAACTAGATGTTCATGACATTCAATGTTTCGTTCTTCTTAAATAACTTCATCACAAGTAGGGGACTCATCAATGGTTGGGTTTTATTGTTTATCAATGATGGCATTCTATTGTTCAATAATGTTTTCCTGAGGGAAAGGGGGACAAATAGTATTCTCATAACTCTCATTGGGTTGATCATCTAACATCAAAATATCTTTGTCACAAATGGGAGAGATATTAGGAGAAGGCCAAATTTGATTGTTATGATTGTCTATGATTTCATTCTTTTTCTCTAAGGTATCATTCTCTTGTGCCATAATATCTACCCTAGTAGGAGAGTATTTAGGGGAGAATCAAACAAGATGTTCATCATATTCCATGTTTATATTTAATAAAGTTACTTCTTCACCAATAAGGGAGGCATCAAGAGAAGAACAACTATGAGTTTCAAGCTTGCCAATGATTGAATCCTTTTGTTCAAATAAATATTTCCAAATTTTAAGGACATTAGGAAGGAGAGGAAGAATGCTATAACATTCAATCATTGGATCTCTTGAAACCAACATATCCTCTTCACAAATGTGATTTTCATGATTGTGCACAATTACACCCTCTTCCACTAAATAATTCTCACAGGTAGGGGAGGTGTTGGGATATGAATGGAGACTAGGTAAAGTAGTGTTAATGATCTCATCTTCCTGTGTCATACTATCTTCCCAAGAGAGACAAACAAGACTTTCATGATTCTCAATGATTGTATCTTCTTTCACCAAGATACCTTCATCACTAATAGGAGAGCTATTGGGAGAAGAACAATTGTGATTGTCATGATTGTATATGCTTGCATCCTCTTGCATCAAAGATTTAGTGGATGATCTAGGTGAGATGAATTCCTCAAGGGCTTCATCTAACATGTCAAAGTCATCACAACTAAAGGGTTTGAAGGGTATGCTTTTTCCAAGGGTTATCATTTTTTTCTTTGTTTCTTTTGATGTTTTTGGTTTTTGTTTTTGTTTTCTCATGATTGAAAAATGTAAACTAATCTATCTATCAAAATGAGCAATAAATTGAATTAAAAAACAAATAGTTTCAGGAATTTATTTCTTAGATCTAAACACAGTAACAAAAAAGAAAACCATAGACTAATAACTACCTAGAAATTTGCCTAAAATTTCTATATAGGGACTCATTAACCACCTAGGGTGAATGGGTCCAAGTTAAAGGTTTTAAAAAGGTGAAAAATGCAATTTTTAAGTTTTTTTTTGTGTTTTTTGTGGCCAATTTAAAACTGTAACTCTTGTGAAAAAAAATTCTAGAATTTGATGATCTAATCCAAGTGAAATGAAGGGTAAATGATGTTGAAATGCACAAAGAAAATGAGAGGGGTGGTGAATCAATTGTCACAAATCACATTCATAATAGATCTTAAACAATTTCACATCCACTTTAATCTGTTATTAAGTATGAGCATGAAGTGCAAATAAAAAAAAGCAATATCATCACAAGAAACACTAGATTTACATGGAAAATCCAATAAGGGAAAAACCATGGTGAGGATTAACTCATAATATAAGAGTAATTGCAAAACTGTTTACAAAGAGGCTCACTGCCAGAGGGCTCACTACCCAAGATAAAACTCAC
This sequence comes from Sequoia sempervirens, assembly GCA_007258455.2. Classification (NCBI taxonomy): domain Eukaryota; kingdom Viridiplantae; phylum Streptophyta; class Pinopsida; order Cupressales; family Cupressaceae; genus Sequoia; species Sequoia sempervirens. The sequence goes on along the minus strand of VDFB02000013.1, from coordinate 261,923,324 downwards.
TAGCCAAATAGGAGGCTCATTGTCTACATATATACAAAGATAGAAAGAAGAATGTTACATAGAGAACATTATCTCAATGCAACAGAAGATCCACCACAACAACTTGCACACATCTGTAGCCTTGATCAAAGAATTCTGGACACCATCAGCTCACTACTTTCAAGAGTCTAACACATTGAAGTCCTTGTTGCTTCAGTTCACTTTCACACAATCTCTCGCATCTACGTTGCTTCTCACACTTTTGGCATGTAATCCTTAACATATTGTCTTTTATTTATATCATCTTCAACCTTAGAAACTTTCTCCAAGGTTGGCTACACACTCTTCATTTTACAAATTCAAATTAGGTCGATAACTGAACATTCTCATTGTGGATGAGAATGAGAGCGGACCAAACCAACACTTAATATAGGACCCAAAACAACATCTTGGATCAATCACATGCTTCCTTAATTGATACTTATCCTTCACATGACATGTAAACACCAAGTTTGCCAAACCTAATGAAAATACCAATGAACTTTGAAGTGCACACTTTCGTAACAAGAAGGTAACATGCAGACCACATAACATGCTTCACCATACACTGGAGCACATATTAGATGCCTTCAGATTCATCTGTAGCTACTACAAGAACCTTCATACACATAACACTTTCCATCAGTCCATCTAGACTATACAAACACACATAGTAACTCTGAAACTAGTCTTCTGGAGCACTAAACCATGAACACCTTTGAAAAAACATAGATAACACCATTACAAGCCTTTTTCCAAATCCATAAGACTTGAAACAAACCAACAAAGGACTACAAAGCAAATACATTTCTCCCAGTCCATAGAAAAACAACTTTTCCAGAATAGTTCACAAATTGGTGAACTCAACTTTAACTCTACATCAAACCAAAAGTTAAAATCTAGGATATATCACCCAAGGATGCCCTTAAATGACACTTTAGATTTGTACAAGCATAGTATCAACACAGAAGAAATGTGGAGCACATACTGGAGCACATTCTGAACACACACACACAATTATGGCTTCACTATCTATTAATTTTCTCAAAAGCACTTGGTAACTCATCATATCAACACACTTGCAACACCATAAAGATAGATCCATGTACTCACAACATTTCAATAGTATCTCAACTATACATGCACAACCTACAATCACTTGTTTCCTTTCTCTGCAACAACGTATACTACGTTGACATCAATGACAACACCACTATACTAATTCATACTTGCAACAATCTCCCCCTTTGCCATTGATGGAAATACATGATGTTAAAAACCATCAAAGACAACAATATCCTTTTTCTTTCACTATTATTTTTCACATGACTCTCTCTCCCCCTTTGAAATCAATGGCAAAGAACAATTTTTTTTTTACATAATTATGATCACTCCCCCTTAGGAGTGCACCCATGACAACACACATCTCATATTGCAACAATGATGAATCTTATACCTTCTCTCTTAAGAAATTATATCTTATATATAGGTATATCCTTTGTCCTTGAATGTATTACTAGATTCTTTGAAATATTTATTGCACTTGCATTATCACATAAGATAGAGATAGGATCATCACACATCACTTCTATATCCTTCAATGTTTGCTTCATCCATAGTACCTATGTGCAACAAGATGTTGTTGCTATGTACTCAACCTATGCAGTGGATAAAGAAACTAAATCATGTTTCTTGCTTAGACATGAAACCAACCTACATCCAAGAAAGAATGCACCACCACTTTTACTCTTCCAGTCATCTACACAACTAGCCCAATTTGTATCATTGTAAGCACTCAAAGTAAAATCAGTATCCTTAGGATACCACAAACCATAATCTAGAGTCCCTTTTAGTTATCTGAATATCCTTTTCACAACTATAACATGTGATGAGCCCAAAATATGCTCATAGTTTGGATATTATGATGAACTTTTAATGCCTTTACTTTTGTTATTCGTGGTTCTTTAAAACTCTTTTGAAACCTTTTATGGGGATATCCTGTAGCAAAACATTTGCATATTCCTGTAGCTTATTGTGTTGACTTGACTACATTTATTACCCCATTGACTCCCTAAATGATTGGTATATCGCATACAATTTTTGAATGATGAAACAGATTTAAATGTGTGATTAATGAACGGATATTATTTATGTGTCATACACCTTTTCTTTCACATCTGTTACCTTTTGTTTCGCAGGTTGTTGAAGAATGATCGAGTCAAGCACAACCGATCTCGCCCTTGTAGTAAAGTCCATTTCCTGCACAACTTTGAGGAAGCTCCGGCGAAGATTCTTTGACCAAAACCGTTGGGAAAGATTTTTAATGACAGTCAATCTGGAAAGAGTGGAGCACTAGATTCTCTCTGGATCGGGTTGAACATAAATTCATTTATGAAGTTTGTTCCTTGATTCTGGAAAACACTTTACTTCCACGTCTTTCTTTGATAGGGTTAGTTAGTTAGTTGCTCTCCTGATTTTAAATAAAGTACTCCTCCTGTGCGAGTGAGAGGGGAGATGATAGTTAGAGTAAGATAGAAGCATAGTGATAGAAAGATAGCAGATATCATGTAAGAGTCAGTATGATAATGAAAAGCGGAATCTGTTTGACAAGAGATAGAGTTTGTTGTTAGTTTATATCAACAAAGCAATGTATACCATTCTGTTTTCATGAATAAAGTTTGATGAAGTTCTGAGTTCAGCACCTGCGTAATCAGTAGATGTTTTCTAAGGGGTCCCACTTAGTAAGTATCTATAACTAGTTAGTTAGCTGTTCTTTTCTGTTGATCTTCAGTTAGCTTTCATCTTTGAAGTTTTCATACAAACTCAGTCTTGTATTGCTCCTGCAGATAGGGAATCCATCCCTGTGCCTGTTCTTGCAGCATAAGGCCAGTTCTTAGTTTGTGTTTCAGTCGTAGCTGTTATGGTTTTTGTTTTAATCAAATCATAGTTGAGTTAAAGAACTTTGCATTACCTTCCTGTAGTGTAGATAGAATCCTTCCAAGTATTTATTTCTGCTAAGTTTTGACTGAAACCAGTTCTTAGTGCATATATTGTGCTGCGCCATTTAAAGTATACATCCCCTAGTTTGACAAGTAAATGAACGTCCATAGAGAGATATTAGTCACCTGTTGGAATGTCCAATTCCCAGGAAAGGTTTTACTGTGATTTTCATATCCTTTTGTGGGCGCGACCATTTTTGGCGCCGTTGTCGAGGATGGTGTTAAGCTAAGGATTTGTCAGAAGTCATTTTTAGTATTATTTTAGCTTGTTAGTCAAAAATTTTCAAAATCTTTCAAACCGCCATTCATTGTATTGCATGCATAGAAGAAGAAGAGACGCACTGGGAAGGTTCTTCCCTGAAAACCTGTTTGTTGAACTACCATTTGATCCAGCTGACAACGAACCTGAGGAGAATCCATTCACTCTGTTATTCCAGCAAGCAAACATGGCAAATAATCCACCTAATAATCCACCTCCTACTTTTGAGTTTCCCATTGTTCCCCAATGAGATACTGACAATCTTAAGAATATACCTTCTTCACTACTTCCAAAATTCTATGGCCTAGTCACAGAGGACCCTGAAACCTTTCTGTTTGAGTTTGATGTCCTTTGTCGCAGTTATGACTACAACTCAGACGCTCATAAACTAAAGTTATTTCCTTCCACCTTGAAAGAGGGAGCTCTCAGATGGTTCATGAGTCTGGGAAGAGGCATTGTTGATAGTTGGACAGCCATGCAGACGAAATTCCTTGAGAAGTATAAGGAATATTGTAAGAGTTCCAGCAAAGGTGATGACATATTCCGAATTCAGCAGAAGGAGGATGAAAGTATAGAAGATTATATTTCCAGGTTTTTGTTTTCACTAAAAAGAAACTCAAACCATACTCTCAACGAGGACTCTTAGAAACTACTCTTTCTAAGGGGAATCAGTGATGCCTGTATAGACGCCCTAGACTTGATGGGAGGAGGTGATATAACCCAACTGCCTTGGGATGATATAAAGAAAATATGTATTAACTACTCCCAAGCAATAGTTAAGAAAGGTCGAGGTCATCATGCTATAGTGGGGAAGTCTTCTTCTAGTGGAGTTTCTCGGATGGAGATAACAAATTTGCTGTCTGACTTCAAGTAGGACATCATTAATAATATGGCTACACAACTGGACACTATGCAAGCTCAGAAGAAACATGAGGAAGCTGAGGCAGTTTTGGCCGAGTTCTGTCCATATTGCAGATAGAAGAAGCGTGATTACAGATGCAAGATGGTGGCTAATTTAGAAGCTAAGCAACTACCTACTGACTTCAAGCTAGTAGAAGGTGATGATGATCAAGTGTTTTTTGTTGCACAAAGGAGACCATGGGCCTAAAGACAAGGTATGCTTCAAGATCCTTTAACTTCTGGTAATCCTTATTCTGGCTATAATAACCAATGGCAATATGCATATGGACCACCACCACCCTGGAATCCACCACAACCAAGTTGGCCTAATTATCAGACCCCACAATGGCAATCTCCTCAAGGAGGTTGGTAGTAGCCACAAGGACAATGGACCCCACCTTCAGGTAATTGGCAGCAAAATCCTCAATGGAGAGGTCCTCAGCAATGGCAAAACCAGTCCTCTGGATTCCTGCAGCTTCCACAGACGCAACCATAGGCCCTTATGCCACCTCCTGCAGCAACTGCCACAAATACTGGACCTCTAAAACAAATGCCTATGCCTGCCTAGTCGTTGCCAAATCCCAATAATAGGCAACAGCAGCAACCACAGCAGCCTACGTATCTTGCCGAAGCCAACCAATATCAAGCTTATGCCTTAGACGTTAATGACATCCATTTGAGGTCTGGAACCACTTTACCTGCTCCAAAACTGCCTCTAATTACAGAAATACCAGATTCTTCCCTTGAAGAATCTACTGCACCTGCTGATCCTATTGAGCATATGCCTATACCTGATACGGTTTCTAAGGAGCCTATTTTGAAAAGTCAAGACAAAACACCTTTTCCTCAGAGGTTGCAAAGTACTACATTTAAATCTATGGAAGAACCCACTTTTGACATTCTGGATCAGCTCAAAAATGTACAAATTCAAATCCCCTTATTTCAGGCTATTAAAGATGTTTCCATTTTTGGAAAAGCTATTAAAGAGGCCTGTTTGAAGAAGCCTGGACAAAAGAAAAAGGATCCCCAAACAATTCATATCTTAAGGAAATTGGCTGATATAATGTTGGGAAATGTAGTCATCCCAAAGTATATTGACCCTGGAAGTCTTGTAGTGCAAATACATATAAATGGCCAAATTATAAAAAATGTTTTGATTGACTTAGGTGCTGCCATTAATGTCATGACAAAGCATACTATGGACTCCTTGAACATTTCAAACATTAGGTCTACACCCACAGTTCTGCAGCTTGCAGATAGCTCCACAGTTAAACCTGATGGGATGGTGGAAGATGTAATTGTCACTCTTGAATCTTGGGAGTATCCAGTTGATTTCACAATATTATCAGTTAAGGCAACTTTAGGAGGGTATCTAGTTATCCTTGGTAGACCATGGTTAGCAACTGCTGATGCTTTTATAGGATGTTGTTCTGGAGATATGACCATTTCTGATGGACAGTCCACAAAAAAATTGGCTCTGTATCCGCCTGCTAGACCTCAACCAGATTTGTCCCAACCTGTTTGGCCAGATGAGGGGGAAGAAACTGAAGAAGCCAATTCTTTGACTCAATTAATGATGCTTCAAAATGATCCATTCTCACAACTTCAGAGTGATGATGATTTGCTTTTTCAAATTCTACAGTACAACTCTGATACGGGTAGTTCATCTGATCCAAGTGCAAGCCATCTACAATGTTTCCTACGACAACCAAATTCTGAGAATTCATTGCCTAAACTTCCAACAATTTTCAATAACTTGCTTCCACAAGAGGTACAAACATCACCTGTAGATTCTATGAGTAATCTTACTAAGTAGATAGAATTGTCTCCAGGTCACTATTTGAATATCAATAGCAAGCTGTCACAATCTTAACAAGCTATCTTATTAAAAATGCTACAAGATCAGCATAAAGCTTTTGCATGGGAATATGGGAACATGCAAGGAATAGATCCTCAAGTTTGTACTCACAGGATATATATCAAAGAAGATTGTTTACCAGTTAGACAACCTTGAAGAAGAGTAAATCCAACACTTAGAGAAATAGTTAAAAGTGAGCTTCAAAAATTGCTTGATGCTAGTTTTATTTATCCAATCTCTGATAGTCAATGGGTTTCTCCATTAGTTATTGTTCCCAAGAAAGGTGGAAAATGGAGAGTGTGTGTAGATTACAGAGAGTTGAACACTGCCACTAAAAAAAATCACTTTCCACTACCATTTGTAGACCAAGTACTAGACTCACTGTCTGACAAAAGATATTTTTCCTTTTTGGATGGTTATAGTGGGTACAATCAAATAAAAATTTCCCCTGAAGATCAAGATAAGACCACTTTTACCTATCCATGGGGAACATTTGCTTATTCGGTCTTTCCTTTTGGTCTATGCAATGTGCTAGCAACATTTCAGAGAGCAGTAATTAGTATCTTTGTTGATATATCTCATGACTGTATGGAGATTTATATGGATGATTTCACTACCTATGGAGTCACATTTGAAGAAGCACTAGTGAATTTAGAAAAGGTATTGAAAAGGTACAGAGAGAAATTTTTTTCTTTAAATAGTGAAAAGTGTTTTCTAATGATGGAAGAAGGTATTGTTCTAGGTCATCATATTTCAAAGAATGGAATTCAGGTCGACCCTGCTAAAATTGAAGTTATTCTGAATTTACAAACTCCTGCCAAAAAAAAAGATGTCAGAAGTTTCCTTGGCCATGCAGGGTATTATAGAAGGTTTATAAAAGATTTCAGTAAAATTTACAGTCCACTTTATGCCTTGTTAACTAAGGATTCTCAATTCGAGTGGACAGAGGCCTGTGAAAAATCTTTCTTGCAACTAAAGGACTTGCTTACTCAAGCCCCTGTTCTTCAAGGTCCAAAATGGAATTTGCCTTTTCACATACATGCTGATGCCTCTGATTTTGGTATAGGAGCAGTTTTAAGTCAAAAATAAAATTCAATTGAGCATGCTATCTACTTTATCAGCAAGAACCTTCAAGGTCCTGAGCTCAACTATACTGTTACAGAAAAGGAATTGCTCGCAGTAGTGTATGCTTTGAATAAATTCAGGCATTATGTCACAGGTTATCAGATATTCATCCATACTGACCATGCAACAATCAAGTATCTGATGAAAAAACCTGCCATTTCTAGTAGATTGGCAAGATGGCTCATGTTGTTACAAGAATTTGACATTACAATAATTGACAAACCAGGAAGAGCTAATGTTGTAGCTGAATTTTTATCAAGACTTCAATCAGTTGCACTTGTTGAACACGAGGTCATTGATGATAGGTTCCCAGATGAACACTTGTTTTCCATTACTGCACATACACCATGGTATGCAGACATTGCCAATTATCTAGCAGCAAGCAGAATACCAGCCCACTTTTCTCCAAAAGAAAAGAAATTGTTAATAGAGAAAAGTTTCAACTTTTCATGGATTGCAAATGTTCTGTTTTATACTGGACCTGATCAAGTGATGCGAAGATGTGTAAGAGAAGATGAGACTTATGATATCTTGCATGCTTTCCATCATGAACCATGTGGGGGACATTTTACAGCAAAAAGAACATCAATGAAGATTCTTACAATAGGGTACTATTGGCCAACATTACACAAAGATGATGTGGCCTATACAAGGAAATGTGACAGATGCCAACTTATGGGAAGACCAACCAAGTCAGATGAAATTTCACTATATCCACAGGTAATAGTCACCCCTTTTGATAAATAGGGAATGGATTTTGTGGGACCAATTGATCCACCATCAAATGGCAAGTCATACATTCTAGTTTGCACAGAATACGTAACAAAGTGGGTTGAGGTAAAAGCTATGACTCATGCTCGAGATAACAAGGTTGCTAAATTTCTGTATGAATAAATTTTCACTAGATTTGGAGTTCCCAGAGAGCTTGTAACTGATCAGGGAGCTCAATTCACATCGAATCTGATCACTGCACTAATGAATGACTATAAGATCAAACATAGGAAGTCCAGCCCCTATCACCCTCAAGCCAATGGTCAGGCAGAGGTAACAAACAGGGAAATTGAGGTGATCCTAACAAAGACAATGCAGCTCCATAGAAAATATTGGAGCAATCGACTTCTTGAAGTAGTTTGGGCCTATAGAACTACATGGAAGACAACAACTGGGTTTACACCTTTTGAGCTACTTTATGGGAAAACAGCCATATTGCCCATAGAATTTGAGCACAAAACTTTGAGGACAACTCTTGAACTCAATATGGAAATATTTGTAGTATAGAAGGACCGTCTCCTACAGCTAAATGCTTTGGAAGAAATGAGAAAAGCAGCCCTATAGCACACAGAAGCAATCCAACAGCAAAGGAAGAAATGGCATGATCAACACATCAAAACTAGGAAATTTTATGCTGCTGATTGGGCTCTGTTATATGATTCCAGATATCAAGAGAACCAAGGTAAGCTCACAACACACTGGCTTGGCCCCTATGAAGTTGAGAATGTGTTTGAAAATGGAGCTGCACAGCTGGTGACAATTGATCCAGTCTGTTTCAAATTGCTAGTTAATGGCCATCGACTCCGGTTGTACCATAAACCAGTTTCAAAAGAAGAATTCATGCAGCAGTTTGTTCAGGTTCCTCCCGCTACTCTTCCTGTAGCCGAAGGCTTTAGCCTTTCTCCTGCAGCTTCACCGTAATTTTGAAAAAAACATGCTCATAATAAAGGTTTTCTTTTTAAAAAGAAACCCATTTTTCTCCATTCTCATTTATCGACCCATCTCACTTCTTTATCTTCCATCCATCCATCCCATCCATCCATTCCATCGATTCATCTCGTCTGCCCATGTCACCCATCCACTTCATCCATCTGCATCACCCTTAATTAAGATATCATTCCCAACTATCAAGTCATGCAGACGCCGTCATCTTTCTTCACACGTACATGCAAATATCAAAGGTACGCCATATCTTTTGTTATCACATATTTGATTTATTTTATTCTATTCATTTACTGTTATGATAGTACCAGTCATTATTACCTGATCTCCGCTTATTCTTTAGTACATGTGAGGACATGTCATACTCTAAGTAGGGGGCAGGGTAATCCACCTTTTAAAACCTGTCTTTTCGCCGCTGCCATAACTGCGCAAATAACCTTTCTTTATTATTTTTCTGGTACTTTCCAAATATGATCGCATATCCTTTTTTATTGCATGTTTTTCTTGTAAATTACAATTAAAATTGCTTGTTCAAAAAGTTCATTTTTGGAAAAGAAGGAAATGTGACGGCACGACAGAAGAAAAACCAGAGTAGAAAGGGAAACAGACAATTTGAATTTTCAGCAAGGAATTGAGTTCAGCTAGGGGAAAACTATGAACATGAGTGGTCAGCTAGTGCGACATGAGCCTGTAACCCATGAATTATTATTGCAAAATCCTCAAACAGTCGATGCATTCAACATCTGTGGATGGTTAAACTATTTCTTGAGTTTAAATGGTTTTGATGAGGAGGCTGGTGGAGAATTTTTGAGAACCCTTTCTGAAGGGGAAGCCACTGTATGGGATCTAACGATTGTTGCAACTGAAGACAGAATTGCTGAAGTAACTGGGCTTCCAGCAGTTGGAGAAAAATTTTCTTCAGATGCTGCCACTGCAAGGGCTGAGTTTTCAATGCCCACTGATGGACCTTTGGAAGTCTCCAAGCAGGGATGCAAGTGGGTATCGTTGCCTCCTCCTTATTCAGAATACGCCACTTACATAATTAGGTATTTAACCTATGAAGGCCATTTCTCCTACCTGCATTCGTATCATTTCAAATTATTAAGTCATATGAGGCATGGGTTAGTTGTAAATGTTCTAAATTTCCTGTTAAAATTTCTAGAACAAAGTGCCCACAGAACCCAACAAGGGAAAGATAATTTTGTTTCTCACCATGTCCTTATTAAATTATTGATTGAACGCTCTTTGAGAGATGTCTCACCTCTTTCTTGGCAACAATTTGTTGCCCAAAAGAGCTTGCAAATTCCACAACCCCCTAGGGTACTTACCCCATGGCCTCAGCAAAAGAAGAAAGAAATTGTGTCTACTAGTAGAACAGGGCAAGGGTCATCTACTCCTGTAGCACCTGGTCCTGCAGCTCCCCCACCAGAATCCTCTACTTGGGTACAAACTAGGTCTGCCACTAGGAGAGAGAAGGGAAAAACAAAGGCAGGTGAGTCGTCTGGGGCAGAACAAACCCCAAAATCTGACCCTCATTCTTGGAAAAGGAAATGCTCTTCTCCTACAGCCGTCTCTCCTACAACAACACCTGTTGCTAACACCAATTCACCATCATCCTCTGGCGGGGCAGAGCCCTCTAAGCAGACCAAAAAAAGGAAGGCTACCAGAACATCTCCTGCAGCCGCACCAATGCCAAGAAGAGTTTCCACGAGGAAACAATATAAGACCTCCCCTGCTTCACCTCAACAAGAGGTTATTGTAATTTCAGAAGGATCTGTAGGGTCTGAATTTGATATTTCTCAGAATGTGTTCAAAAAAGCTGCACAGAGTTCATTCGTTCCTGAAGAGGAACAAGTTGAGACAAAGGAAATGGAGCATAATGAGCAAGGGTTACCAAATCTTGATGACTTGGCTACCACTGCTATGCAGTTTTCAGAGGAAGCACAGTCTTCTCCACTGCAGCAACAAGAATTCATCTTGCAGTAAGAGCAGGAACCGACTGAATAATTGAATGTACCTAGTGAAGCTACATTTCACCCTGCAACTTGTAAAGCCATTGTTGTTTATAAGAAGATGTTTTTGATTGAATTTCTGGAATATGTCAAAGCTAACTGGGAAATAGTTACATTGCAAACCCTGACTTTCTGGCACATAGCCCAGACTGACATGCAACAAAGTCTATGGGAGGTAAAAAGGAAGAAACTGAAAAAGGAAATTGAAAGTTAGAAGTAGGAAATTGTTGAGTTGAAAGCAAAAATGGATGAAATGTTAAAAGTAACTGATCAGATTATGGAATGCAAACCACCACCCAGAGTTTATGCTTTGTGCCTTAAGGAACAGTTCTTATGGTTCCAACTAATGAGAATTTCCAGAAATCAAGATCCTATACTTCACATTGCTAAAGAATTATATGAGGCATACCATGCAGCCACTAATTGGTTAAGAAATTCTCTGTGTGAATTTTATTTACATGGCTTCTTAATTCCATATGAAACATAATGGAACCCTCTTCTATATATTGGTGATATCCATTTGAGATCATTTATGTCATGGGCAGAAAATGAAGCGAATTATTTCAGGCAATGGGAAATATATGAGGAAGCTGAGAGAAATGAGCCTGTTCCATTACACTCTCAAAGTTCAAACCCCCATGCAATGTTGAAAGACTGGTTTGCTCTGACATATGGCATTAATAATATTCCAGCCAGAGAGAGGATATTTGATATCAGGAAACAGGTATATGATGAATTTCAGGAACAGTCATATTCATTTTGGAGACTAGCATACACCAGAAGTGAGAAAAGGTGGGAAAGATTAACTATTGGACTAAGAAGATCCGAACCTCACAGTCCCCTAAATTTCATAGCAGCTCTTAAAAGATCAAGCAGATATATATATATAGTTGGGACTTCAAGAGAGATTTGAACTGTGGTTGCCATTGACATTCAGAACTCCTGTGCTAATGTGGCCCCTTTATCCTTATCAGGCTACCAATCTTAATGATGATTTAGAAAACCGTAGGTATGAAAGGTGCCAGGCTTTCAGAGGATTTTATTACAGGTTTGGAACTCCATTTCAGAGTCATGCAGCAACCACTGACTTCAGAGAAACCAACAGGAAAGTTAATGCTGGAGGACCAACATTAGGCTAAGTAGGGGGTAGTGATGAGCCCAAAATATGCTCATAGTTTGGATATTATGATGAACTTTTAATGCCTTTACTTTTGTTATTCATGGTTGTTTAAAACTCTTTTGAAACCTTTTATGGGGATATTCTGTAGCAAAACATTTGCATATTCCTATAGCTTATTGTGTTGACTTGACTACATTTATTACCTCGTTGACTCCCTAAATGATTGGTATATCACATACAGTTTTTGAATGATGAAATAGATTTAAATGTGTGATTAATTAATGGATATTGTGTATGTTCCATACGCCTTTTCTTTCGCATCTGTTACCTTTTGTTTCGTAGGTTGTTGAAGAATGATCGAGTCAAGCACAGCCGATCTCGGCCTTGCAGTAAAGTCCATTTCCTGCATGACTTCAAGGAAGCTCCGGCGAAGATTCTTTGACCGAAACCATTGGGAAAGAGAATCTGTTTGACAAGAGACAGAGTTTGTTGTTAGTTTATATCAACAAATCAATGTATACCATTTTGTTTTCATGAATAAAGTTTGATGAAGTTCTGAGTTCAGCACCTGCATAATCAATTGATGCTTGCTAAGGGGGCCCACTTAGTAAGTATCTGTAGCTAGTTAGTTAGCTATTCTTTTCTGTTGATCTTCAGTTAGCTTTCATCTTTGAATTGTTCATACAAACTCAGTCTTGTATTGCTCTTGTAGCATAGGGAATCCATCCCTGTGCCTGTTCCTGCAGCATAAGGCCAGTTCTTAGTTTGTGTTTCAGTCGTAGCTGTTATGGTTTTTGTTTTAATCAAATCATAGTTGAGTTAAAGAACTTTGCATTACCTTCCTGTAGTGTAGATAGAATCCCTTCCAAGTATTTATTTCTGCTAAATTTTGACTGAAACCAGTTCTTAGTGCATATATTGTGCTGCGCCATTTGAAGTATACGTCCCCTGGTTTGACAAGTAAATAAACGTCCATAGAGAGATATTAGTCACCTGTTGGAATGTCCAATTCCCAGGAAAGGTTTTACTGTGATTTTCATATCCTTTTGTGGGCGCGACCAACATGTGTTTGTTTGGGTTCTTATTGAAATATGGCAACCAATAATATTACATGCATGATATCAAATCTAGTAGTAGTAAGATATAACAATCCACCAATCATAGATCTATGCATTCTCTGATCAACTTTAGGAGATTCATCATCCTTAGTTTGCATCCAGTCACCATAGGGGTACAGACCGGTTTGGAGTCATCCATTCCAAACTTCTTCAACAATTATTTAACATAATTTGATTGTGAAATGAATATGTCCTTATCAGTTTGTTTCACTTGAATTCCAATGAAGAAATTCAATTTTCCAATCATAAGCATTTCAAACTCTTTTTGCATCTCCTCTACAAATTTCTTGCACATACCCTCATTTCCTCCAAACATAATATCGACAACATATACTACTACTATCAAAATTTTGTTTCCTTCAACCTTTAAATGGAAATTACTATCTATGTAGCCTTTGTAGAACCTTTGTTGTGCTAAATACCTGTCCAACCTTGCGTACCATGCTCTGGAAGCTTGTTTAAGTCCATATAGTGCCTTTTTCAACTTAGAGACCATATTCGATTGATCCGATAACTAAAATCTCTCTAGTTGTTCCATGTAGACCTCTTCTTCCAATTCTCCATTTAGGAATGCATACTTAGCATCCATCTGGTATACCTTGAAATCTTTGTGAGCAGAAAATGCCAAAAATATATGAATAACCTCCATTCTTTCCATCGAGGCAAATGTCTCCTCAAATTCTATTCCTTCAACCTGTGAATAACCTTTGCACGCAAGTCTTGATTTGTTTCTTACTACTTCACTATTCTCATTAAACTTATTCCTAAATACCCATTTTGTATCAATTATATTCTTGTTTACTAGTCTAGGAACCAATTCCCATGCTTGATTTTTCTCTATATGCTGTAATTCCTCTTTCATTGCTCTAACCCAATTTTCTTCTTTTCATGCTTCATTCACTTTTTTAGGTTCTATCTTGGAAAGTAGACACAAATTTACCTTAGCTTCCACCACTTTGCTTCTTGTCAGTACACTTTTGTCTTTTTCTCCAATTATCTGTTCTTCTAGATGATTTTTCTATACATATTTTGGAGTCTTGGGAGCAAGTTCTGGAGCTTCTTCTTCTTCTTCAATCTATTCTTATTTCTTATTCTTCTCTTGTTATTTTTCATAGATAGCTTAATTTGATTCATCTTCACTTATTTCAACTGAACTGTGCATATTTTCATCAACTTTTACATTTGCACTTTCAACAATCTTTCTCAATCTTTTATTGTAGCATTTATAAGCTTTTCTTTTGGTTGAATATCCAAGGAAAATACCTTCATCAAATCTTGCATCAAACTTCCCTAGATTCTCATCATCTCTTTTAATATAGCATTTGCTTCCAAACACCTTAAAGTAATTAACAGTAGGAATTTTTCCATACCATAGTTCATAAGGAGTCTTTGTGTTGTTGCCTTTGATCTGAACTCTATTAAGAACATAAACAACATTGTGAATTGCTTCTCTCCAGCATACCTCAGGCACATTTTCCTCATTCATCATAGTCCTTGCAGCTTCTTGAACTACCTGGTTCTTCCTCTCAACAACTCCATTCTGTTGAGGAGTGCTAGGAGCAGAAAGATGCCTCTTTATGCCATGCTCTTCACAAAACATATTAAACTCATTGGAGGTGAATTATCCACCTTTATCAAACCTTAAACATTTAATTTTTAGTTTCACTTCATTCTCTACCATAGCCTTGAACACCTTGAATCCATATAAAGCTTGAGCTTTCTCCCTAAGAAAAGCCACCCATGTCATTCTAGAATAATCATCAATAAAAGGCATAAAATACCTGTCACCATTAAGACTTCTTGTTCTTGTAGGACCACATAGGTTTGTATGAATCAATTCCAACATTTTGGTAGTTGATTGTTCTTTTCCTTTAAAGCTATAACTTGTTTGTTTTCCCAACTGACAACTTCTACAAATATTATTTGTAGGCTTTGTGATTTTTGGTAGATCCCTGACAGCTTCTCTTGAACTAATCCTGATCAGGTTGTCAAAGTTTACATTTCCCATCCTCTGGTTCCATAGCCAACTTCTATTTATTTCAGACACAAAACACTAGCCATCAACACCCTTAAGCTGATAAATGTTTCCATATTTTCTTCTTCCTTTAGCTACCACAATTCCAGACCCTTTTCTAATCTCACAAGTATTTTTTTGAACACACTCTTAAATCCTTTGTTACACATTTTTCCAACACTCAAGAGATTATGCATTAAGCCCTTAACATAATAGACATCATCAATATTATGTTTTCCATCAAAACTAATTGTTCCTTTTCCAACAATCTTTGCAGTAGAATCATCTCCAAACATGACTAATACTCCATCATAATTTTCAAGTTTAGTAAACTTACTTTTGTCTCTTGTCATATGATTTAAGCAGCCATTGTCAATTATTCAATAGTCTTCATCTTGTCTAGCATGAAAGGAAGAAACCATCACTTCCTTCTTGTTTTATGGACCACATTCCCTTGAACATCTTCCATGGTTAGTAGACACTAATTTATTCTCTAAGGCTAGAAACATGCATTCATTTTTATCATCCTCAATAGTAGATTCATCATCAGAAATTCCTACATCTTCTCTAAAATAATACGATTTCTTGAACTTTTTATCCTTTTTGTCTCTATTGTCTTTTCTCTTCTTGTGTATGGCTCTATTTGGACATCTTGAAGCATAGTGACCAATATTTCCACAACTAAAACATTTAAAAGTTAACTTTCCTTTGTACTTGTCGGTACCTTTCTTCAATTTCCTTGTAAAATTTGCTTCAGACTCCTCTGAACTATCACCATCCGGATCATCTTTTGACTTTGTGGATTTGGAGGTTGTTTCTGATTTCTCCTTTTCCTTTCCAAATTTCCTCATTTCAAATGTGGTCAAGGTGCCAAATAGCTATTCTTTAGTGAATTTATTTAGATCATAAACTTCCTCAATCGCTGAGACCTTGTCATTGTAGCTCTTCGGTAGGGTCATCCAAATCTTCTCCATTACATCTTCATCTGTCAGAGTACCTCATTAATTTTTGACTTCATTTACTGCAATATCAACCCTTTGAAAGTAGCTTGCAATGTCTTCACCTTCTTCCATTTTCAAGTTCTCATATTTGCACTTAGCTGTTAACTTCTTTGATAACTTGACGATGTCATTTCCTTCGTAGATATCTTTCAACTTTTTCCAAACTTCATAAGAATTTCCTAATGAAATAACTTTTGTTAGCTAAGTCTTAGATAAATCATTATAGATTGCATACCTTACTTTTCAATTTTGTCTCAATAGCTTTCCAAGTCTTGTATCCAAGACATATCAGGTAACCTCTCATTTGTACTTTCCAGAAAATGTAGTCAAATCCATCAAACATAGGGATTTTCAATTTGTGCGTCATCGAATCTACCTCAAGTGGTTAAGCTCTTCTTTTAGGAACCAAATATCTGATACCAATTGTTGAAATGCTCAAGACAACTGAGAGGTGGGGTGAATAAGTTGTCACAAATCACATTCACCACAGATCTTAAACAATTTCACATCCACTTTAATCTATTATTAAGTATGACCATGAAGTGCAAATAACAGAAAGTAATATCAACATAAGAAAGACTAGATTTATGTGGAAAAACCATGGTGAGGATTAACTCACCATATAAGAGTAATTGCAAAATAGTTTACAAAGAGACTCACTACCAAAGGGCTCACTACCCAAGATAGGACTCATTGTCAAAATAGGAGGCTCACTGCCTACAGATAAACAAAGATAGAAAGAAGGATGTTACACATAGAACATTATCTCAATACAATAGAAGATCCACCACAACAACTTGCACACATCCACAACTTGATTAGAGAATTGCAAACACCATCAACTCATTGCTTTCAAGAGTCTAACACATTGAAGTCCTTGTTGTCTCAATTCACTTTTACACAATCTCTCGCATCTACCTTGTTTCTCACACTTGTGGCATTCAATCCTTAACATCTTGTCTTGTATTTATAACATCTTCAACCTTAGAAACTTTCTCTAAGGTCAAATACACACTCATCATTTTACAAATTAAAATTATGTCACCAACTCAACATTCTCACGGTGGATGAGAATGAGAGTAGACAAAACCAACACTTAATCCAGGACCCAAAACAACATCTTGGATCAATCACATGCTTCCTTAATTGATACTTATCCTTTCCATGATGTGTAAACACCAAGTCAACCAAACCTAATGAAAACACAAATGAAATTTGAAGTACACACTTCCATACCAAGAAGATAACATGTGAAACACATAACATGCTTCACCATACACTGGATCACATCTTAGATGCCTTCATATTCATCCATAGCTATTGCAACAACTTTCATACACAAAACACTTTCCATCATTCCATCTGGACTATATAGACACACATAGTAAGTTTGAAACTAGTCTTCCAGAGCACCAAATCATGAGCACCTTTGTTAGAACATAGATAGCACCATTACAATCCTTCTTCCAGATCTGCAAGAATTGAAGCAAACTAGTGGAGGACTATGGAGCTGAAACATTTCTACTAGTCCACAGACAAACAACTATGTCAGACCAGTTTATAAACTAGTGAAATCAAATTTCACTCTACATCAATCTAGAAGCTAAAATCTAGGATATATCACCCAAGGATTCCCTTAAACAACACTTCAGATCCGTACAAGCATAGGATCAACACAGAAGAAATGTGCACATACCAAAGCACATTTTGAAAACACACATAATTATCTCTTCACTATTTATTAATTTTATCAAAATCACTTGGTAACTCATCATATCAACACACCTGCAACACCATAAAGATAGCTCTAAGTACTCACAAAATTTCAATAGTATCTCAACTATACATGCACAACCTGCAATCACTTGTTTCCTTTCTCTGCAAAAACCTATATTATGTTGACATCAATGACAAAATTAATGACAATGCCACCAAACTCATTCATCCTTGCAACAAATGATGACCTATATGACACTTTTTGAAATGCAATTTTGACTCAAGTATTTAATATGAATGATGGAAAGTGTACACTAATATGCAAACACTATGCAAAATCAATGTAATATGCATTCAAATTTTTGGATTTTTTAGATTTAAACAATGTAAGAATTATCTCCTTTATGAATTTTATAACATATGCATGTGCTAGTTTAATAACCAATTATTTATTCATACTATTTGTATTTTAAATAATTCAATTAATTAACCTAGATACTTTTCCAAAATAAGAGTGTTTTAGTTTTCAATTATTGTTAAATTCAATAATGTGATAATGACATAAATAACTCCACTCCCAAAGTGGAGTGAATGTAAAGATCATGGAAAAGACTTTGGCTTGTCAAAGAAATAATTAACTAAAAAAACCAATATGAATGATGGAAAGTGTACACTATTATGAATGATGGAAAGTGTACACTAATATGCAAACACTATGCAAAATCAATGTAATATGCATGCAAATTTTTGGATTTTTTAGATTTAAACAATGTAAGAATGCAAATTTAAACCCCTATATGCAATGCAAACTAATGCAATTTCAAATAACCCTAAATGTAATACAACTAATGAAAACCTAATGCAAACTATTGCAAAACTAATGCAAAGGGTTTAAATGCACTCCAAATCAGAAGTTAGAATGTTGAAAACTTGGGTTCACCAAAATGAAACATAGAAAAAGAGGTTCACCATCAATAGGGTATCAATAATTAACCTAGTTTTCACTAGGCGTGTGCTTCATTGAATTATGTGTGCAATATGATGCAACTAAGGTGTAGAAACTAAACCTAATTGTTTTAATAACAAAAAGGTAGGTTTTAAGAGGGTCAAATGATGCGTACCTTTTTGGGAAAGTGTTTTTTCAGGGCTCACTAAGGACTCATTCGCCCAAGGTGGTGAATGGGTCCCTATTATGGTTTTTAGAAATTTATTTATGGGTTTTGTTCCTCTCAGTCTGTGACTCCAAATTCCAGATGTTCACTGCTTTAGGCCTAACTAAAGACTCATTCACCTTTAGTGGTGAATGGGTCCTTGTTATGGTTTCAAAAATTAACTTATGGGTTTTGTTCATCAATGTCTACACTCCCAAATCCCAAGTGACCAACTCTCAAAAGTCTGAAACAAATCCTATAGAAGACTTTATGTGATCTTGTAATGTAGATGATGAATTTTACAACTTTTCAAATTTGACAATTTTTTTTCAATCTTGTTCTCCACTTGATCTTCAACCTAAAAACCTACAATCACACATCCAAGAGGAGAAAAACTTGTTGATTGTTAGAGAATAGGGGTTTACTTTGGTCAAACCCCGTTTAGGTAATTAAACCTCATGATGAAATAATGAAATAGTAACATGAAACATGAAACATGAAATGATGATACCTTGGATGATGTCTTGGAATGTAAATCTTCAATCTAACATGAAGTGGCCATGTAGAATGTAGATTTTGATCTTAAATTCTTGAAAATGGATCTTCAATACTACATCAACAACATTAGCTCAAATACATGCTTGATGCACTATGCCTTTGACATGATGATCTGATATTGAATTCCTACAATAAAACCTTGATATTCTACCCTTGAATTCCCTTAAAATGTTCTTAAAGTTCTCTATAATGCTCTTGTGAAGTATTAGGACTCTCGCTTGAAAATATTCTAGGTGAAACTATATGAATTAACCTTATATTTATACTAAATCTAAGGATTAACCTTTAAATTCAAGTAATGCAAGTCAACATCAAATCTAGGATTCAGAATCAATAAAATTCTGCCACAAATAATTTTAAAAAGGTGTCCTATGTAAGGAGGACCCATCTGTCACCTTGGGAAAATGGGTCCTAGCATAGTTTTCTAGGACCAAGCTTTGGGGAGGTTAAATAACATTAAAAACCCACCTCAAATATGCCAAAAAAAGGGTGTCCTAGGTTAGGAGGTCCCATTCACCCAAAGTGGTGAATGGGTCCTAGCATAGAATTCTAGGACTCCAACTTTTCCAATTTAAATGTCATGCAATATCACTAATGGGTGTCGAGATAGATCCTTGAAAAATGAAATTAATAAGGCTTAGATTTGAATTAAAGGGCTAAGTACGCTCTAATTAACCTCAATTAATTAATAAAGCTCTAGTTTAGTGTGAAAGTGTAAGAAAACACTTGACAACACCCTAAATAAGACACAATTATGCACATTTTATTATTAATTGTTAATTCCCAGACTAAGCATGAAAAATGGTTATTTTTTTCTATGCTATAGTGCAAAAGACAACAGTTCCTAGTTCTCTTGAAGAATGACAAGACCTCCATGTTTAGTTAAAAATTCAATGTCATATTATTTCGTTTGCTAAGAAGGATTGGGAGGCACACCTTGCAAAATTAAAGGTTTATTATAAGGGTATTTTACACTCATCTAGTTAATGTGTACATTTTTTCTTTGTATATGCAATTTTTTTATTTCAATGTACATATGCAGTGTTAGTAAATGGTTTTGTGGTATTTTCTTTTTGGTGATGGATAATATAGAAAGGGGGAGTAAAGTAAATATGGGAGCTACTCTCATGTAAACATATCAGTAAGGGGGAGTAAAGAAGAGAGGTATCTTTTTGGTACTCTTTTCCCTTGATGTCAAAGGGGGAGAAGTAGAAGTATTTTGGAGAAGTGTGTTGCCATAAATGACAAGGGGGAGATTGTTGGCAACATGAGCATGATAATATATTGTGTTTTCATTGATGGAAACCCATTGTAGAAGTGATGGTGCATCTATATGTACATAGTTTAGAGAATTATGGAGAAGACCAAGTGTTTTGATGAAAATTACCTATGTCCCAGATTGGAATAGTAAGTAACAAAGTGTAGTAACAAAAAAATGTATCCCTTTACATTTTCTCAATTGTTTGGGCCCTCCTAGTTAAATTAGACTTAATTGTGCCCTAATTTAGTATTGTAAGGTGTATCACTTTACACTTTCACACTTATTTAAGGACCTCTTAATTAATTTAGCTTAATTAGGCTTAATAATCTCTATAATTCATTTAAAATCCCATTTAATCACATTTTCCAAAGGGGAAACCTGACATTAATTAATGCCAATACATAACACCTTACATTGAGCAATGTGTGTTCTAGGAATAGGGACCTGAGACCCATTCACCCATTTTTAAATATGTTTTTGGCAATATTTTTATGATCCTAAATTCAAATTTCAAAGGTCATCTTGTAGTGTTTGAATTTAAGGAAATCAAGGATAAATGTCTATAAATACAAGGTTATTTTATCAATTTAACATTATATTTCAAGAGCATAATTGAGAGAAATTTCACAAGAGAAAATATTATTGTCAAGAGCATTCAAGAGAATATTTCTTCATCATTTTTTGTAGCATTCAAGATCTCAAGCATCATGTCAAAGTCTTTTGTAATCATTCATGTTTTTGGAGCTAACATTGTGATGTAGGTTTCAAGCATTCAAGTCAAAGATTCAAAGAAAAATTTTGTTGCAAGAATGAAGGTGTTGTCATTGATGTCAACTGGTTAACTAGTTATCAATTGGTTGTTGTTGTCATTAATTTCATGGATGTAGGTTATTGGTTGTATATGTCGAGGATATTGAGAAAATTGTAATGGAGAAAGGTTGCAGGTGTTCAGTGGTTGCTCCAAGTTTTTCTCCAGGATTTACTCCTATTTTTGTGTTGTTTAGATATGTTGATCATGATTGTTGGAAGTTGTTATATCCAATATTTGGACTTCTAGATCATTGAATAGTGTGAGTTATAAACACCAATTGTGAATTGTAGTTTTCTATGTATCTAGCTGAGGTTCAGGAGAAATATTATTCGTCCGGATTTATTTTTGGTTGAGTCTTATGACTTGCGGTTCTAGAGTTAAGCTATTATGATCATGTTGACTATAATTTCAGTATCTGGAAGGATTGGATTGTGCTAAGGGTTTTTTGTGCATAATTTTTCTATGTGGTCTACACTATTTTGGTCGACCTTGTGTTAAAAACTACTCTCAAAATTAATGAAGTGTGTTGGGACTCATTTGGGTCCTCATCAAGCGTGTGTTTGGGTCACCCTAATTCTAATTCCACCCTATAATGTTTTGGCACTAGTTCCTAATTTGAAATTGAATAATGGATGGCCAACTTTAGATATGTTTCAAAGTTGAAGATGGTATAAATACATAATGAGTTAGTGGTGAAAGAAGCACAAAGAGATAGTGAAAGATATAGATCAAGATTGATGTCTATGATGTGAGTGTGGTAGATCATTGCAAATATTAAATGTTGAGTTTCTGGATGCAGTGAGTTGAAGGTGGACTCTATCATTCATGCATGTATAGAAGTGGTTGAGTGAATCTTGGTGGAAATCTCTATTGCATTGAAATTGTATTTTATGTGTAACATATATCTTCTATCTTCTTTGCAACTATGTGGCAATGAGCCCTCTAGTTGGTTAACCCTTGTTAAACAGTGAGTCCTAATCTAGATAGTGAGTCCTTTTCTTGATAGTGAGCCTTATCACGCAGTGATCCTTTTGTAATCAATTTTGATATTCTCTATAGTGTGAGCTAATCATCACTGTGGTTTTTCCCTTATTGGGTTTTCCACATAAATCGAATGTTATTGTGTGTGTGTGATGCTTTTCAATTTCTTCCTTTACATTGAATGTTTAATTATTTAGTAGAGTAAATATTTATGATTAATCTAAGTTTGGATGAATTTTTTAAGGATTAAAATTTGCTACAACTGATTCACCCCCCCTCTCAGTTGTCCTATTCAACAATTGGTATCAGAGCTTAGTTCCTTGGAGAAGAGCTTAACCGCTTAAGGAAGCTCCCAGATCGCTGGAAAAGTTACTTATGAGTATCTGAAGTTTGATGGAACTAATTATGCTATCTAGAAAATACTAATGGAAGAATATCTAGAATATTGTGGATAAGATGTGGAGAAATTATACAAGACTCCTTGTACTCCTCCTTCTAATGGTCTAAGTACACCTGATGAAATCAAGGCACGTGAATCAAATAATAAGGCGGAGTTCATTTTGAAGAAGTCTTGTACATTTTGACTTGATTAAGGTCCAAAACCTAAAGACTACTAAAGAAGTCTTGGATACTTTAGAAAAAGTGTATGAAGGTGATGAAAGTGTCAAATAAACAAAGTTGCAAAATTTGGAGACACAGTTTGAGCTCCTACATATGTCTGAAGATGAGAATGTTAAAACCTATATAAAAAGATTAGATGGGGCAGTAGTTGGAATGAAAGGAATTTGTGCTATAGTAGATGAATCAAGGATTGTAAATAAGATTCTTAGAACTCTTCCTGATGAGTATAGTGAAAAGGTATGTGCTATGGAAGAACTTATAGACTACAAGACTTACACTAAAGATTAGTTATTGGGAACTCTAACATCTTATGAGATGAGAAATTTGAACTTGAGAAATGGATCCAAATCATAAACTTCTTTCAAGGCTACAAAAATTGAAGATCCAGATGAAGAAAATATTGATGAAGTGGAAGCTAACTTTGTGAGAAGGTTGAAGAAAGGCTCTGATAAGTATGAAGGTAATTTACCCTTTAAATTCTTTAGTTGTGGAGGAATAGGTCACTATGCTTTGACATGTCTAGAAAGAGCTAAGAGGAATACACAAAGATATGAGAAAGAAAATAAAGGAAAGAATATCAATCAAGCACATTATGTGAATGAGGATGCTAGTATTTTTTATGAAGAATCTGATTATGGAGATCTTGATGACTATGAATTATTGTTCTTGGCTATAAAAGATGAACCTACTTCTAATAATTCTGAAAAATGGCACTTCAAATTATGGCTTATGGTATCCTAGGGATATTGACTTTACACTAAGTGCTTATACAAATGCAGATTGGGCAAGATGTATGGATGACATAAAAAGTACAAGTGGTGGTTCATTCTTTCTTTGTTGGAGATTGGTGGCATGGTTGAGTAAAAAGAAAGATTTATTTTCCTTATCTACTATTGAAGCAAAGTATATTGCTATTGCATCTTATTGTACACAATTTTTATGGATGAAACAAACATCGAAAGATGCCAAAGTAATGTATGACAATCCTATTTCTATCTTCTATGATAATACAAGTGCAATTAACATTTCAAAGAATCTAGTGATGCACTCGAGGAAAAATCATATATCTATTAGGTATCATTTCTTGAGAGAGAAAGATGTGGAGAATGAAGTTAAGATTGAGTATGTACCTACAAAGGATCAGATTCCTAATATATTTATGAAGGCTCTTCCTAAAGATACTTTTGAGTATCTCAGGGAAAAGTTAGGGGTCATTTTCCCTCCTTTCTTGAACTACATGCATATGGAGATGCATCAATCTAGTGGGTCTATGGATCTATCCTTCTTCTAGACTGATGTTTTGGTGGCTACCTCTCAGGGGGAGTAGGTAGTGTCATGTTTTGTCATTGAAAGAGTATTTTGTTCTTAATGTCAAAGGAAAAATTAATGTAAAACATATTTTTCCTTTCCCATTGATATCAAAGGGGGAGATGAGAGATGAGGAAGATGTGAAAAAATTAGATTATCTACTAAAGGGGAGAAACATAAAGCAAAATAATTTAAAGTGTGTTCAGAGCTAGTATGTTGTCTTTGATGGTTTTTCACATCATCTTTTCCATCAATGAAAAAGGGGGAGATTGTTACAAGAATGAAGGTGTTGTCATTGGTGTTAACTGGTTAACTAGCTATCAACAAGTTGTTGTTGTCATTAATGTCATGGATGCAGGTTATTGGCTGTATATGTCAAGGATATTGAGAAAATTGTAATGGAGAAAGGTTGCAGGTGTTTAGTGGTTGCTCTAGGTTTTTCTATATGATTTGTTCCTATGTTTGTGTGGTTTAGATATGTTGATAATGATTTTTGGAAGTTGCTATATCTAGGATTTGGGCTTCTAGATCATTGAATAGTGCAAGTTATGTTCACTAGTTGTGAATTGTAGTTTTTTGTGTATTTGGCTGAGGTCCAAGAGAAATATTGTTGGTCCAGATTTATTTTTGGTTGAGTCTTATGACTTGTGGTTCTAGATTTAAGTTGTTATGATCATGTTGAAGATAATTTTGGTATCTAGAAGGATTGGATCATGCTAAGGGTTGTGTGTGCTTAATTGTTCTATGTGTTCTACACTCGTTTGGCCGACCTTGCGTTAAACACTGCTCTCAAAGTTAATGAAGCATGTTGTGACTTATTTGGGTCCTCATCAAGCATGTTTTTGGTCTTCCATCATTCTAATTCCACCCTAGAATTTTTTGGTGCCGACCTAATTTGAAATTGGATAATGGATGGCTGACTTTGGATATGTTTGAAAGTTGAAGATGGTATAAGTATAGAATGAGTTAGTGGTGAAAGAAGAACAAAGAGATAATGAAATATATAGATCAATATTGATGTATGTGATGTGAGTATGGTAGATCAGTTTGAATCTTAAATGTTGAGTTTCTGGATGCAATGATCTAAAGGTGGTCTATATCATTCATGCATGTCTGCAAGTGGTTGAGTGAATCATGGTGGAAATATTTGTTGCATTAAGATTGTCTTCTTTGTGCTACATATCTCTTCTATCTTCTTTGCAAATGTGTGGTAGTGAGCCCTCTAGGTGGTTAACCCTTATTGGATAGTGAGTCTTGATCTAGATAGTGAGTCCTTATTTTGGTAGTGATCCTTATCAGGTAGTGAGCCTTTTGTAATCAGTTTTGATATTTTCTATAGTGTGTGCTAATAATCACCATGGCTTTTCCCTTATTAGGTTTTCCATGTAAATATGGTGTTACTATGTATGTGTGATGCCTTTCATTTTCTACCTTTGCATTGAATGCTTAATTATTTAGCAGAGTAAATATTTGTGATTGATCTAAGTTTTGATGAATGTTTTAACGAATAAAATTTTCTACAACTAATTCACCCCCCTCTCAGTTGTATTGCTCAATAAATTCAAGAATCAAGATCCACATCCATTGAAGTCATTTCATGCATGATCAACATCAATACTTCAGTCCTTCAAAGGTTCATCCAAGGGTTTTGTGAGTTGCAACATTGATTTCATTCACCATTCCTTTCATTCTATTTCATTTCATTTCAAGGTTTAATTACCAAAATAGGATTTGACCAAGGAAAACACCCATTCACTAAAAAAAACATTTTTCCCTCTCTCTTTGTGTGTTGTAGATTTTCAGGTTCATAGGTTGAAGAAAAGTTGAAAATCTCAAAAGTGCAATTTTGCAGAATTACATTTGTTGTCACCTTTGTTGTCATCTCATGAAAAATCAGATCTTGAATTTATTTTTGACTATCCAACTATGAAACTTGAAGGATCTGGAAGTGTATACATAGGAGTGAAGGACCTAGAAATTAATTTTGGAAAGGTGAACAAGGACCCATTCACCAATGGGTGAATGAGTCCTCAAACAACTTCTTGAAACATCATTTTATAGCAAGTGCACAAGATTTTCCCTTTATTTGATCTACATGAAATAAATTGTTTCTATTAGTATTATGTTTCATCTATAAAATCCACTCTTTAAATTTCATGAATGAGTGCATTTGGTATTTTTTAATCTTTCTCCCAAAACCCCTATTCAGTCATTTTTGTCAAAAAGTTATGTCAGGACACTTTGCAACCAATAAGGACAATTTGCAACTATTTTTGGGGAAAGTTTTAAGTGTCCTCTAATCATCTAATTTGTGTGAAATAAATTGTCTCTTATCTCTATGTTTAATCTACTCAAATATGGTCTTATATTTCAATTTTGAGTTGATTTACTATTTTATTTTCATCTCCCAAAAGTGTTGTTTAGTCCACACACATAAAGGAAATTGCAATTTCCTCAAAGAATTCACTCACCTAAGGGTTGAAAGTGGATTTTAACATGCCGGATCTCATTTCTTGAAGGAAATTGAAGAATAGGTAGGTTCATTTACCACATTTTTCCCTTTCTATTTATAATAATTTTGGTGAAATATTCCAAATTTGGTATAAAACCATATGTGTTTGAAACTTAACCTTTTTTTCTATGTTTCATTTTGGTGAACTTGAGTATTTGAACATTCTAAGTTCTGATTTAGAGTGCATTCGAACCCGAGATCTAGGATTTTCATTAATTAATTGCATTTATGGTTTCTAAATTTTGTTTAAAGTTATCTTCCATTTTAGGTGTAAACTTGCATCTTACATTCATTTTAAATCTAAAAATTCAACAAAAAATGTATAGTATTAGATTGATTTTGCATAGTATTTATATAATAGCATACTCTTAGTCACTTAAATCAAAAAATTAGATCAAAATTGCATTTCAAAAGTGTCATATAGTTTATCATTTTTCATTAATTTCACTTGCATTTAGACATCAAATTCTGGAAAATTTAATTATAGAAGTACTAGTCTGAGACCTGGACCAGAAAACACATTAAAAAACTCAGAAATTACATTTCTCATTTTTTTAAAACCCTAAATAGAGACCCATTCGCCCATGGGAGAATTAGTTCTTTAGGGCCTCTGAAACCAAATTTTCTAAGCTTTTTTATGGTTTTCTGCACTTCCCGAATCTCCTGGTAACCCACTATTTCAATCTAGAAATTTTTTGGAATTTTTGTTTTATGCATCTAGGTCTAAACATCCATTTAGTGTAGCCATTTTAAATCATTCCAAAATTATTTCAATAGTGAAAATCATCAAATATGAAAATGTTTGCATTCCTAAAGCTTTGCATAATATGGATAAAAGTACTTTTCACTTTTGGATACACAATGTTTACATTCTTGATGCTTTGCATAAGTTGGATAAAAGTACTTTTTACTTTTGGATACACAATGTATACATTTTGAAGCTTTGCATAAGTTGGATAAAACTACTTTTCCTTTTTGGGTACACATTGTTTACATTCTTGAAGAATTGCATAAGTTGGATAAAAGTACTTTTCATTTGTGGGCACACAATGTTAGTATCTTACCTTTCTAAGCATGCCAAGAAAAAATTTATCAACAAGAATGTTAGTCATTCTCCCAACATCTCTCCCACTTATGAGAATTTTTTAGTGAAAGAGAATATAATAGTAGACAATCATGAAATCAAATTTGGTCTTCTCCCCATATCTCTCAAGTATTTTGAAGAAGATATTTTGGTGTTAGAAGATCCAATCAATGAGAGTTATGAGAATCCTTTTTTTTTTTTCTCTTCTCTTACCTCTCCTACTTGGGAAGAAATTTTTGGATACAAGGATGAGACTGTTGACACATCCCCTAATAATACTTTTCCTATTTCTCCTATTTGTGAGAATGATTTGATACAAGAGGATGCCATCATTGATAAGCAAGACAATACAACCATTGATGACTCCCCTATTTGTGATGAAGTTATTTTAGAAGAACCAAGCATTGAGTTTCATGAAAATCTTGATTGTTCTTCTATTAAAAATATCTTACTAGGGAAGATACCATGGTGCAAGAAAATGAAAACATTAAGACATATCTTTCAAACAATAGTAATGTGGCTTCCTTATATGAAAATAATGAGGTAACCTTAGACTCTTCTTTTCTAAAAGATAATCAAAATAAGGATAATTATTTTGAGGTTATGCACATTAGATATCCATTGAAGCAATATCCAAAGCCACTTCTTATCCTTTACCTACCCTCACTTCAAGCTCAAGTTCAAAATAAACCTGTGCTTATCCTTGAACCACCTCAAAAGCAACCATTACCTCTAGGAGCTATCTTGAACTTTACATGGAAAATTGATAGTAACAATATTTCACAACAACCAAGTTACAATACCATTGCTCATGCATACAAAACAAGGAACAATAGGAAACTGTAAACCATTCCTAATTCATTATCATTTCCTCAACCAATCTTGCCTAGTGCTCCTTATTTTCCTTCACATAGTGGAAAGGAATATGATCTTTTTGAACAACTTAAAAAAAATCATGCTAAGATATCCTTATGGGATCTTATTCAAGCCTCACCTAGTTATTATAGTATGCTTCAAAATGCATTGCAACAAGATGTGGTCCCCATAGTGCAAATACAAATGATAAAGCAGTCATAATTCAAGGAATGAATGCTAACATTGTTTTCCACCAAAGTGAATTACCTTCTTTGGAAGTGTAAAAATAGAATGAATATTTCATGATAATAGCTATACAAAATCAGGCAGGGATAAAGAGAATTCTTTTTGACAATTTCTCAGCCCTTAATGTGTGTAGCATAAAAATTTTCGAAAAGATTGGAGTAGACAAAAGCAAAATTCAACTTGAATATTTATTTATTCATGGGTTTGATAATGGAAGACAACCACTTGGTGTGATCATGTCATTGCCTATTACAGTTAGAAAGTCCACATTGAAAGATCCTATTCATGTCATGCCTAATAATCTTTCATATAATCTTCTCTTGGGTAGACCTTGGATTCGTGCAATGAATATGGTTCCTTCTACCTTTCATCGTAAAATGAAGTATTTCTACAACAACTAAGTGTATACAATGAAGGCCAACCTTGAACCAAAAATTCATTTGCACACTAAGAAAGACACAAAAAGTCCCTTGAAAACACTGACACCAACTACACAAGTGGAACCCGTGCGAGAGAAAGAAAAAAAAGAGCATATTGAAGAAGTCAAAGAATTATTGTATGATGATTGGTTTCCTTAGATTTTACACCTAAATTCATGGGAGAATACAAGAACATAACAAAACATTCTGATAGGGAAAAAGAGTCAGCAGTAATGTCAACACAAAATTCAGAAGAACATTCGAAAGCATCCAATTCAAATACTTTAGAAGAAGAAACAAATTACAGAACAAAATTTGATGAAGTTGATTATGAATAATCACAAAATTTGAAAGAAATGAAAAAGATTTATGGAAGAGGTTATGAACTTATGAAATAACTTGGTTATAGTGGAAAAGGATGTGGTGCTAGAGAACAAGGTATTTGTGTCCCCATAGAGTCTAAGACACAAGAAACCACTAATGGTCTTGGTTATTGTCCCTCAGAAGAAACAAAAGCATAAAAAAATCCTTCACTCAATACCAACACTATTACAAAAGATTCTTCAAGATAATGCTAACTTTGGTGTATCCTGAACTAATAGATACTATGTATGTGGGAATATCTCATTGGATATGCAAAAAATTGATACTTTTTCTACTCATTATAATCAATAACATTAGTTGTTGATCCTTGGTATTTTTAGTATCATAGCATATTCACTACAATGCATGAGGTTATAAACTCGGCTTTAATAAGTAATCATATTTCCTTTCCGCATGGAGCAACATATCATCATCCATTTTTGGCTCACCTTTTTCCCTTGGGGGGGAAGGGATTAGGTACCCTTGTCCTATCATGGTAATTTTTTGTTGTCTATTTTGGCTAGTTGATCACCTTCCATGTATATATAAGAGTAAACTTGGGATGTGGATGACATGGCTTAATTTGGCTCATTTGTGACATACTTTATTTCTATGTTATCTTTAGCATTGTATTTTTGGGGAAACCCATTATTCATGACATAGATTCATTTGGAAAACATATGCTTGACATATAGCTTTCCAAAATAAGCTCTCATGCCTTCTTTATTGTTAGCATTGATCATTTTCTATTTTAAAGTAATTGCTCACAACATGGTGTTTAGTAATTTCTTTAAATTTGGGGCATGCATTGGCATTATCATTTTGAAAGTTTTGACTATATCTTATGTTTTCTTATCATATTTGTATTTTTTTCATAAGTGTTTAGCATAATGCAGCTTTCTAGCCTTATGAAGCTCAAACCCTTTTTATGGCCACCAAGCATAACAAACTTTTCTTTCCTATGGAGCCTTGCATTTCATTCATAGGTGCTTAGCATAATGTAGCTTGTTAGGCCTTATGCAACTTGAAATTTGTGTTTTATTTTGTGGTGCCTTATTGAAGTTATCAGAGGTATAGCTTTGGTATGGTATAGGATCCTAATAATATTCTCTCATTTTCCACCCTTGGGGGCTCACCTAGTGGACAACTAAAGTTCCATTAGCCTTCGTGAGTGTGCATGTTGTTTTCATAGTGGAGAATGAGTTCCTCTAGTGAACGTTTTTGGACAAATAGCTAAGGCGTAATCCACATCAAGCTTGATAGATTATCGAGGCTTGATCCACCCTTATTTTCTTTCTTTTTTTTCTTTCTTTTAGTCTTTGGAATTGTATGTTTGTGTATCTTGTCTTGTTGCTACATATCATACATCTTATGTGTGTCCCTTAATGCTTATGTTGGTTTTCCATAGGATCTTGATCTTGGGGCCTTGGCCACCTCCTTGATCTTTGTCATCCTATCTCACTAACATTTTTACACTTGGACCCCTCTTGACATGTATTTGTCTACTTTAGTGTGTTTTTATGCCTTTTCTCATCCTCTCACTAAGGTGGGGGCTAAATGTAGTAATAGAAAATGTATCCCTTTACATTTTCTCATTTTTTTGGGCCCTCCTAGTTAAATTGGACTTAATTATGTCTTAATTTAGTGTTGTAAGGTGTATCCCTTTATATTTTCACACTTATTTAGGGATCCCTTAATTAATTGAGCTTAATTAGGCCTTAACAAGCCCTATAATTCATTTACAATCCCATTTAATTACATTTTCAAAAGGGGAAACTTGACAATAATTAATGCGAATACATAACACCTTACATTGAGCAATGTGTGTTCTAGGAATAGGGACCTAGCACACATTTGACCATGGGTAAATCGGTCCTCCCTAGGCTTTGAAACCCATTTTTAAATATGTCTGAAATTTCATAGTGCTCTATTTTACTATTTCAAATCTTCCTGAAAGTTACTATTTTTGTTTGTGCTATCCTTTAAATCTGCATTTCAAGTTTTACATTATACAATTGAGTTCATTAGGAATTTTATTTTTATCTCCCAAAATTGCATTATAGTCATATTTGTCATTTTCTATGATAAGGGAAACAACATATCCTTCCCAATAGGGTTGACTCACCTTAAGGTTGAAATCAAATCCTACCTTTGGGAGATCTCTTTTTCTAATGAAATTAGAAGGACGATAGGTACATCTCACATCACCTTCCTTTGGTTCCATTTTGATGAGAACCCATTTTTCTTTATTTCATTCTAGTGAACCTAACATTCTTGCACTATAAGCTTTCTGAAATTGGAGGTCTTTCAAACCCTAGATGTAGGATTTTGCATTATTTTGCATTACATCTCATTTAGCGTTTTAAAAATTGCATTAGTTTGCATTTCATTTAGGGTTTCAAAATTGCATTTTACATTGTTTAAAACTTAAAAATCCAAAATTTTGCATACATATTACATACATTTTACATAATAGTTCGCATAATAGTGTTTTCCAACTATTTGCATCAAAAAATTCAAAAAAAATTGCATCTAGAAAGTTGTCTTTTTTCTTGCTTTTCAACAAATTGTATTTGCATTTCATCATAATTTCTAGAAACATGTAACTGAAAGTGTTTTTCTAAACTTGAATGAAAGACCTTAAATATCAACCCAAAAACCCAGATTTTAGTATTTTCAACCCTTGTGCAAAGAGACATTTTTCATAGGGTGAATCTATCCTTGTGTAGGTCTTCTTTCAAATTTTTGAGCTTAAATTTATCTCTGTCTGTTTTACATCTTTCTCTTTTAGATCTTAGTTTTAGTTTTTGGGATTATAGTTTTATGAAATTGTTTGCATTCAAGTTAATTGGTTAAAACAAGTGCATGATTCAAACATAAAATTTGCATTCAAAATTTATTATTTTTAATTTCTTGCATTCAATAATAAAAAGGTTATTGCATTTCATATCTAAAAATAGCAATATCTTTTTACATACTTACATTGTTCTTATTTCTGGGTGTTTGTTACATTTTTTAGTGCTTTTTGTCCATTTTGGGTGTACTTTTGGTTTGATGAAACTTGCATGAGTATTACAACCTAGTGTCCTATTGCTAATAATTCTATGATACATAGTTTAAGGCTCATGGCATCCTGTGCCAATACATCAATTGTGGATATTAGGTTGTCTAACTCTTTCACTCATAATGTTGACAATAGTCAACCCATGTTAGAATTCATGCCTGCAATATCATGTCCTATGACTTCCAATCCTATTGATGTTGAAACCATTGTTGCTCATGTTCCTCAAGATAATTTTCAAAAAATGGATAAAGCCTTAGAAAAACTTCAAAAAATTGTGAGTGTTGAATACATTGCTAGTACCGTGGTTCTTGTCATAGATAACATGAGGAGAATGCTTGATAATGAATTAGGAATAGAAATTGAGCGTCAACTAGCTCATATAATTGATGATCATGTTCCTATAGTGGCTAGTTGTGCTCAAGCTTTGGGGCACACTCAAAATCAAGGTGGAAATCAATTTCCCCCTCCTATATCTATGGCCTCTCTTCCTACATACACTCATTCAACTATTACTATGTGTAGACACCTAAAAATGGTCTGGAGAATCCAATTAATCGAATACGACTTATTTGATTAATTAATCTTAAATTCTTCTACTTAGTAAATAAATAGAAATATTTATTTATATTAAGTTCATTTATTAATTCTTCTATTTTCCTCTCCTAATTAAATAAACAAAATCAAAAACTTTGTTTTATTTAATTATTATTATTTTCATCATATTATTTCTCTCTTAATTAAATAAACAAAATTAAAAACCTTGTTTTATTTAATTATTATCATTATTTCTTCTATCTTAAAATTAAATACACAATTTGTGTTATTTAAAATCACATTTCCTCTTAATTAAATAAAGATTGTCAAAAATCTTTTATTTAATTATCACTCTCCTTTAATTTAATAAAACCAAACCCTATAGTTTGGTTTATTAAATTATTTATTCCTCATTTTTGCTAAATTTAAATAAATTAAAATTATTTAAATTTATGCATAAAGTTTGCACTATTCCCTCACCAATAAATATTTATTTCTCACCAATCAAATTAATGGCACTGCCATTCACGGGAAATGCTTCAGGGAAAATTTGCAGGAAGTTCTCTCAACAACCTTCCACCCACCTTCCCTCTTATCTTGCCTGGTGTTTTCATG
Source organism: Sequoia sempervirens (assembly GCA_007258455.2). Taxonomy (NCBI): domain Eukaryota; kingdom Viridiplantae; phylum Streptophyta; class Pinopsida; order Cupressales; family Cupressaceae; genus Sequoia; species Sequoia sempervirens. The sequence continues at coordinate 261,889,088 of VDFB02000013.1, read as the reverse complement.
GGGAGAAACCATTCTCCATGATCAACTCCTTCTTCTCATCCCATGCCTTTGGATTCTCCAGAGGAAATCACAGCCCCTCATCCCGGTTTCCTATGCAATTGTGCTGCCGTGAAAGCTATAAATACAGCTCTTGGGCTACACAAAAAGGATCCCAATTTATGCAATCTTACTCTGCAGGTTTCCAAAGCATTCAAGCATCCAAATCATCCAACATTCATCCAACATTCATCCAGCATTCATCTAGCATCCAACATTTGTAGTCATGGCTGCCATTAGAATAGAATTTGCACATTTAGAACATATTAGAGTAGAATAATTCATTTCTCGTTCTCTAAGTGTCACTTTAATGGTTTTATTAGCTTACAAATCTGAGAGCTAAGTAAATTAGAGAAGTCTTTAGAGTTAGAGAGCAATAGGATAGATTTCTGAAGCTTTCTAGTTTAAATTAGTTTAAATTTATTAAGTTTTAGATGCAATTATCTTATTTAGAAGCGTAGATGCATAGTTTAGCTTGTTTCCCCCATTCTACAGCTTACAATTTGGCGCCCACCGTGGGGCAATACCCCGTATTTTGCTAACTTTTTGAAAATCTTGTCGTACAGGTATCGGCGTGAAAGTTTTCGCGGGATCGAGAGTTTTTGCAGCGCGCCGGGATTCTGTTTTAGCGCGCCGGGTTCCTATTCCAGCGCGCCCGGTTACTGTTCCAGCGCGCCGGGTTTCTGTTCCAGCGCGCCCGGTTACTGTTACAGCGCGCCTGGTTTCTGTTCCAGCGCGCCACTTTTTCTTCTTTAAAAGCATTTCTTTCATCTGGATCCGACGCGTCCGCGGCCAGTTTTTTTATTTCTGTCTTTTCTATTTGGTTAAAATTTACCAATCCTAGGATAGAAACAATAAAATTTACCAATCCTAGGATAGAAATGGTTAAAATTTACCAATCATAGGATAGAAATGGAGTAAAATTTACCAATCCTAGGATAGAAACATCACACTTCTTTTTGAGGTTTTAAAATTGAACATCTTGCTTGTCATGGAGCAATATCTCCATTAGAAGTAAATCATTTGTCTTTTGGGTTTAAAAAGAACAACATTTTGCTGTGATTGGGTGATAGGTTTATGCTCTCCCCTTGACTGGGTGCATCAGAATACCAGACTCACCATTTACTTTATGCAATTTTATGCTTTCTTAAAACCTTTAGACAGGCCTGCCGTAGTGGGAAAAAGTACTCACCCTACGGGAACGACCTGAGTGGGGACAACCAAAAGCCATGGTATTCCAACCCACTTTAAAATTTATGTGAATTTGGGGAAACCCTCTTTCAACGGAAGTGCGCAGGATAACCATCCCCAAAATCTTTGTTTTAAAGATTGGGAGGTCTCTCGAGGGAGTTTATCCATTTGCCGCTCCGAACGGAAACCCTATCTAAGAACCTAGAAATAGAAGCACGCCTGTCAGTTTCCAAACATTGTAATACTCGGCGGTGTAGGGGCGGGGAAGAATCTACCCTCAAGCACTCACCATATAATTGCCAAGGACTGTTTGCTCAGGGGATCTGGTATCCACTTCCGTCACTCTGAGTACGCACCTGGAAAAGACAAAAACACGGGCACCCTCTAGGGGGTGACATGGCTGTGTGAGTCGACACAATTCCAAGCTGTGGGCCATTCAAGTATATAACGATGACCTTTTGTCTCTAGGAGTGAGTCTGTTTGAGTTGTCTTATCTTGTTATCAAACCAGTGAAAATCAAGAAGAATCATTGATTCTTAAGAACATACACTACTTGTTTAAGATTCTAGGATTTTTAATACAACCATTCTATTCTTGATTGTTGTGTTTTCTATCATCAAACTCAGATAAGATCATCACAAAATCCTTAAAACACTTGTGGATTTCTCATGATTCAAGACTGGGTATCCACCAAGTTTGTCAAGAGATCTCTTGCCAAACGAATCCGAAAACCAAAGAGAACACTTGCATACAAGCAACTCCTAAGAAAACAAAGATTTTTGTATCAAAGCAGGAAAGTTCTACTCCAACATAGAACTTTTATTCATAGGTATCACGATTTCTCTAGAGGTTATACAGACGACTACGCTGTAGCTCCCTTAGATTCACAAGCATATTTCCAAAGAAGAGCTCTTAGGCAACACCACAATCATAGCCAGAGAATTCGTCCAGAATACATTCCACAACCAGCCATCCAATATGATACAAGACCAAGTGAGTTTCACAGAATAAGATAGTTTTATGTCTTAAAAATCTTAAGGTCATAGTTTTAGCGCGCCCAGTATCTATTTTAGCGCGCCCAGTCTTTATTTCAGCGCGCCCAGTATCTGTTTTAGCACGCCCGGTATCTGTTTCAGCGCACCCGGTCTCTGTTTTAGCACGCCCAGTCTCTGTTTCAGCGCGCCCGGTATTTGTTTCAGCGCGCTCAGTCTCTGTTTCAGCGCGCCTGGTATCTGTTTTAGCGCGCCATAAATCCCAAAAAATAGAGAGTTAATAGGACATTTTGTGAGCTTGCCCATATTGAATACAAGGTTTCCATCAGTTCAAAACATTTTTTTTCATAGTCCAGAACACTTAAGTCACGCAAAAGAAAAAAGCTTTACCCCTACACCTAGATCTTGCAGCATCTTGCATAGTGTCATTTTCACCAAAATTTGAGTTTTTCTATCAAAGTTTCCCCATCAAGGATTCTATCATCCTTTCATCACGAAACTAGATAAGACGAAATCAGATTTTAATACAACAACCTTGGCATTTATCCAATCAAATCCAAGATCAAAGTCTAGAGTAAACTTTAAACGTTTGTATGCCTATTTTCACATGAGCAGCACATCAAAAATAACAAGAACAAGAAAAAGAAAGAATAGCAGCCATGGCTGAAGAAAACCCTTGGGGACGATATAGCAACACTGATCCTCTTATTAACTCACATGAGAAAGAAATAACTGCAGAGGAAATCGAGAAAGTTCAACAAGACCCTCATTTCCATAAATTTATGGAAAAGATGCTAGAGCAAGACATGGAAAAGTATCTTCTCCTATTAGCTAACAAAGGTGCTAAACTTCCTAAAGACTTTGATGTCAATCAACTCAAGGAAACAGCCACACCTAACTCAACTAGTATAGAAAATCCAAATCAAATAGATGCTTTGACAAGACAAATCCAACAATTACAATTACAATTTCAAAATATCCAACAAGGGCCAACAAAGAGATATCTATTACAAGACATTTTCCCTTATCCATTTGACTCAAGCATTAACATGATACCATTTCCAAGGTATTGTGAGTACCCAACATACAACAAGTATAATGGAAGAACCGATCCATTTGATCACGTATGAGAATTTCGAGCCATGAGCATAGAGTTCGCACACGAGGACTCTTACCTACTACGACTATTTCCAAGGAGCTTAGGGAACACTTGCATGGAGTGGTTTTCTAAATTAGAACCTGGGATTCAATCCTTTAAAGAGCTAATCAATAGGTTCATAACACACTTCTCATTCAACATCCAACATGGGGTAACCTTAAAAGAACTTTACAACACCAAACAAACAAAGGGCAAAAAATTTCTTTCCTTTCTCCAATGATGGAGAAGGCTATTTGCTAAATACCCTAGATCTATTCCTGAAGAGGAGAAGATAGAGATGTTCATTGATAACTTAGTAGGAGACATGAATTACAGATTGGACTTACAATGTCCATCCACATTTGAACAAGTTATCGAAAAGGGGCTCAAAATCGAAGAGGCTCTAATCAAAAGAGGAACAGTCAAACATTTCACTGAAGGTTCAAACAATAGCCATTCCTCTAACAACAACAACGAAAAGCCAAGATTTTGGCAAAAGAACAAGAATACTAATACCATGATCGATACACATACACCTAAACCAGTATTCACCTTGACACCAACTACTACAAACAAACAAAACAATGGTTTTAATGTCAAACAAAGTAGTGATCAAGGAAATAATCATAACAGTGGAGAAACAAAAACCCAATCATTCCAATGATCCTCCAATAAAAGAAAATTCACACCGTTAGGACAATCATTGGAATCAGTCCTCAAAGAACTTTTAAACGAAAAACTCATTCAAGTACAAGAGGCTAGAAATTGGGACCCTCAAGTCAAACCATCATGGTGGAATGACTTACATTACTGTCACTATCATCAAAATAAAGGTCACATGACTGAAAATTGTTGGCAATTAAAACATGTGGTACAAGACCTCATAGATCAAAAGAAAGTATTCGTAGAAGGCCCTCAAACAAACAAAGATCATACAACATTCAAAAATCCTCTACCCAATTATCAGAAGGGAGAATCTTCTTCCGCAAACACCAAAGGTAAGAACGTTGGTTATATTTATGACGCAACAATCCTTTGTTTTTCTGCTGCCAAAGAGGATGAAGAGTTATGCAACCAAATCAAACAAAACAACGACATTACATCTACCAATTTGGTACAACATATGGACAAATCCGAAAACCAAATCAATGTAGTCACACTCAAAGGGAAACAAGAGTACCAATCGGTTAATGCCACAACAAGGGCACAATCCAAAGTTATATTGAAAGGAGCATCAATATCATCCCCATCAGTAGATCCCCCCTCCAATCAATATAATCTCATCGATCAATTGCAGAAAATACCTTCACAAATATCAATCTTGGAACTTTTGAAGATTTCCCCATCACACAAAGAGGTTCTTGAACAAGCTCTCGTATCAACTACAGTACCTAACAATCTGGATGTGTGTCAATTCCAAGCTATGGTGGGACATCTATCTGCACCTCATTGCCTTTCATTTTATGAACATGATGATGTATCACTCACCCACTCACATAATTCTGCCCTTCACATTGAAGTCCTTATCCATAAACATCGTGTAAAATGTGTCCTGATAGATGGAGGGGCTGGTTTAAATATTTGTACCTTAAAGCTGATTCGTGCACTAGGATACTCAGATGAAGCCATTGATACAAGAAGAAAAATCACAATCAAAGCATATGATGAAGAAGAAAGGTCCTCTAAAGGATTGATCATATTACCCATTCAAGTTGGGCCTATTGTCCAAAAAGTGGTTTGCCAAGTCTTAGATAGGGAACTGACATACAACATACTGTTGGGACGCCCTTGGATCCATGATATGCAAGCAGTACCTTCTACCTATCATCAATGCCTGAAATTTCCCGTCAATGGACAGGAGGTAACAATCACAGCTGACTACAATGACACCCAAGCTTGTCATACATTGAAGACATCTCAGGATACATTCATACCTAACAATAGAGAAGTTGGCACATCAGATAGTGAACAACAGCAGAGCTTCATTTCAAAGTGGCTTCCAAAACAACAAAAATCACAAGAGATAAGGGTGGCACAATCTAACTCTTCAAATGTTGAAGAACAATTGGCTCCACTCTCACATCAATTCACCAAGGAAATACAAATAAGTGACAAAGGAATAAGTGAATATGGTGTTGGACACTCATTTCATCTATCACAAATGTTACCCTCCTTACAAACATATGGACAACCATCTACAAACACCCACACTTCAGAACAATCTACAACAACATTAGATGGCAGATTTGTAAAAGCTGGGAGCTTAGATGAAGAATCAGAAGATAAGGCCATACTAAACTGGCTTTATAAGGATGAGGAAGCCCCCGCTTCCACAAGTAACATTATAGAGACAAATCAATATGGGAAAGGAAAAACCATTCTTGAGAAGATGGGATATTCAAGACAGGGACCTCTTGGGTTAAGGAAACAAGGCATAACAGAACCAATCCAGCCTCTTACGCTCCAACATAAGGATAAAACTGGACTAGGATACACAGAAAAAGCAAGAGAAGAAATCACCAATAAAATTGTGGAGCGTATTCTTCAAATAAGAGATAATTCTGAAGCAGATTCAAATGAGTATGAGTGGGACAACTTATCAGAAGTTTCCTATGAAGATATTCAGGTTGACATTATCAAAAAGTATACCCCCAATCACGAGGAGGGTCAAAGCTCAAGTTTTAATCCTATTGTCTTTGAAACACAAAATTTTGATGACTCAAGTGAAGATGAACGGACATCGATTGAGATAAATGATGTGGAAGAAAATACCTTTGTAGGCCTCGACATAACCACAGACAACCTGGATGACATTTCCGTCCGAGCTTTCACAATCGCCGACCTCAACCCATCTAATGATTCGTTGCCTTTACTACATCCCGAACTTATCGAATGGGAACCCCAACATCCTATCAATCTCCCTGTTTTTGACAATGACTCCTCCATTATTAACTACCTTTGCTGTGAGGAATCTGATACTTGTTCTACCAATACTTCTTTTAATGACGCTTTTAGGTAGGAGGATGCCAAGCCTTCCAATTGCAAAAATATGAAAGAAAAAAATGGATCTAATGGTGAAAACCATTCTATGGCAGTATTTGATCCTAAAATAGTAAAAATAAAGAACGCATCCGATGGCGAAAACCTCATTGAGGCACCAAAGGATGGAAGGTTTGACATCCTCCCGTAAAATTACCATGAAAGATCATCAGTATTGATAGAACCCACACAGTCTATTAATATTGGCACAGCAGAGAAAGCAAGAATACTACACCTGGCCGCATCCATGACAGATACAGAAAAGCCAGATTTTATCAAATTCTTTGAAGAACGATGCATCAATTTTGCTTGGTCATACTCTGACATGCCAGGCTTGGACACAAATCTCATTATGCATCACTTATCCTTACCAGCTGGCACTAAACCAGTAAAACAGAAGCTGAGAAAAATGCATCCACATGTTGCATTATTAGTGAAAAATGATTTGAAGAAATTACTAGATGCTAGATTCATCAGATCTATTGATTATGCAGAATGGATATCCAACATTGTGCCTGTTTCAAAGCCAGATAACACCATTAGAATATGTACTGATTTTCAGGATTTAAATAAGGCATGTCCAAAGGATGATTTTCCTTTGCCAAACATAGACATGATTGTAGATCTCACAGCCGGTCATCAAATGCTATCACTCATGGATGGATTTTCAGGATACAATCAAATCAAGATAGCTCCTGATGACCAGGAGAAGACAACATTTACATGTCCATGGGGAACCTTTTGCTGGAATGTCATGCCTTTTGGGTTAAAGAATGCAGGAGCTACATACCAGCGAGCTATGACAACAATCTTCCATGATATGATGCACACCTTCATGGAGGACTATGTGGATGATATCTTAGCAAAGTCTTACACCAGGGAAGGACATCTAGAGATATTGGCCAAAATATTCGACAGGTTGGAAAAATTCAAAGTCAGATTGAATCCTAAGAAATGTGCCTTTGGAGTAACATCAGCAAAACTCCTAGGATACATAGTTTCTACAAAGGGAATTGAAGTAGATCCAGCAAAAGTCCAAGCCATTATGGAAATGCCACCTCCTAAGAATATTAGTACATTAAGATCTCTACAAGGTCGACTACAGTCCATCAGAAGATTCATCTCTCAACTGGCCGATCGGTGTCATCCATTCAACCACCTTTTGCATAAAAATGTGCCTTTTAAATGGGATGAATAGTGTGAGAGTACTTTCAATCAAATCAAGCATTATCTGATGACACCACCAATCTTGGTACCACCCAGCGAAGACAAGCCATTGTTGCTATATATCGCAACAACAGATATTTCTTTAGGAGCCTTGCTAGCACAAGAGGATAAAGAAGGAAAAGAACAGGCAATATACTATATCAGCAGGACACTCAATGGACATGAAGTAAACTACACCTTCATTGAAAAATCATGCTTAGCAGTAATATTTGCAACACAAAAATTGTGACATTATATGCTCACTCACACTATCAAGCTCGTTGCAAAAATTGATCCTCTCAAGTATTTACTGAGCAAAGCAGCTTTAACAGGAAGGTTGGCAAAGTGGGTCATGCTCCTCAGTGAGTTTGATATTCAGTATGTTGAAAGGCGAGCTATCAAAGGACAAGCCATCGCCGACCAATTAGCAGAAGCTCCATTATCTGGCAGTCATCCTATGACCATGGAATTTCCCGATGCAGATATCCTCAATATAACAACACAACCATGGCAACTCTACTTCGATGGATCCTACACACAACATGGATCAGGGGCAGGAATTCTATTTGTCACACCTCTTGGGCACACAATCCCGCGATCATACAGGCTTACCTTCCGTTGCACTAACAATGTGGCAGAATATGAAGCTTTGATCCTTGGAATTAAAGTGGCTATTGAATGGAAAATCACAGAACTACAGGTGTATGGAGACTCCCAGTTAATCATCTACCAAGTCAACAATGATTACCAAACTAAGGATGACACACTGATTTTGTACAAGAGGCTGGTGGATGACCTAAGAAAATACTTCATAGAAATCAAATTTGAGCAGATACCAAGATCAGAGAACAAAGCAGCAGATGCCATGGCCACAATAGCATCTCTTCTACAAATGCCTGAAATGCAAGATCATTATCGATTTATTGTAGAACAAGTGTCAAATCCTGCATACGCAAATCCCAAATCTCAAACCATAAGCCTTTTGGATAGTGCCCAATCCTCCATTTATGGAGACATTTATGCTTATCTGAAAGATAATATCTTACCACCAAATCTTTCTCGCAACCAAAAGCGCAACTTCATACGCCAATCCGCCAAACATACCATTATTGCCGACACCCTTTACCGTCGAGGCCTAGATGGTACTCTTTTACGTTGTTTAGAACATGACGAATCCGCTTCCGCTTTACACGAGGTCCATGAAGGAATTTGTGGAACACATTCAAGTGGATTATCTTTAGCCAAGAAACTCCTTCGTTTGGGGTATTACTGGCCACACATGGAACAAGAATCTTATCAGTTTGTCAAAAGATGTTCAAAATGCCAGATCCATGGCAATCTTATACATGCACCAGCACAGGAGTTGCATCCATTTGCAACTACATGGCCTTTCTGTCAGTGGGGATTAGACCTGGTAGGGAAAATTCACCCATCTTCATCTAATGGACACAAGTTCATTATCACAGCAACCGAATATTTTACAAAATGGGTGGAGGCAGTTCCTTTAACCACAATCACTGGAAAGCAAATATCATCTTTCATTCTTAATTATCTCATTTGTAGATATGGGATACCCCAGTCAATCATCACAGATAATGGCAGGCCTTTCAAAAACCAAGACGTCCAAGAACTGTGTGAAAAGTTCCACATTCAACATCGCTTTTCAACCCCGTATTACCCTCAAGGTAATGGGCAGGTAGAAGCTTCGAACAAAACAATCCTCAAGATTCTCAAGAAGACTGTAAATGAAGTGGGACGTGATTGGCACATTCAGCTAAATCCTGCTCTTTGGGCTTACAGGACTAGTATCAGAACACCAACAGGAGCTACACCATATGCTCTTGTCTATGGATCAGAAGCAATACTACCTATTGAGGTAGAAATTCCATCCCTTCGAGTCTCACTAAAGGGACTCATTTCAGATGAAGATTATAGGGTCTCTCGACTTCAGGAATTAGAGCTACTCGATGAACGTCGACAACAAGCTGTCAATCATTTGACAGCCTATCAATAAAGGATGTCTAGGAACTATAATCATAGGGTTAAGCCTAGAGTCTTCCAGATCGGAGACTTGGTCCTACGGGAAAACCCTAGAAATCAAGCAGACAGAGAAAAGAAGGAAAAGTTTGAACCTAACTGGATAGGACCTTATGTCATCATATTAGTTTATGGATCAGGAGCATACCGACTGTCTACACCAAAAGGAGACATGTTGGAGGAGCCCATGAACAGCATTCATCTCAGGCGATTCTACACTTGAGGATATCCAGTGCACGGTCAATAAAGTTGTCTTGATGAAAACCTGGCAAACAGGCGTCATGATGACAATAAAAAAAAAAAAAAGAGGACACAATAAAAACAAGTGATGAAAACCTGGAAAACAGGCGTTACTTGTGATTTTCACCAAACTCCTCTATCTATTGGGTACAGTGTTGTTACGATTGTTTCCTTTCATATCATTTCCATCTATCATTTGGGATTATCACTATCCATATCATAGCAAGGATACCAGGTTTTACCCTAACTTGGGGGCAACATCCTAATGTTATCTGGTACAAGTAGACTTTCAGCTTGCATGGAAGGGCAGTCAAACACGACAACCTCAAGTGGCAACCCATCAAAATCCAAAAACATCAAAAAATTCAAAATCCAAAAACATCAGAAAATCCATCAAAATCCAAAAACATCAGAAAATCCATCAAAATCCAAAAACATCACAAAATCCAAAATCCAAAAACATCGAAAATCAAAATAGAGTCTACATCAGTCAAAAGTGGAGTCTGTGTCAGTCGAACTACGTGGTCTCTGCGTATATAACGTAGGCAAGACTAATCTTTGATCAGTCCCCGAGACCCCTAGGATAGGTCTTTAGATCACATCATTTGGTCAAACGTTTGGAAAAATCATGCACACATCAGCACACACATCTCAACACTGATGATCTAATCTGAAATAATGATTTGAAAATACATTAAGTAGAATTTGAATTGTTGTGCTTTTTATCATTTGATTATCATTTCTTTGGAGCAACTCAATGATGTATTGAACTAGAGAAGTAAGGAAGAAGAATGATACCTTTTCTTTGTTTACTGTTTGTGAATTAATCATTATTGTTTTGTGAATTGTCGCGGGAAATGCTCTACCAAGTATCATGGATGACATTCAAATTCACTTAAGAAAATGATTAATTCTTGTTTGTTTACGCAAGAAATGCTCAGGTCATCATTGGTCTATCTTATACCATGATGCTTGTGTTCGCTTGCAATATCAAAAATCATGAAAGAAATACTCAGGTCATCATTGGTCTATCTCATATCATTGATGCTTGTATTCGCTTTCAACATTTTTAAAAGCTCAGTGATGATACAAAGCAGAATAAAATGATTATTGAAGTGACACTTAGATTTGCATTAATAAAATAGGCATTTGCATGGTTAACATAGATTGCATTCATAATAATACATCTGCAGAGTACTGGCGACACAAGTTCCAATGATTCAATCGCAAATGATGTTATCTTTCCTTACTAAAGACTGAGTATACTTGACACATGCACATAGGATCATATCTTCATCTCATCATAAATTCACAATAAAATTGCATTTCATGACATCATATACATGTTATGTTACACCATTCATTTATCCATACATCATTTACACTTACATCATCACATATTCATCATACATTTCATTTACATACATTCATTTACATTTACATTTCATCAGTCATTCCATTTCATTTGCATTCCATCTCATTTTTCATACATCATTTACACTTACATCTTCACATATTCATCATACATTTCATTTACATACATTCATTTACATTTACATTTCATCAGTCATTCCATTTCATTTGCATTCCATCTCATTTTTCATACATCATTTACACTTACATCATCACATATTCATCATACATTTCATTTACATACATTCATTTACATTTACATTTCATCAGTCATTCCATTTCATTTGCATTCCATCTCATTTTTCATACATCATTTACACTTACATCATCACATATTCATCATACATTTCATTTACATACATTCATTTACATTTACATTTCATCAGTCATTCCATTTCATTTGAATTCCATCTCATTTTTCATACATCATTTACACTTACATCATCACATATTCATCATACATTTCATTTTCATTTACATACATCATTCCATTTCATTTCATCAGTCATTCCATTTCATTATATTTCATTTTACACTATCATACATCATTACATTTCATTTACATTTACATCTCATCATTCATAAAAAATCATCTACTGATTTATCATTACAATTAAATCACATTTCATCGCATATCATTCTATTCACATCTCATCATTCATCATCCACTTATCACATATTACATATTCATTTCACATATTCACATATCACATTTTCATTTATTACATTTTCCATACATCATCCATCACATTTTATCTATCATACATTACATCTCATTAAGAAAAGAAATACATCATCAATATCATTTTACATCCATCACATCAATACATCATAAAATCAATACATCCATCACATCAATACATCATAAAATCAATGCATCCATCACATAAATCATGTAAAATCGTATCATAAATCAAACGAACCGCTGCACAAATATATCTCATCAAGTGTCAATTATACAATGAAGTTTGAAAATAATGAAAATAACATCATGTCAAAAATGGCTGTATCAATCTCTCAATGGGTACACATATAGTCTCAAGTAGTACTCCCACCAGAAGGAGCAGGTCTCGCACCAGTATCAGCACCACCACCAGACATCCCAGGCTCTCTCGGATCTCTCGGCAGAGGCTATGTCACACCTCTGCTCACTGTCCTCGACCGAGTCCTCTCTGAGCGCGACTGTGCATAGCTGACTCTCTGCTCTGGGGGGCATAGCTCATGGTAGCGGCTCCGGTAGAACTCAATCTCAGCACCGGCTCGCATGGCCTCACGCATATAATCCGCTACAGAGGTCCCATCTGCCACTCTCTGTAACCTCTCTGTAGTCGCCTGTGCTGTCTCAGCTGTCCGTCTAATGGTATCCCGCTCTGCAGTCAAGGCCGTGATCTGTGCCTGGGCCGTGGACAACTGTGCTCGTAATCCTGTCACCTGAGCCTGTGCGGTCGCTGCTACCTGTAATGCCCCATCTCTCTCACTAATCAGTGATGTAATCTGGGTCTGAGCAGTGGCTAGCTGTGCCTGCGTCTGAGCCTGAGTCTGAGCTAATAACCCTTGCACCTGTGCTAGCTGACCCTGCAATGTCTGCACCTACACCTGTAAGCCTGCCACCTCTGAGGGATCTGCCGATGAAGACATAACAGCCTACCTCTTACGAGGCGCACTGGAGGATGGCTCTGATGAAACTGCTACGCTCAGACCCCTCCCATCTCCGCCATCATCATCACTGCTATCATCACTGCTATCAGAGCTCTCATCACTATCGGTCTCCGAGTTGCTCTCCACATCCACATCAACATCCTCCTCTCTACCCCGTCTCTGACCAACCTGAACACCCCCTACTGGTGCTACTGCTGGTGCTGCTGGTGCTACTGCTGGTACTGTCGCTGGTACAGGTGCTGGCTCATCTGGAATAGTGATCCGTGGAGGAGGATGTAGAGCCAGATACTCTCCATACTCAGGAGTAATAGGCACCTTGACAATATCCCGCCGAACATCCCATGCTGATGGCTGTAGAGCATGGTAACCCTCAACAAGTGCCCCGTAAGGCAAGCTGGGACCCCAATCAGGAACATCAATCCATCACCGTCCATAATGTGCTACACCCAATGGCATGCACTGCACAATACCACACTGTCTGTAACACGATGAAACAGGAACCGCTCCAAAACCCTGGGGCTCTTCCTGATCAAATACATAGAATCGGACAAGAACCCCAACTCAATATCATTGTCATCCCAAGCATCACAGTCTAGGTACGGACGCCAGGTCATTGCCTCTATATCGTCAACGATCCGTCTCCAATACTCAAGCTTACCCATCATATGCTGGGTAGGCCTGCCTCTATATCAAAATACATATGGCCTCGTCACTGGTCTGGCCAACACTGGTACGGGACGCGTAACAACAATATGCTCCCAGGCCCATACCTGGAGAAGGGTAGCCCCTGCAGATAAACTACTGCCGCCGAGATATACAACCCAATGCAAATCATGATATAACTGGGCCAGCATGCACATGCCCCATGCATATCTCGTCCTATGGATGACTAGACCCTCTAGCACACGACCCCATCCAAGCGATAGACCCTTTGACCTCTTATCAGGACAAAGGAATCCACCAATGAAACCTTCCAAAATAGAAGGAAGAGGAGCATATGACTCATATATATCTATCCATGGGATCCACTCTCCTGCAATGTGAGGATCCTAGAAGACTCTCTGCATAGCCTCTACACCACCAACCTCCTCCGAGTCGTGAACCACAATCTCTCCAACAAACGGTATGCGAAGAATACGCCATACATCCTCTGGCGTCACTGTCATCTCACCATTAGGTAAATGAAATGTGTTGTGGTCACTATGCCACCTCTTCGCCAAGGCTGTCAATAGACCCCTATTGAGTCTAATATGGGGCATGTCCAACAATGTAGCCAAACCACAGGCAGCAATATGCTGTCTCTCATCAGGAGATAGTCGCGAAATCATATCAAACGGTCAGGGGAACTGCTCCCGCACCTGGATAACATCCAACTGCTCCTGTACTCATGCACAACAAAACATTTTTATCAGAATATCAAAGATCATCAAAATTTCAAACATTGTGCTTTTACCTATCAACCTATCAAATCATCACGGAACTCTCATCTATCAATAGGGTTCAATCTAACAAAATGCATAATTATTCCTCGCCTATCATGAGGGTAATTATATCAATCAATAGATCTCGCTCATCATGTGATCGTTTCCCATATATTTTAGTCAAGAACAAAACTAAATGGAATAAAAAACAAATCGACGAAAATCAAAACGCACAATGTTACATCAATCTTTACCCAAAGCGCTACAAAATCAACCAAATGCGCTAAAAAATCTGGCGCGCTACACAAATCCCCGGACGCGCTACAGATCTATCCCTGCGCGCTAATGTTTCTGGCGCGCTACAAAAATTCATAGACGCGCTGCAAAACTTACCACGCGCGCTAAAACTGCTGGCGCACTGCAAAACTTACTGGACGCGCTACGCTATAGACCGGACGCGCTAAAACTATGACGCGCTACAAAAAATTACATGCGCGCTACACCACATTCCCCGCGTGCTAAAACTCTAAAAATGTGCCAAAAATGCATCAAAATTAATGGCGCGAATTACGAGAAAGGTTTGAGGTACATATCGGAGGACCATAATCGGCCGGACGCTGGTGATGGCACACACGCTCGAGTCGGTGGGTGTGGTACGGGATAGGCATCCTAGCTCTGAATACTCTGGAGGGTCTCTATCTCAAGGTTGTCAAAGTCAATGCACAAATGACTTTTGAAAATGACCTTTGGAGCATTTATAGGCTATTTTTTAGGGATTTTAATGGGATTTAATTATTTTTTTCCTTGAAGAATTAATTCTTCTCAATCCTGAGGCATTTACAATCTTGTTGGGAGATAAATTGTTTCTTCATCAATTCATCATCAAACCATCATAAAAATTTGAAAATCTTGAACAATCATAAAAAAAATCCAAAATTCATCAGTTTATCTCGAGGGGGCATATATCACTATCATTTCAAAATCATCATCGGGGCAAGTCTAAGGGGCATGCTTTAAAACCTTTTGTCAATACTGGCAGCTGAGGCAAAATCATTCTTTGAAGCACTGCATAAACATATCACTTCAAAGAGGGGAAAAATGTAGACACCTAAAAATGGTCTGGAGAATCCAATTAATCGAATACGACTTATTTGATTAATTAATCTTAAATTCTTCTACTTAGTAAATAAATAGAAATATTTATTTATATTAAGTTCATTTATTAATTCTTCTATTTTCCTCTCCTAATTAAATAAACAAAATCAAAAACTTTGTTTATTTAATTATTATTATTTCATCATATTATTTCTCTCTTAATTAAATAAACAAAATTAAAAACTTGTTTTATTTAATTATTATCATTATTTCTTCTATCTTAAAATTGAATACACAATAATTCGTGTTATTTAAATTTCACATTTCCTCTTAATTAAATAAAGATTGTCAAAAATCTTTTATTTAATTATCACTCTCCTTTAATTTAATAAAACCAAACCCTATAGTTTGGTTTATTAAATTATTTATTCCTCATTTTTGCTAAATTTAAATAAATTAAAATTATTTAAATTTATTGCATAAAGTTTGCACTATTCCCTCACCAATAAATATTTATTTCTCACCAATCAAATTAATGGCACTGCCATTCACGGGAAATGCTTCAGGGAAAATTTGCAGGAAGTTCTCTCAACAACCTTCCACCCACCTTCCCTCTTATCTTGCCTGGTGTTTTCATGGGGAGAAACCATTCTCCATGATCAGCTCCTTCTTCTCATCCCATGCCTTTGGATTCTCCAGAGGAAATCACAGCCCCTCATCCCGGTTTCCTGTGCAATTGTGCTGCCGTGAAAGCTATAAATACAGCTCTTGGGCTACACAAAAAGGATCCCAATTTATGCAATCTTACTCTGCAGGTTTCCAAAGCATTCAAGCATCCAAATCATCCAACATTCATCCAACATTCATCCAGCATTCATCTAGCATCCAGCATTTGTAGTCATGGCTGCCATTAGAATAGAATTTGCACATTTAAATCATATTAGAGTAGAATAGTTCATTTTTCATTCTCTAAGTGTCATTTCAATAGTTTAATTAGCTTACGAATCTGAGAGCTAAGTAGATTAGAGAAATCTTTAGAGTTAGAGAGCAATAGGATAGATTTCTGAAGCTTTTGTAGTTTAAATTTGTTTAAATTTATTAAGTTTTAGATGCAATTATCTTATTTAGAAGCGTAGATGCATAGTTTAGCTTGTTTCCCCCATTCTACAGCTTACACTATGTAACAAGGCAACCAACTAGTAATGACAATACAACTTTAGGTATTTCCATTGGGAATCCTTTTAGATTTGAGAATTGAAACCTCATATCTCCTAATCTGTCACCTCTTAAAAAATTAAATTATCCTCCCAACACATATACTTCTCCACCATATTCACATCCATCGGAAAACACAACCAGTGATTTCGTCCTTAACCAAATTTTGTAAAAATATTTCATCCCTCCAATAACAAATTTTCAAACTGAACCAAAATCAAAATGGCCAACCTTCACAATATGTCAAACAAAACCCATTATCCTTGGAGGCACAAATTCCACAAGCAATAGAGATTCCTAGATTTGAGAAATGTGGTGCCAAAAGTAATCCTAGTAACCATGTCTTGGCTTACATAGCCTTATGTAGTAACTTCATTTTTAAAGACAAACTATTGGCTAATATTTTTACTAGATCCTTAAAAGACATGACCTTGGAATGGTTTTGAACTTTTCAATTCCTTTCTTAACCATTTCCAAGTGCACATTGGTCCCAATATGGCCTTACCCAATGTAATGCAATGTAAAAAAATAAAGATGAAAAGGTCACTGATTTTATATAGCACGATACTAGTTAATTTACTCACAAATCAACATTAAGATTCTTGATGCCGATCCCTAAAGAATTTTCATTGAAAATTTGCAAACAAATATTCAAGATAAGGCTAGGATGATGAAATATCCCTCCTTCACCCACTTATCCATGAATCTACATGACTATCAAAATTTAATTAGTCATCATGAAACGAAAACTTCCTCCAACCATCCTGAAAAATCTAAATCCATTCCTCATAATAATTTTCAACCAGTCAAGAAATAAAATAAGGGATTTATACAAATAAATCCACCTCAAATAAATCAACATGTTGAGTCTCATGTGGCCAATATAAAACAACAAATCAATATCAATTCAGGGAGAATAATAGGCAATTACCCCCATTACCTAATACCCTTCATTCAATCATGTTGCAACTCTTGGGTAAGAACCTAATTACCTTACCTCATGTTAGAACCATTGATCCAACTAAACCTTTACCTTTGAACTATAATCCAAATTCTTTTTTCCATTATCACCGAGAAAACAAACATGCTATATAATGATGTATGCATCTTAAAAATATTGTGCAAGACATCATTGATTCTAATCACATCCAAATTGGTGGTGTTAATGATCAAGGAAATAAGTCTGTAGCCCCACCTAACCAAAATTTTCAAATATTTACCAATCCAATGCCAAATCATAATATCTCATTTGATAAGGCTAGTGACACCAAGAATGATGTGATGAATGTTGACAACATACAGAATACAATTTATCATAATAAGAGTGATAATGAATATGATATAGATGCTATGATTAGATTCATTGATGTTCAACCTCATAAGGGCTACACCAAAATGTCTTGACATTACTTTCTCCCAAAATGACATAACTAAAAGTGCACCTGATGGTCTTCTTGATATAACTTGAAGAATCAATGACAAACCTACTAATAGGATATAAATTTATCATGTTTGTGTAGAGAATGTGATCACTAAGGAATTATTATTTGTGAATAAACTTTACCAAAATTCTTATGAACAACTGAAAGCATGGATCAAAACACATAATGGTTTTGCTTTCCCTATGATAGGGGGGTATGTGTACGCTCATGATGGTCCAAAAAGTGGCAATATGATGGGTATGTGGCTGACGACTTTTTTTTAACCCAAAATTGATGAAATGAAAAGGGTTTTTAAAGGAGATTCTCATCTTTCCACTGATATAAATTATTCTTTACTTTGAATTTAATAAGTAATTATTATTCATTTTCTATTCAAATTACGACTAAAGTCATGATTGATAGGCTAATTGAAAAAAATCTATATAGCTTTCAAACAGTATCACATTTTTTGAATCCAAAACATGCATCACATTCTATACTTCACATACTATAGGATTAAAAAAAGAAAAATTGAACTTCATAAAATTTTGACCAAGTTAAGGTGGTCAAACATATGAGTTTTTTATATTTTTTAAAAAGTTGTAATAAAAAAATAATAATTAATTATTTACTTAGAAAAAAATTACAAAAAAATATGCATCACATCAGTGCATGAGTCCTCTACTTATATCTAAAATATTAGAAAAAAATATTATCATTTTATTATGGTTAGGGTGGTCAGAAAGACACCTACTTATTTTTTCCCTGAAATTTAAGTACCTCTGCATTGAAATTTCAAATTTTCACCAAATAGATTTTTTTTTTTAAACAAACCTAGTAGTTTAGAAACTACATTCAATTTGCTACAAATTCTATTCTTACATATTTTTGAAATAATATAGATAACTTATTCAAATTTTTACGTCAAGTTGCCTAACTCTGATTTTTATGAATTTTTTGCCACTTAAAGGCCTGTTTTTTCCACAATGATCCTGCACATACCCAGGTTCAATCACTCTCCCATTAAAAGTTGGACTAAAACAATAAGATGTATCATTCTCCATCCTCCCATCATCAGACCATTTTTTTGTGAAGCTAGGCTACCCATGGCTATGCTCCATGGATGTCGTCCTATCAGTAGTGCATAAATGCTTAAAATTTTTGTTTGGAAATGACATCTTTACTATGTATCATAGTGGCTTTAATCCTTTGTCTTCCCGTGGGAATTTCTCATTGGATTTCTTTTGGCCCAAACCCCTGGAACCTATTAAGCCTCGTGAGGACTTATTTTTCATGTCTTACCAAAATTTCTTGAGGAAAAACACATAGAAAAATTATCTCTTGGGTGATCCCACAGTACTAGTTTACAATTTTTGGCCAAACTGGACACTGAACTAATTTTTTCTAACTAAATCTTCACTTTCGAGCACCTATAGAAGCTAAACCATGAGGAATTTGAAGATGATGCAAAATAGTGATTTGTGACATTTTGTCTATAGATTTTAAATATATATTTTTTATTTTTTTTGGAATCAGATTGGACATATTTCTCCATCTCCTTCGAAAACTATTTTTTATTAGTAAACACCATTTTTAAGGAGTCATACTCACCGTATACAACATAAATTTTTTTCTATGAAGGATAAAATTCTTTCTTTGTTTTACTTTAGATTTGTAACTACGATATCTAACCCTTTCATTTGGTTTCACAGTGATTTATTGAATATTTTTCCTTAATCAAGTTTCAAAGTCAAACCAATTACAATTCAGACATAGGAAGACTGTATACAACATAAAGTTTTTTGTATGTATCAAAATTCAAAAAAAAATTACTCGATCAAGGACATCAATACCTACCCTGCACATATTTTTTAGAATTTATTCTAATAATTTGTTATTTTTCCACATGTTCATAATAGAGAGCTTGATTTTCGGTGAAAAACCTATGTTTAATTAAACTAAAAAGAAAATACATTATAAAACCAAAACATATTGAAATTGTATTCGATGGATAGCTTGTTTCAAGGACTAACATCATCCAGTTGGGTCTGTGAAGTCTCCTCCATTTTCATCCTCAACTCGAGATTCAAAGAGCAAAATTTTGCAAATTTTTGGTGCCAAAGGGGGAGAAGGCGGAAAAATGGGGGTTCAAATGAACAAGGGTTTTCTAGAACCAAGGGGTTCGCTCGAACCCCCCCTTCTAGTGAACCCCCCTTTAATGCAATTAAAAATTAAAACCCACTAAAGGGGGGTTCGCTAGAACCCTTTAGGGGGTTCCAGTGAACACTTTAGGGGGTTCTAGCAAACCCCTTAAAGTGTTTTTCATCCGAAAATTCATTTTTCCTACCTCAATGGAATTGTAAACTAATTTTGTGGGTTTACCCTCTTAGTAATATGCCTCAAACCATGATTGAACCCCCTATCATTGATGAAACCATGATTGAACCTAAAAATCTTCCAAATAACCAAGACAATTCAACTATGATTCCCCTACCCATTTCCTATAAGTGACCAAGAGATAACCATATAAGTCCTATTGTTCTTTCTAAGATCAAACAAGTTTATAAAGCCAAAGAGAAAGTGGTTGACCAACCTTCCATGGTTCCTTCCATTCCTCCCTTGTGGGATAAAAAAATCCAATGATTGATAAGCCTACTCCTACACAATTACAACATGAAAACCATGCACAAAGAAACTAAAATGCTAAAGAGTGTAGGTGTAGACATCATGCTATTTCTCGTAAGTTAAAATAATAAAACAAAATAGAAAAATAATGATCAAACCCTAACTCAAACAAAGCATGATAATTCTCCATGTTTTCCACAACAAAAACATGAAACCTCTATGGAAAGTATCATTAGGCTTCTTGTTGCGATTAACTTGGATGGTGATTATGAGATTTCTAAGCTTGATGAGGAAGCACATAATGAGATAAATTTATTGTTTTCCTCTTCCATGAACTTAGATACGAGCAACTGTGATGATCCTCACAAAAAGAGTGCATCACCATGTGTTGAACCTAGTGATTTTCCTAGTACAATTTACTTCGTTGTTTCCTCTTTTTCTAGTTATCTACCTTCCACATATGATGAAAAAGATTGGGATGCAAACAACTTTCTTTAGGTTGGCTCTCATGTGTCATAGTAGTCTTTTCTTTATCTTCTTTTTATATTCTTTATGTGATTGCATGTTTATAATGTGATCCCTTGTATCATTTTTCTTGGTGTGTCTTTATGTTTGTTTTCCTACTTTGGATGACCCTTGTCACTCTACTGGTGCAAGGATACAAAGGTGGTGAATATGTCATGACATTCTACTATTTGTATCTTTATTCTTCTATATGACATAACCATTTACCTTTTTCACTTGTCTCGTTTTTTCCTTTTGAGGATGACACAAGTCATTAAGACATTTAGATCTCTTCCATGTTGACCCAATTTTTTTCCTTTTTTTTTCTCTCTATGTTTCATTCCTCCTTTGTGTCATTGTTCTACGAGTATTTAGGGAATGATGATGATTCAAGCTCAATTCTATCACTGTATTAAATACATACTATGGAGCAAATTTTGCTATAAGTATGTTTATTTATTTTCCTCTTCATTGTTTTGGCCCCACGGTTGTTATCTTTTTAAATTTTTTTTATTTTTCCAAGTGTCGCACTAGTGCATCATTTTGAAGGTTATGGGTTACTTTTGAATAAAAGGTATGCAATGGTGCCATGTAGTGGCTGCGCGACTTTTTGAATATTTTTTCCCTTCAGGCACAAAGCTGGACATGTAGTTGCCCCGTGGGGATTTTTCACAAGCCACACTCACAAATTTTTAAGAGCACCCAACAGTGTGCCACATCACCCATATTTCATTGGGCAGGTTTCTTTACTATCAGGAATAATATCTTCACGAATGTTGTTGAGTGGAAAAGTGTTTTTTCTCCTTCACAATCTCAAGGGTTAGCTTCCATATGATGATGCCATAATTCCCTACAACTAATCAAATCATATTTTTCCAAGCATTTACAGCCTCATATCTTCCTTCTGACAAGAAATATTCATGAAACTCTTGTGGCATCTAGTTCATCAATTTGTTGCAGCCATCACCATTATTGAAGCAACTCAATTTTTATTTCCCAAGAATGTCAAGATCATATCCGATCTTTAATTAAATTTTGAGGTTTCCTTTTGATGACACTTATTAGGGTTTTGTATTTTGGTAGTTGAGATAGCTATGTGCTTGTATGCTTCCCTTTTCTTATAAAAGGGAATTTCCAGTAGCCTCTTGGTAGTAGTAGGAGAAATATATAGAAAAAGATAGATAGATAAAGTAGTGGTGTAAAAGTTTTCTTATAGACTCTGATTGCTCTATAGAAATTTTGTAATCAATGTCAAGATAACTATTCAAACCTATTATCCAACCTTAGCATATTTTATTATTCCACAAGATCAAGAAATAGAAGAAGAAAAATTGTATTAGACTGTGCACATGTGGCCTTTTTTCTACATCTTATTTTGTATTTCATGCATGCTAAATGCTTTGTGTCACTTTATTTTCAGATACAGTCTTGAAAACTGATTCTCAATTACTAGATTTTATGTTCTTCTAACTTAAACTCTAAGTATTTTAACCATGTTAGTATACTCTTTCATTTCTGGTTAAAATTATGTTAGACTTCATATTATGTTGTTAGGGAAAAATAGTTTTATAAGGATCTTAAGCATCTTGTTCAAGCTCAGGTTCCTTTGGGTATTTACAGGATCATGAAGGGCCAAAAAGTGGCAATATGATGGGTATGTGGTTGACGACCTTTTTTTAACCCAAAATTGATGAAACCAAAAGGGTTTTTAAAGGAAATTCTCAGCTTTCCAAAAATATAAATTATGCTTTACTTTGAATTTAATAAGTAATTATTATTCATTTTCTATTCAAATTACAATTGAAGTCCTAATTGATAGACTGATTGAAAAACATCTATAACTTTCAAACGATATCACAGTTTTTGAATCCAAAACATGCGTCATATTCTATGCTTCACATACTATAGGATTAAAAAAAGAAAAAATGAATTTCATGAAGTTTTGACCAAGTTAAGGTGGTCAGACATATGAGATTTTTATATTTTTTAAAAGTTGTAATAAAAAATTCATAATTAATTATTTACTTGGAAAAAAATTACAAAAAGATAAGCATCACATCGGGAAATGAGTCATCTACTTATCTCCAAAATAGTATAAAAATATATTATCATTTTATTGTGGTTAGGGTGGTCAGACAGACACCTACTTCTTATTTCTTCCCTGAAATTTAAGTACTACTACATTGAAATTTCTAATTCTCACCAAATAGATTTCTTTTTTTTGTTAAAAAACCTAGTAGTTTATAAACTAGATTCAATTTTCTAAAAATTCTATTCTTACATATTTTTGAAATAATATAGATAACTTATTCAAATTTTTACATCAAGTTTCCTAACTCTGATTTTTCTAATTTTTTTGCCACTTAAGGACCTATTTTTTCCATGATGATCCTGCACTTACCCCTTTCTTTCTATCAAACCTTAATGGGTGCTTCCCATGGAAGGATTTGAATGAATACTATGTGCTTGTATAGGCCTTAATTTATCATTCTCCTTCCAGCAATGAAGGGTATGTGCCATTCTATGTCCATTTTATCATAATTATAGAAACTTTTAGGGTTTTGAAATATTGTAAAGCCTTTCGATGCGTCACCTTAGTTAAGTGTTATTCTTGTATTTCTTTCTCCCTTTCCCCAAACATAAAGGAAGAGTAGGCTTCTTTAAAAATCTTAGAGGTTATTCAGTGAAGCACAAGAAGGTCCCACATTCACTGAATTTCCCATAAGGTTGTTTAGAGAACCACAAGCTTTCATGATCAACACATACACTAACCACAGATCTATGGATTTTTTATGTGTTATCTTAGGATTGCATATCAAGGAAAATCTCTTTTTCATGACATATCCTTAATTGGAAACATATGTTTTACATAGGTATTTTTGAATAAATCTCTCATGTATTGGCATTATCACTCTTCTACTTTAAAGTAATTTCTCATCTATAGCATGGTGTTTAGCAATTTATTTAAAGTGGGGGACATTCAACATCCCGCTTTTTTCTTAATTTTACCTTGAACTTTTTGCATGAATTGAATTTTTTTAAAGTGTGGTATTCTTACTTCGTGTGATGTATCTTCTTGGTGGTGACATTGGTTTTGATGTCCTTCAAGAGTGTGACCTTTCTTGGTTGTGGCATTCCTCTTAGTGGTAATCTTATGGCTTGCATTCCCTAAGGTGAAAATATCCCTTGATTAGTCCTCTCTTGTTGACATTAAGTGCGATTTTCCCTAAGTTGAGACATTTCATGAAATAAGAAAAATCCCTTTGATTATCCTATTACCTTAAAC
This sequence comes from Sequoia sempervirens, assembly GCA_007258455.2. Taxonomy (NCBI): domain Eukaryota; kingdom Viridiplantae; phylum Streptophyta; class Pinopsida; order Cupressales; family Cupressaceae; genus Sequoia; species Sequoia sempervirens. The sequence goes on along the minus strand of VDFB02000013.1, from coordinate 261,864,570 downwards.
CAAATTCTGTGCCACTAAGCATAACACAACTTGTTTTGTGGTGCCTGTATGTCTTGAATGTCTAGAATAACACAACTTGCTAGCCTTGTGAAAGCATTTGACTTTTTTTTGTGGAACCTTATCAAAGTTATTAAGGAGTATAACTTTTGGTATGGTTGATTTATGGGATCTTTATACCTCGCATGACTTGGGGCATGTGCAGAATCATGATGGGCCAAAAAGTGGTGATATGATGGGTATGTGTAGGGTATGTGGTTAACGACTTTTGTTTTACCCAAAATTGATGAAACGAAAAGGGTTTTTAATGGATATTGCAATCTTTCCACCAATATAAATTATACTTTACTTTGAATTTAATAAATAATTATTATTCATTTTCTATTTGATTTATGACTAAAGTCCTGATTGATAGGATGATTGAAAAACATCTATAGCTTTCAAACAAAATCACATTTTTTGAATCCAAAACATGTGTCACATTCTATGCTTTACATACTATAGGATTAAAAAAAATTGAATTTCATGAATTTTTGACCAAGTTAAGGTGGTCAGACATACGAGTTTTTTATATTTTTTAAAAGTTGTAATAAAAAATTCATAATCAATTATTTACTTGGAAAAAAATTACAAAAAAATATGCATCACATCCGGACATGAGTCCTCTACTTATATCTAAAATCTTATAAAAAATATTATCATTTTATTGTGGTTAGGGTGGTCGACAGACAACTACTTATTTTTCCCTAAAATTTAAGAATCTTGCTACATTGAAATTTCAAATTTTCACCAAATAGATTTTTTTTTAAAATAAACCTAGTAGTTTAGAAACTACTTTCAATTTTCTACAGATTCTATTCTTACATATTTTTGAAATAATATAGATAACTTATTCAAATTTTTACGTCAAGTTTCCTAACTCTAATTTTTCTAAATTTTTTGCCACTTAAGGGCCTATGTTTTCCATGATGATCCTGCACATACCCCTTGCCCATCACCACTTCTTGTGTGGTTAGACATCTAGTGTATATTAGACTTCACTAGACCTTGTGCATTTCTCAATCATTTAGACTCATCGAGTCTATATTAGATTGCACTTGTGAGTGTATTTTTCATGTCCACTGAGTATAACACAACTTTGTTTCCTGTGGTACCATGTGAGCTTGTTTGATGGACTTGGCGTAATGCAGCTTGCTAGTTCATCTTGTTGCATTAATTTTGACATTGTATGATGTGGTATCTTGTCACTATTGCATTTGTATGTCTCTTCATGAATTTTTTTATTTTCCATGGGATCTTTGATCTTGGGTGCTTGATCTCCTCCTTGATCCTTGCCATCTTATGTTTCTAAAAATTGTGCAATTAGACCTCTCTTGACTTATTCTCTTACTTTAGTGTGAGTTTGAGCATAGGGCTTATCCTATCATTAAAGTGGGAGTTAAATGTAGTGTAGAAAAATGTACAAATTTACATTTTCATGCTATGTTTGGGCCCCTTAATTAAATTGGACTTAATTAAGCCTCTAATTTCCTAAATTATGTATTCCAAAGCCTTATTATTCCTATTTTCTAAAAGGGAAACTAAAATTTTAAAAAAATTGGCATTAATTTTATTGTCTTGGAAATTGAGTTTCCTATCTACTTAGGTCCTAAGACCCATTCACCCATGGGAAAATGGGTCCTCCTTAAGTGCCAAGATGCTAGCCCACATTTTCCATTGTGTCAAAAGATCAATCTCTCAATGCTTGATACAAACGGTAGAGTCATGGATCACATGGGAGGTGATTAGTCCCTTGTCATGAATCCTGAGGGGAGCACTAACCATCTACCAACAATCTCCCTCTTAGCATTACTCATGGGGATTTAAGCCCATGACCTAACACTTTGACACCAATATTTACCCACATTTACCATTACATCAAAAGATCGATCTATCAATTCCCAATACAAATGGTAGAGACATGATTATCCACTCTCACGAACCTCACGGAGAGTGTTGACCATTTGCCAACACAAGACCCAAATTTTAATATTTTTTGGCAACATTTTAAAGATTCAATTTCAAGTTTCAAATGTCAGCTTGTGGAATGTATTTTCTAGGAAATTAGATAAAAAACTTTAAATACACAGTTATTTTATCAATTCAAATCTATCTAGTAAGAACTTGCATAATCAAGAGATTATATGAGAAAATATTCTTTTCAATAGCATTGAAGAGAAGATTTATTAGTCATCTATAGTAGCAATCAGGATCATATTGTCATGTAAAAGTTCATGGAAATTTTTGGAGCTAACATTGTAATGTAGGTTTCAAGAATTCAACCATCAAACCAAGTGTTAAATCAAGCATCCAATCAAGACATTTCATGCAAGATCCAATCCTTAGAGAGATGTATTAGAATTTAGTCATCTAAGAGCACCCATATATGGTATGGTGAGTTGTGACATAACATTGTTCATTCATCAAATTCTATTCATTTTATCATCATTTCATTATTAAGGTTTAATTACCAAGGCAAACCCCTATTCACCAAAAATAAATATTTTTTTCCTCTCTTTGTATGTGCAGATTTACAAGTGAAGAAGGATTAGAGATTGATCAAAAGAGCAATTTTGCAAAGTTGTCAAAGTTGTCATCATTATTGTCAAGCTACAAAAAATCACTTACAAAATTTATTCCAAATTTGTGATAGTGGAATCTAGAGGAATTGAGAGCTTAGATATGGGATGAGAGGACTATGAAATCAAACTTTGGATCCATATACAAAGACCCATTTTCCCTAGGGAGAATCTATCCTAGCAAGACACTCATCAACCACTTTTGGTGATAGGTACACATCATTTCGCCCTTCTCGGATCTTCCTGAAAGTTGTTTCTATTTTTTCTATCCTTTAAATCTGCATTTCAAGTTTTACATCATACAATTGAGTTCATTAAGAATTTTATTTTTATCTCCCAAAAGTGTATTTCAGTCATATTTTTCATTTTCAGACATAAAGGAAACAGTAGATCCTTCCAAATAAGATTGACTCACCTTAAGGTTGAAAGTCAATCCTACCTTTGGGAGATCTCTTTTCCTAATGAAATTAGAAGAAATATAGGTACATCACACATCTCTTTCATTCCATTTTGGTGAGCATAATTTTCTTTATTTCAACAAGGTATGTGGGTTGGAGTTTTGAGCCTACAGGTTATGGTGTTACAATTTTCATCCAAATAGGCCAACCTAATTGATGATATGTTTGCTTGTGGAATATGTATGTTCATATAGAAGGTTGATTTACTGTGTGAAGGTGTGATGTAGAGATTGTGTGTGATATTTTATGTAGAGTGAAGTATGAAAGGTGATAGTGGTGAAGTATAAAGAGTGTAAAATAAATTTTATAAGCTTAATTGGAATTGTATCTTCAACAAATTGTAGATAAATTGTTAACAGTTCAAAATATGGTAGTGATTTATTCTTCTATTCTCTATTCTATTCTGGAAAATGAGTCCTTTGGACAGTGAGCCCTTGGTAGTGAGCATTTCTTTCTAGGCAATGAGTCCTCCAAATTGTAATCCATTATAACTGGTTATAATATATTATGAGCTAATCCTCACTGTCAATTTTACCTTCCTAGGGTTTTCCATATAAATTTGGTGCTCTTGTGTTTTTGTTGTGGTGCATGCTTCAATTGTTCTTTTCCATTTTTGAAAGTTTGATGAGATTCTTTGAATAAATATTTAAGTTGATGAAGTTGATGAATTTTAGTAAATATTGATTCACCCCCTCTCAGTATTCTGGGTTTTCAGCAAAGCTTTATCAATTTGCATCCAAGATAGACCTTGTATAGTCCAAAAATACACTTGATTTTCTATCCAAAGTCAAAAAGTAGGTGATATGTTAGATTCACCATTAGTTGATGAAACTATATATACATAGATTATTGACAACCTTAATTATTTGATTCACTCCAAGCATGGAATTTCATATGTCATCGGTATGCTCTCTAGTTACGTAGGAACCTCATAAACTAAAATAGAAATAAAACTACTAGTTCCTCCAATATACTCAAGGAATTTTTTAAAAGAAACATTTGTATTTTGTAATTAGAAAGACACTCCAAAGCTGATGAAAAAGTGGCTACAAAGCTACATAAAAGTATTCAAGATATAGAAAGCTCTATCCAAGAAATGGATGTTGTTTTCCCAAGGGTTGATGAGGGAGTAGTTTCTCCAAAGCTTAAAGTAAAATATATGAAAAAGAAGTTAGAAGATCATGGAAAGGAATAAAATATTGTTATTTTCCTAAGTGATGATAAGAGAGAACTACAATCTAAAAGGAAAGTCCAAAATCTTCACCATTTCTTCACTATTAAGTAGGTGCCAACATGAACCAATGTAGGAATGTGTGAGTATTTTTGATGTGAAGATATATACATGTGAATTTTGTGAAAATACATAAGTAGGTGAATACACATGTAATATTTATTATTTTATGCATCTTTTCATCATAATCATCATTAATTGCATACGTTTGACACACTTGATGGTGATTACACATACATGTGACATGTTTCAACATACACATGACATTCATAATCATCATAACACAACATACATTCTACCATCAATATAACCAATAATCTGAGTATATCATATTTTTCATGTCCTCATGTAAAAATATGCCTCATATCATCTTTTAACCATCATATTCATCAATGCGACTAATAATGCCATATAATATTATCGATATCCTCATGTATAAATGCATTGATGCATGTTTCTATCAAGCTATCATGGATACACAACTAATATGTGCCCATGATATCCTCACTTTATAACACACATATCAAGTCATTGCTACTCTCATAGACACTTGCATTGCAATATTTCAAAAAGTATTTTAAAACAAAAAAAGCACTGAGTAAAAGTAATTGAACAATGAAAGCAACATGAACTCCAATGTTGGATGCATTACCATCAAACCTCACATCCTACACAAAGATTGTGTTGGTAAATTCCTGCATATAAATATTAGAAAAGTATGGATTATAAACATCATGAAAAAAAAACTCAACTGATCATTCTTTGAAATCAACTGCAAGATTATAAATCAACAGATTAAAGTATATGAAGAAGATACCTCCTTATGAATTATAGTGAATGTGTCCTCAATGTTGAAGAAAAATATTATAAGTTTTTTTTTGAATCGCTTCTTGGTGCAATATTATTATCCACCAAAATGACCTACATTTGTAAATAATTGTTAAGAAACATAAACTATAACCTAATTTTTACTCAGCAATGGTAAAAATTAAACATGAATATTGGAAAATACAAAAAATGTTAAAAATTTAATAGTTTTGACAAATGGGAAGCATGGAAATGTCAAAGTAGGTAGGTAAATACTAGGGAAGTTATCTTTTCATTTCCTAAATCACCTAATTATTCTAGGGTTCTCTTTCTAGGGTAGTCTCTAAAGAGCCCCAAAAAGAAAAAAAAATGTCAAACATTGACAAAGTCATTTTGGGAGGTTGTGGCACATAGTAATGATTTTTCTAGACTTACAGGTGGATATCCAATCCCTTCAAACCAAAATCTCTCAATTCGGGTCAACTCAACATGATTTGTGTGTTCTTGTGTCAAATGCATTCTTGTAAAAATTGTTAATGGAAAGAAATACAAAAATGGAAAAAATATATTTTTTGTTTTGTGCATCATGGAGAAAAACCTATACCCCAAAACATCAAGGTGGGTAGGTTAAAAATAAAAAAGGCCTACTATTTCTTCCCAAGTCCCCCTGTGATTCTAAGGTGCACAAATCTAGGGTAGTCTTATAAGTGTTGTGAGAGAAAAAAATGTAAAATTATTAAATTTTTAGTATTGTTGAGAAATGGGAAATGTGGACACATCAAGGTAGGAAGGTAAATACTAGGGACGGTCTCTTTTCATTTGCCAAGTCATCCCATCATTCTGGGGTGCTCTTTCTGGGGTAATCTATTATGGACATGGAAAAAGTAATCCTTCTACTTTTTCATGTTCAGACCCTTCTAGTGGACTTTGAATTGATTTTGCCTAGATTTAATGGCCAACACATTCACATTAGGCCTTGGAACCTTGTGAATCATTAAGGCTTCTAGGTTGTCTTGTAAAAGTGTTGTGAAGTGTTGTAACCCACTTTCACACTCTTCTAGGACCCTTTCATCATAATTCACCTAAATAACTCCTTTTTATCATTTACCAAGTCTTATTTCAAAGTGTTGAAACCCACTTTCACGCTTTTCTAGACTTATCAACACTAATTCAACCCTTTCCTATGTTTAAATGACCCTTTAATACACTTTCCGATCGTTTTTAAGTGTGTTTTTGAGGATATTCCCATTGGACAACAATTAATGCCCCGCAATTCCCAAAACCCACTTAATTTTCTTAAGTGGGACTAAGTCACCAATAGGGGCGACTTTTCCTTTTTTGGCACAAAACTCAAAATTATTTTAAATTTTTGGCGGGACTTTGTCCTCTAACCCTTGAGGTCAGCCTATGATGTGTTATTTTTGGGAAATTTAGTAAGAAAAAGTATAAATAAGGGTTTTTCCTCTCATTTTAACCCCCATTCATTCATCTCCTAATTCATCAAGCATTCACTCAAGCAATTCGCTTAATCTTTCTCAAGCATTCAAGCACTCTAAGCATAATCAAGTCATCCATTGGAGCACTTCATTGCATATCTTCAAATTTAGATATCAAGGGTTTTGTAAGTTCATGACATTGCACATTGTTTATTTATCATTCTCTTTCCATTTCATTTCATTATCTAGGGTTTGATTACTAGAGTGGGATTTGACCAAGGCAAATCCATATAATCTAACCCTTAACCATTTTTCCCTCTTTGCATGTGTGTTTGCAGACTTTGTAGGTAGATTTGTTAAAGAAATAGGTGTTGAAAAGTGGTCAAGATGTTATCAAATCTATTCAAAGTCAACATAACCCTAATTCAAGCTTGGAGACCCTTTTTATCCCATTTTATGTAGAATCAAGAGTAGACACTTGTCAAAAAAGAAAGTGCAAACCTGACACTACAAGATCCTGTCTCGATATTCCTAAAATTTGTAGGTGGACTAAGTTGCCACTACTGGTGGATTAGTCCCACTCCCAGGCCTGAAAAGTGGTTTTTTCATTTTTGGATACCCATTTTATTAGATTCCTATTCCGACAAGTTTTCTTGAAACTGGGACTAAGTCGCCCAACCTAGCGTAAGTGTCCTAGTCAACATTTTCAGTCAAATTTTGAAGATTCCAGAATCTCCCCATATCATATTTCAGATTCCAGGTGTACCTCTCCAATTCTGTTATGTTATTTCATCATTTACTTGCATTTTTAGGTGTTTTCGCATATCATAGTATGTTTTCTAGCACTTTGCATTTCTTAGGTTTTACATCATAAAATCATTTTCTTTTTAGATTAGTGCATTATTACATCATAATTAGACATATTTCATCTCATTGACATTAATATTGAGTGTAGACATTTACATTTTGGATGCCATTCCCTTTCTCCTTTTAGGTGAAAAACCTTGGAAGGAGCTAAAGCAGTGTGGGCAATCCAAAATCATTGTCCACATTTTGGTGAACCAGAATTTTGTGTTGGTGTAATTAATTATTAATTAAACTTTACATAAGTTTACTTAGGCTTTATTTAATTCATAAGTTATAGGTTTATCCTTATCTTATCGAGCTATCTTGTTGCTCAAGATAAGATTAGGTTTATGTATCTTTGCTTTTATAAAGAAAATTATCTCTTGTAATATTTTGTACTTCGAATATATCAATTTGTACATCTTTTTCAAATCTCTGATTTTTCATTTTTCTCTTCTGTGGAAGGTGATTTTTCTAGTTTGCAATCAGATTTTGGTTTCTAACATGGTATCAGAGTCTCAATTTCCAACCCCTTCTCATCTTTTTTGGAGGAACACATTGCAGAGCTCATTTGAGGTCCCTTGAGGGTTCCATTCCTTGAACATCTTTATGCAGTGTCTTGGATCAGATCAGGGTTTTCCGTTGGATTCAGAGTGCTAGAAAAACTCAGAAATGGCTTTTATTTCATTCACTTTGGTCACTGTTAGCCAGATCTATGAGGGTTTCAAGCTCAGTAATTTTTTTGATAGATCTAGGGGTCACTTGATTTTTAGAGCACTTTGGGCCCAAACGGACCTCGCCATTGGATTCGCAAAGCCCAAAAACCCCCATTTTCATATAAAATTTGTTTGATTTGGGAAAAATTGTCTGGAGAGGCAAAACAAAATTTTCCAAGGGCTGTACGGCCCCCAGGCACAGTTCTCGAGGCATAGAAATCGAGAAAAAAACAAAAAAATATTAAAAAAATAAAAATTTATGTGCATGTTTTGGTACAACCAGTTTACAGGCCGCTGCCGCCCGCCCACCACCCGGCAGCCTCCCACAGGCCACCTTCCCATCTCGGCACCCGACGGTCTCCGCCCACATACCGCTCAGCTGGTTTTAGCCACCTGTGGGCCACCAATCTTCAACCCGCTGCTCATTCCAACACTCCAACTCTGCTCCATTGGCCCCCAAGGGCTCCAAATACCAAGTCGTCGGTCTTATAGGTGATCAGGAGCCTGTTTTAAGCCCCGGACGGGTTTCAAACCCCTAGCACCGGTTCTATGGACGACCAGAGCCCACGCGCCAGCCCCCGCTGGGCCTTTAGCCCCAGCCCTGGTCACATGGGTGACCAAGGACCATACCGATGCCCCCTAGCCACCAGTCCCTTGGTTCACCCAAGCGACCAGGGGCTCTATTTTTTAGCCCTTGAGGGCTTCACATGGCCAAATCGGGCTGTTTTGGAGCATTTTTGCAGAAATGGGCACAACTTTCACATACGGAGTCATTTTTTTGCAAACGAGATATCGTCGGAAAGTTGTTTCAATGCTCTGCGCAATGGTATAGGTTTTATTTTCTGTTTTTTCTTTATTTATGTCTTTTCTAGCCTTGGAAGTCATATGTTTTTGTTTTCACTCTGGGAAGCATATATTTTGACTCGCTTATCCGTTTTTCACAATTTTCACGAAGTTGGAAAGCTAGTTTCAGACTATATGCAGATCTAAGTTCATTTATAGAATATGTGTACCTTATTTTATGCATGCATTCATTTTTGTTTCGTACACTAGGTTTGCATTTTCACTTATGTTTCTGTAGTTTTGCATTCTCTCCTTCAGCAATCATTGGGTATTGTAATAACGAACTGATATAAAGATCCATTAAGGGGGGTTCTTGCAGCCATTCTTCACATTGGTGACAACTCACATGAGTTTTTCTAGTTTCATGTTGTTTCCCTTAGCTTATTTCTTGCTTATCTAGACACATCTTTGGTTTGCATCGGTTCACACTTCACATTGGGATTTTATGGTTCTTGATCTGCATTGGTTCAGATCTTTCTCATTTGAGGGCCATGTTTTTATGGTTAATGTTCTAGAATCTTGATGGTACTCATCCTATGGGAAATTTTAGTTTCAGTTTGGCATTAGCTTTGAGAGACACAACTTCTAGATTTGTCATCATTATGGGTCCTTTCATCCTTTCATCTACTGTTGCTTACAGATTCCAGGGTTGATCTAGTATGTGAGTTTCCAATGTTCCTTAGCATCAGGTCTATTGTTGCATTTGTGATTCTAATATGGTATTTTGCAAACAGAAGTATCTTTCCTTGCTTGTTGGATTTGGGGTTCTAGTGTTGCTTCATCAAAGTTCTTCTAGTGCTTCTTCGCAGTAGTTCATCTCTCTGAAGGGGGGTTTTCCCACTGTGTTTTCTCTCTCTTTGCATTTGTACATGAGTACCTGATCAAGCCTTGTTGTCGGAACTCATATTTGCATAATAATTTGATTCTCCCTACGTTGCACTTATGGGGGGCGGTGTTGGTGTAATTAATTATTAATTACACTTTGCATAAGTTTACTTAGGCTTTATTTACTTCCTAAGTTATAGGTTTTATCCTTATCTTATCGAGCTATCTTGTTGCTCAAGATAAGAATAGGTTTATGAATCTTTTCTTTTATAAAGAAAATTATCTCTTGTAATATTTTGTACTTCGAATATATCAATTTGCACATCTTTTCCAAATCTCTGATTTTTCGTTTTTCTCTTCTGTGGAAGGTGATTTTTCTGGTTTGGAATCAGATCTTGGTTTCTAACATTTTGAACATTTTTTCTTTTGATTTTAAGTGCATCTTAGGTTTCATTTTCATTGCATTAGGCATTGCACTGATTAAATTACATCCTAGGGCTTTCAAAATTGCATTAGTGAAAAGCTTAAATAACTTGCATTTTTGCATCATTTTATATTGAAAACAATAAAAAATTTACATTTTCCTACTGTAGTTGCTTCTATGCATTTGAAAGACATAAAATTTCATTCAAAATTTCTAAAAAATCTCAAAAAAATCATCATTGGGACTAGGGTATGTGCAGGATCATGATGGGCCAAAAAGTGGCGATATGATGGGTATTTGTAGGGTATGTGGCTGACGACTTTTTTTACCCAAAATTGATGAAACAAAAGGTTTTAAAGGAGATTCTCAACTTTCCACCAATATAAATTATATCACTTTTACCTTTAATTTAATAAATAATTATTATTCATTTTCTATTTGAATTATTACTAAAGTCCTAATTGATAGGCTTCGATTGAAAACATCTATAGCTTTCAAACATTATCACATTTTTGAATCCAAACATACACATCTCTATGCTTCGTATACCATCTGATTAAAAAATTGAATTTCATGATTTTTTGACCAAGTTAAGGTCATCTATTACGAGTTTTATATTTTTAAAAGTTGTACAAAAAAATCATAATTAACTATTTACTTGGAAAAAATTACAAAAAAATATGTATCACATTGGTACATGAGTCCTTTACTTATATCTAAAATCTTAGAAAAAAATATTATCATTTTATTGTGGTTAGGGTGGTCGACAAACACCTACTTTCATTTTTCCCTGAAATTTAAGTACTCATCTGCATTAAAATCTCAAATTTAACCAAATAGATTTTTAAAAAAATAAACCTAGTAGTTTCTAAACCAGATTCAATTGCTACATTCTATTCCTTACATATTTTTGAAATAATATAGATAACTCTATTCAAATTTTACAAGTTGCCTAACTCTGATTTTTAAAAAATTTGCCAACCTATACCTATTTTTTCCATGATGATCCTGCACATACCCACTAAATCGCCACATTGGACGACTTAGTCCTCCTGCATATTTTGCACTATAATTTTTGGCATTTTTTGGGTATTTGCTACATTTTTGTTTTTTGGTTCAGTTTATAGACTTTCTATTATTTTCATTTTATTATTCCTAGATTGCATTGCATTTGCATCCACCCCACCTCTTGTGGTATTTTTATGAGTTTTTTTTAGCCTATTGATAATACTTTAGTGAGAATAAGTTCCAAACTCATGGCATCATGCGATAACACACTCCTTGCGAACCTTGGGTTGTCTCGAGCTCCTATTCCTAGTATGGACAATGGTGCATTAGGCATGGATACTACCACTAGTACACCTTTGCCTTCACATACAATGTATGTTGACACATCAAATGGCCGCATTTCACAAAAAAAAGTAATGAACATTCATGAGGATTTAGCACATTTGCAACAAAACTTGTGTCTTGAAAACATTTCAACCACTATAATTCCTACTATAAACAACATCCATCGAATTCTTGAAAGTGATGAGGGCTTAGATGTTATGAAAAAAATCATTGAGATATACCAAAAATATGCCTCTGATACATCTCAACCAACAAACATTGTGGTTAGCTAAGGATGACCTCACATTCCTCCTCCTTCAACCCTAGCATCCATAACTACCTATACCACTCCTCAAGTTGCAACAAGTCAGTCAAGTGACTCCTTTCGCTATTCCAACTAGCATTCCTATTTCTTTTGTGGCATCGAATGTTCCATCCTCCACCACCTTCACCCCACTTAGTGTCCCCTTCACTTGTCCCAACATTACATACACTCCATCACCATTCTCTCTTCCATCTCATACCAATTACACTGACCCTCTTATTACACAACTCTTTCAAACCATTTCTTCCATGCAACAAAAAATATCTACCATAAACCAAAACCAAACCGCACCACCCACCTACTACGTCCATAGTAGCCCATTATATTTGGAAATCTTAAGAACACCAATGCCACAAGCAATTGAGATTCCTAGGTTTGAGAAGTACAAAGGTAAAGGAGACCCTGCTAATCATGTCAATTCCTATACAACCTTATGTAGTGATTTTGTACTTGACGATAAGCTGTTAGCTAAACTGTTTCCTAGGAATTTAAAAGACACTTCCTTGGAGTGGTTTTCAAATTTATCCAATCATTCCATTTGATCATTTAATGAACTTTTTGATGCCTTTATAATTCATTTCAAAATATGGATAAGAATCCCAAAAAGACAATGGCTAATTTAATGAGATGTAAAAAAAATGCAAATGAAAATGTCACTAATTTGATTTCACGCTATCAGTTATTATATGCTCAAGTAGATGTCAAGGTTCCTGATTCACATCTCCAAAAGATGTTTATCAAAAACTTGCAATCTCACATTCAGGATAAATTGACCATGATGAAATTTCCTTCTTTCCTACACTTATGCACAACCCTTTGTGATTATCACAATTCGATTAGTAGTCATGATGCAAAATCCACTTCCAATCGAACTAAGAAATTTAAACCTAACACTTCAAAAAATTTGCAGCCATTTTGTAAACCAAATAAAGGGTTTTTATAATTCAACCCCCCTCCTCAACAACCACCTCAACCTGTCAACAACCAAGTAGTAGTTGTTAAAGTTGTGATACCTTACAGTTATGGAGATCCACAATGACAGTTTACACCATTACTAGACACTCTTCATAACACAATGACCAAACTTATACAAAAACAAATGATTTGTTTACCTCCTATTAAACCATTAGATACAACTAAACCTTTTCCTCTAACCTTCCAACCTAACACCTATTGTCATTATCATAGAAAAAATAGACATGATACAAAACAATGTAAGCATCTTAAACACATAGTGCAAGACCTCATTGATTTTGGTTGTCTATTTGTTTCAAATGTTGATGCAAAAGGCAATACGTCTGTTGGCCCACCCAATCAAAATTTACATATTTTTACCAATCCCATGCCTAAACATAACGTGTCATTCGTCAAAGCTAGTGAAACTCAAAACAATGATGTGATGATTGTTCACAAAGAGAATGAACATCCTGATCCTATTCCACATACACCCTCTAATCCTATGGATGAAATTGTGTGAGCGATAAACGTTATCCCTCAAAAGGGCCAAACTAAGAAGAATCTTGATATTACTTTCTCTTCTAAAGATATTCTTTTGAATCTTCATGATGGTCCTCTCTACATAGCTAGATGCATTTATGATAAGACCACTAATGGGATACTCATATATCCCATCTGTGGCGAGAATGTGATCACTGAGGAATTTTTGGTATTATATGATCTTTATCAAGATGTTTATGAAAAACCAAGAGAATGGATCAAAACACATAATGTTTTCACATGCCCTACGATTGGATCAATCATTCTTCCACTATAAATAAGACCTAAGACAGTGGATGTTACATTCTCTATTATACCACAATCTGATTAGTTTTGTCTATGGCTAGGCTATCCATGGCTTCGCTCGATGAAAGTTGTTCCTTTAGTCATTCACAAATGTTTAAAGTTTCCGCATGACAATGACATATTCACTATCTACCATAGTGGCTTTAACCCTTTGTCTTTTAGAGGAAATTTTTCCTTAGAAGCCTTTTGGCCTGAGCCCATGGAACCCTTAATGCCTCGCAAAGACTTCTATTTCATTGCTTATCAAAAGTTTAAAGCAAATAAAATTGTTGAATTGTCCCTTCACAATCAATCCCCATCTGCTTCCGCTATTCCTATCCTAGATGAGACCATGCTTCAACCTAAATCGGAACCTAAACAAAAAATACACCCTCATGAGCAACCAACAATAAACACTTCACCTTCATCATCTAAATGCCCAAGAGATAATGAAATCAACCCCATCATGCCTCCTCGCATAAAACAAGTGTATAAAGAAAAAGATAAAGTGATTGAAACATATCCTTGGTTCCTTTTGTTCTTCCCCCTCAGGAAGAAAAGGAGCCTATGGTGGATCAACCTGCTCTTACACCCACACAAATTCAAAATAGAATCAAAAGAAACCACAGTGCAAGGGAGCATAGGCATCGATGTCGTCTCCTTGCTCGTCAATTACAAATTGAAAACAAAAAAACTCAACCTTCACCTTTGACAGAAGCAATAAATAATGACCCTCCTCTTGAATCACAACAAAATGATCTGACACAACAACCACAAATTCTGATACACCCCTCATTGGAGATTACCATCTGTACCCCTGTCGTGATTAATCTGGATGATGATGATGAGGAGGAGATTTCTAAAATAGATGAAGAGGTGCATAATTATTTGAATTATTTATTTTCCTCTTTCATGAGCTTAAATGATAAATCTCTCATACCAAGTGAAGAACTTGGTACTTCCCCTAGTTTGGCACTTGCAATTCTCCCTTTGGATAGTCAACCGCCCTCACAATACACTGAACATGATTGGGAGGAAAATGACCTGTTAGATGGTTGAATTGCATTCGCCTTGCTAGCCTTGTGCATTTTTCTTTTATTTACTTTTTATTCTTTTGTATGTGCGTATCGTGTTCCCTTGTAACGTGTGTTTTTTGTTCTCTCTCTCTTGTGACATTCTTTTATTCGTACCTTCATTCTTCTATATGTTGTGCATTTTCATTTTCCTTTTCACCTTTTTTTGTGTTTTCCATTTGGGGATAATGCAAAGAGTTGATATGCCCTATGTCTCTTCCATGTTGACCCAAATTGTCCTTTTATTTTCCTTTTCACTCTTGTTTTTTGTTTTCCTTTTGGGGATGACGCAAAGCATTGAGACGCCCTATGTCTCTTCCATGTTGACCCAAATGGTCCATTTTTCTTTTCCTTTGTTTTTCCTTTCTGGGATGACACAAGGCATTGAGGCCGAACTGTCTCCTTCATGTTCACCCAAAAGCTTTTCCTTTTTTATTTCCTTTTGCTTGTGTTTCTCCTTTTAGGGATGATGCAAAGTGTTGAGACTGCAATGTCTCTTCCATGTTGACCCAAAATGGACCTTTCTTTTTCTTTTGTTTTTGCTCTCTTTGTGTCATTCTTCTAGTTCTTTGTATTTAGGGAATGATGATAGTTTCGAGCTCTTTCATAAAACATTGTGTTGGCACTCTCCAATTTTGCAAATTTGAAGTTCCCATTTCAAAATTTTGCCTCTGCACTTTCAAAAGTGCACCTAATGAACTTGCCTAAATGACCTACTTTGGAGGGTCATAATTTGATGCTCGTTGATTTCCAAGAAAATTCCCTTTGTAGAAACACTATGTGTCCTATGTGAGTAGGCATGTAAATTTTTAGCTTCCTATAATGAGTTTTGATGAGGTTTCAAAAAGTGAAGATGGAGGGTTTTGTCACTTTTCTGCAGTTTGCTAACTTTCATTTCTGCAAAGTAGCCTCCTGTTTGAGCTTGGATTTTGCAACCAGTTTACTGCCAAGTCAAAACGAATGTTGTTCTGCATTCTCTATACCAAGATGAGATCACATGCCAATTTTTATAGCTTTATGATTTTATTTTCTATTTTTAGTAGATCAAAACCAAATGCAATTTCTCCAGTTTTTCATTTGCATTTCTAGAAACTTTTCTCAGAGGTCAACTTTGACTGTCAATATCTTTTGACGAGTGACGACTCAAGAAAATCCATTTTGCACATGTGTTCTCTGCACCAAAGTGATCTATTGTGTCCAGTGGTAGCTCACCAGGAGTTGATTTGGTGTTTTTCCAATGAGGTGATCTCTTGAGGTTTAATTGGTTCTGAACAGCTGATTGTTGCAGAAAGTTCAACTAAGCAACTTTGACAGCGAATAAATTTTTCCTCATGACTCCCTTTGCCAATTCATCTTTTGCATTGCATTTTATGGACCAGTGGTTACATGCCTGCAAGTTTTCATTGCTCAACAAGGTCATTTTCCTATTTTCCAGAGGTGATTCCAGAGCCCATCTGGCCAATTTTGCACATTTTGCAAACATGTCAGAAAATTAGTTTTAATGAAAACCCATTTCGTGTTTTCACTTTTGAAGTATTTTGAAGCTGTCTAAGAACAATTTGAGGCAAAAATTTATTTCAAAACAATTTTTTTTTAGTCAGGCCCATAAGGGACCCGACATGTGTTGCAATGGATGATGGTTTCCACTGAATTTATCATGAGATGAAGCCATAACATTCTCAATCTTGCTTGGTTATTTAAAATAGCTACATGATATTGAAAAGAATTTTTTTATATATGCTACTATCACTCAAGTCTCTTGTTTAGAAGAATATATAGCCATCTATGGTATAGAGGAATGCAGTTAGAGTCCTCTATGCAAGTAAATGATTGTTCCAATGAATAAGCCATGATATTGATAGTGCATGGGGATTTTAAAGAGAGATAAAAATGGAAACCTTCATTGGAGAAGTAAATGCCTCATGTTTTTTCAGCGATATGGAATAAAAAACATAGAAATGGCTTGAAGCTATAAAGATAGTTGAACACTTATCCCGTCTTACAATGTCAAGTGATCAATCTTGGTCTGCAAATAAATGTGATTCTGTTTGATATAGGACCACAACCACTTTTGATGGGCTCGAATGGTGAGTGCAATGAATCCCCATTGCTAGGGTTGAAGACAAGCAATTGCAGAAAATTAAGACATGACACAATAGGTTTTCACTCAAGATTGAAACTTTCAGCCAAATACATTGGTATGGGAGGGCGCAGATTGTAACCAATACATGGGTATCCACCAGAGAATCAATGAAAACAGTTTATTGGCCACGCACCATACCTAATATATTTTTAAAAGACATTAGAAACAAGGGTGCACCCAGGAGCAGAAGGCAACACATTGGATATTGGAGGCTGTTGTTCATTTAGTGGAAATTTGTCCACAGACTTTCTTGCCAGCGCCAGAATGAATAAAGGGCACGCACTCCACCGTGGACTATGGAAAAGTGCCCCCTCTAATGTGGTCTATAAGGAATGCCATATTCACACTGCAGTAGGGTATGCGTAGGATCATCATGGAAAAAATAAGCCCTTAAGTGGCAAAAATTCAGAAAAATCAAAGTTAGGCAACTTGACGTAAAAATTTGAATAAGTTATCTATATTATTTCAAAAATATGTAAGAGTAGAATCTATAGCAAATTGAATGTAGTTTCTAAACTACTAGGTTTTTTTTCTTTTTAAACCTATTTGGTGAAAAATTGAAATTTCAATGCAGAAGTACTTAAATTTTAGGGAAAAAATAAGTAGGTGTCTGCCTAACCACCCTAACCACAATAAAATGATAATATTTTAGATATAAGTAGAGGACTCATGTCCTGATGTGATGCATATTTTTTTGTAATTTTTTTCCAAGTAAATAATTAATTATGAATTTTTTATTACAAATTTTTAAAAATATAAAAACTCGTATGTCTGACCACCTTAACTTGGTCAAAACTTCATGAAATTCATTTTTCTTTTATTTAAGCCTATAGTATGTGAAACCTAGAATGTGACGCATGTTTTAGATTCAAAAAATGTGATACTGTTTGAAAGCTATAGATGTTTTTCAATCAGCCTATCAATTAGGACTTTAGTCGTAATTCAAATAGAAAATAAATAATAATTATTTATTAAATTCATAGTAAAAAATAATTTACATTGGTGGAAAGCTGAGAATCTTCTTTAAAAACCCTTTTCGTTTCATCAATTTTGGGTAAAAAAAAGGGTCGCCAACCACATACCCTACACATACCCATCATATTGCCACTTTTTGGCCCATCATGATCCTACACATACTCAGTATATGCATAAAATATGTGTGTTGTAAATACTCCAGTAACTTTCAAAGAAAATGCAATCAAATGAGGTGCTAGTGAGGAGGAATGCCATGGTGGATGAAAAGGCACAAAATAGATTTATAAAAGATTTTTATAAACCTTCCAGCAAAAACCAGAGGGGACGCAACCAACATAGATAGGGCATTACTTCCTAAGACATCTAAATGAATGAGGCACGATTAGTGTCTCCTTGAAGAGGTTTTTTTTATTCCTTAGATCATGCAAATACAAAACAACAATTGAAAAGGGATTGCTAACTATCACAGAGTGAAATATGCCATCATTGCAGAATGTATACAAGATGTATATCTTGAAAATTTCATAGAAACAGATGAAGCCTGTGCCAAAATAACAAGAGATGCCATTTCCTTTATAGGAAGGCTTGAGGGCCTTAATGGAAGTGGCCAGTGCACTAAGAATAGAGGAGGATGCTCGTTTGTGTGATATTGTGCCTTTAAGTGTGATCTCATGGAATATCAACATGCAACATAGGTCAAAAAATGAACATTTGTTGAGATGGCCTCAGAAATTTGTAAGAAAATAGGAGGAGCGTAGGTTAGTGAATGAAGTTTATTGTAGTCTTAGAAATTCTCAACCAAATGTAAAGAAATGGAGGATTGGTATTCCAAGGGTAATGAAATGCAGTAGTAGATGGCATGCAGATTTATGTGCACAGGCTTTGAAAGAGCAAGGTAAGCGCAAACTAAAACAGAGTGTGGACATTCATCAAAGGCATAAGGGGTGTGCCTAGGCTAATAAGTGAAATTAAGGAATGCCATTATCCAACACAAGGCATGTGAACTTTAAAGGGATCGAATAAGTGAGATTCCCAAACAAATGCCATTACAGGCTATAGGGAACAGGTTTCTCAATTTGAAATGCATCAAACTAGTGGTTGCAGGATATAACAAAATGAATATGCTAAAAGGCTTCCAAAATTTTCATGCAAATGCATTTGTAGAGGTCGAACCAAAGGAGGGACGCCATGAAAAGCCACAAGCTTAGCTATATTTAATGATTCAGGGAAAGCCGCCATGATTCGAGCATGGAGAGTTGCAGAGTGTGAATGAAAATTAGGGAAAAATGTGAAGAGAACATGGGCACCAAAGGAAATCAATGACTGTGAATGGAGAAATGAAGTGCATCATAATCTCATTCGTCCTCTACCAAATCACAATCTGAAAGTGCTCACCGGTTAATTTCCATGAGATAGCGGGATCATGCCACGTGGCATGTGGGGGGCCAGATGGAATTCTTGTTGAGCGGTGAATGTTAATGTTACCTTATAAACGTTTAGTAAAAACAAACCTTCACCAAATATAATTGAATTGCTTGCTGGGTATTGAAGAGGATATGAAGTGGGCCCCTTGAAAATTTAAATACATTTGATTTAAAGAGCCCCCGTCTGCCTTATAAAAGGAAAAAACATTTAAAGTTACATGTTTATGCATGGAGAATAAGTGGTAGGCCCAATAAATATCTTCATAAGTAAAGCATTAAATTTTTCAATGTGCCCGATAAATGTGAGGGAACTTTGTATTTGAAAATTTTCTCTAAAGTGAAAACAAAAATAAAAACGGGTAAATGTTTCTGATTGGAGCCCAAACCGGAATATAAAATGTTTCACTGTAAAATATGAAGTAAAAAAAGGTATGGGTAATTCTGTTTACTGGTGATGAAATTGCTTTGAATTTTCATTTCATTTTAAATGAAATATTTTATCTGTTGGAGAATAAACAAATGTAGGATTTTAAAATGCACGTGAGAATAAACAGAGGCAATGTAAAAGGAATGTGAGAAAGGGTATGTGCAAGATTATGATGGGCCAAAAAGTGGCAATATTATGGGTATTTGTAGGGTATGTGGCTAACGACCTTTTTTTACCCAAAATTGATGAAATGAAAAAGTTTTTTAGAGGAGATTCTCAGCTTTCCACCAATATAAATTATGCTTTAATTTGAGTTTAATAAATAATTATTATTTATTTTCTATTAGAATTATGACACAAGACCTAATCGATAGGCTGATTGAAAAACATCTATAACTTTCAAATGGTATCACATTTTTTGAATTTGAAACATGCATCACATTATATGCTTCACATACTATAGCATTAAAAAATGAAAAATTAAATTTCATGAATTTTTGACCAAGTTAAGGTGGTCAGACATACGAGTTTTTATATTTTTTTAAAAGTTGTAATAAAAAATTCACAATTAATTATTTACTTGGAAAAGAATTACAAAAAAATATGCATCACATCCGGACATGAGTCCTCTACTTATATATAAAATCTTATAAAAAAAATATCATTTTATTATGGTGAGGGTGGTCAGACAGACACCTACTTCTTATTTTTTCCCTGAAATTTAAGTACTACTACATTGAAATTTCAAATTTTCACCAAATAGATTTTATTTATTTTTAAATAAACCTTGTAGTTTCGAAACTACATCAAATTTTCTACAAATTCTATTCTTACATATTTTTTAAATAATATAGATAACTTATTCAAATTGTTACGTCAAGTTGCCTAACACTGATTTTTTTAAATTTTTTGCCACTTAAGGGCCTGCTTTTGCCATGATGATCCTGCACATACCCGAAAAGTGAATTTAATATTCACTTTGTGGTGAAATGTTTATGTGTTGGGCAATAGAATAAAGTGAAGGTTTAAAATATTAAAGTTTTTAATATCTAGTGAGATTAAAAGATGCAGCAAGTAAAGTGAAAATATGAACAAAGAGCTGAAACAGAGGATTTCCACAGGCAAGGTTGTTTTCCAGCAGTTGAGTGAATTTAGAGATTCTTCACATGGGCAAGTTTTTTGTTACTCAATAGCTTGGTGCAAAGGAAAATGAAGAGGAAAATTCAGTTGGAGGAGAGATGAGAGATGCTTTGAGCAGCTTTTTGATCAACGATGAAGATGATTCTAGATGGCATCTTCGGATCAGCTTTAGGGCTTCTTTTGATTTTTCTCTTCTTTTATTTCTTCTCTTCTCTTCTCATTATTTAGGTTCAAAGATTAAGTTCTAGGTTATGGGGTTTTGTATGGGGATGGGTAGATAGAGAAATGTCAAGTTCTGAGTCATAATTTGAGTCTGTAAGCTATAATTTTTGATTTCATGAGCAAATACAACTAGTTTATGCAAATAAATCATGATTTAAGTATGTGCACATTCATGAATATCTTCAAATTGTCTCCATAATTGTATAGTTTAATCATATGAATTCAATAATACAAATTATATTTGAATTTGTCATCTCAAATTTCATGAGATTGTGTTATTTGTTTGTGGGCCTATTTCAAAGAAATGGTTAAATACTTTGAGCAAATAACAGTGATTTCAAGTGTGCATGTTGGATTGGGTAAGGAGAGTTTGATTGATAATAGGAGTGGGATTGTTGGTGTAAGGCACTAACAATTGATGCAAGGCATTAACAATTTAAATCCACTAGTTGAATGTCATTTGCTGATGAACTCTTTTTATGTGTTTGACTCCATGGCCCAGAATTAGGCACTGATTTATCTTGTAGCTTATTGCATCTCAGAAACATTTTATAAATTCAAAATCATTTCAAATCCTTATGTGTTGTAGTTATCTCATGCTCCAAATAGTTGATATTACTGATGAACAACCAATTCTATTCGGTATTATCCTATTATGTTGAGCTATTAAATGAGATTATCTATTAAGAAATATTTTGTTATGCATGTGTTTTAATTTGTTGATATTGCTAAAGGGATCACCCTCCCGGGTCTTGCAGAGCCCAAAGTGTAGGAGGCTTTTAAAATCCTCGTCAGTTGGTCTAGGTCCTTCGAGCTGCCCTTGATTAGAATTGGAAATTCCATAGGGAGATTAGAAGACCAACATGGTTATAGTGTAAAAGCAAAACCAACACATTGCAGCAATGAACATACTAACCCCAAATCCATAGATCCCTTATGTGTCTAGTGTGTTCCTTTTTGGGGGAAACCCCTCTTTCTTTTGTTTCTCTTTCCTTTGCACGACACAACCTTCCTCAGAAATGTATGACTTGGCATAGGGTATTTCCACATTGGCTGTCATGTCTCATTTATTTTCTTTCTTTTTTCATTTGCTACTTTAAAGTAATTTCTCATAGAACGGTGTGTGCAAATTCCTTTAAAGTGGGGGCATAAATTGGCATTATTCATTTGTGTTTTTCTTGGTGCAACCTTGTCACTTCATTTGATGCATTTGTCTCTTTATGGATGACATTGGGTATGATGTACTTCATAAGCATGATCTATCTTAGAATATTACATTCCTCTTAGTGGCTCGATGCGACACATTGCATCCCCTAATTTTCAAATATTCTATTCTTTGATTGGTCCTCTCTTGGATACATTAGAAACAATGTTCCCTAAGTTATAGACCTCACATGAACTTAACAAGACTCATTTGAACATTTTCTTTGCAATTTACATTTTTCATTTACATGGCCTCCTTGCATAACACAACTTGCATGTCTGTGGTGCCTTTGCATTTGTTCATGAGTTCTTAGCATACAAGACTTTGCTTCTCATGAAGCACGAATTTTTTTTTTCCTTTGTGGTGCCTTATTAAATTTATTTGGAGGTATAAATTTATTATGTTTGAGCGGGAAATCCCATTTCATGGAATGACTTTTCCCCATAGCCACCTGCTAGTGTGAGTACATACCAACTAAGGGTATGTTTCTCACCTTTTGGGCCTTCTCACCCGGTGGAAAAGAAAAAGTTTCATGGCCTCAGAGTGAGTATACTTGGGATTTCTCACCCAGCGGACAACCATAAGTTCCGTCACCCCAGAGTGAGTACACATTTTTCTTTTTCCAAAAAAATAACCTAGATCTAATCCACAACAAGCTAGATAGACAATTGAAGCTTTCTCTCATCCTTTCCCATCATCTAGTGTGTTCCTTTGCATTCATGTTTGATTTTAAATGTGATCATGATCCTGGGGGCTTGATCATCCCTCTTGATTATTGTTATCTCATCTTATCGAGCATTAGTTGATTTGGACCGTTCTTGGTTGCATGATAGGCTACTTTAGTGTGAGTTTGAAGTAGGTTCATCCTCTCACTAAAGTGGGGGTTGTCTGTGGACATGGAAAAATTAACCCTTCTACTTTTTCATGTTTAGACCCTTCTAGTGGACTTTGACTTGATTTTACCTAGATTTAATGTTGTAATGTGGCCAACACATTCACATTAGGTCTTGGACCCTTGTAAATCATTAAGACTTCTAGGTTGTCTTGTAAAAGTGTTGTGAAGTGTTGTAACCCACTTTCACACTCTTCTAGGACCCTTTCATCATAATTCACCTAAATAACTCCTTTTTATCATTTACCAAGTCTTATTTCAAAGTGTTGTAACCCACTTTCACGCTTTTCTAGACTTGTCAACTCTAATTCAACCCTTTCTCATGTTTAAATGACCCTTTAATACACTTTATGACCATTTTTAAGTGTGTTTTTTAGGATATTCTTGTTGGAAAACATTTAATTCCCCACAATTCCTAGCACCCACTTAATTTTCTTAAGTGGGACTAAGTTGCCAATAGGGGTGACTTAGTCCTTTTTGGCACAAAACTCAAAATTATTTTAAATTTCTGGTAGGACTTTGTCCTCTAACCCTTGAGGTTGGCTTGTTATGTGTTATTTTCAAGAAATTTAGTAAGAACAAGTATAAATAAGGGTTTTTCCTCTCATTTTAACCCCCATTCATTCATCTCCTAATTCATCAAGCATTCACTCAAGCAATTCACTTAATCTTTCTCAAGCATTCAATAACTCTAAGCATAATCAAGTCATCCATTCGACCACTTCATTGCATATCTTCAGATTTAGATATCAAGGGTTTGGTAAGTTCATGAAATTGCATGTTTTTAATTTATCATTCTCCTTCCATTTCATTTCATTATCTAGGGTTTTATTACCAAAGTGGGATTTGACCAAGGAAAACCCCTATACTCTAGCCCTTAAGCATTTCCCCCTCTTTGCATGTGTGTTTGCAGACTTTGTAGGAAGATTTTTCAAAGAAATAGGTGTTGAAAAAATGGTCAAGAAGTCATCAAATCTATTCAAATTCAACATAACCCTAACTCAAGCTTGGATACCCTTTTTGTCTCGTTTTCTATAGAATCAAGAGTGGACACCTGTTAGGAAAGTAAGTGCAGACCTGAAGCGATAAGATCTTGTCCCAAGATTCCTGAAATCTGTAGGTGGACTAAGTCACCACTAATGGTGGATTAGTCCCACTCCTAGGCCTAAAAATTGGTTTTTGCATTTTTTCCTACCCATTTGGCAGATTCTCGTTTTGGCAAGTTTTCTTGAAACTAGGACTAAGTTACCCAACCTAACTTAAGTGACCTAGTCAACATTTTTAGTCAAATTTTCAAGATTCCAAAATCTCCCCATATCATATTTCAGATTTCAGGTGGACCTCTCCAATTTTGTTTTGTTATTTCATCATTTACTTGCATTTTTAGGTGTTTTCGCATATCACAGTGTGTTTTCTAGCACTTTGCATTTCTTAGGTTTTGCAATCATTAAATCATTTTATTTTCAAATCAGTGCATTATTACATCATAATTAGACATATTGCATCTCATTTACATTAATCTTGAGTGTAGAAATTTACATTTTGGACCCCATTCCCTTTCTCCTTTTAGGTGAAAAACCCTAGGAGCTAAAGTAGTGTGGACAATCCAAAATCATTGTCCACATCTATAAAGAGCCTTAAGAGAAAAAATAAAAAATTGTAAAAAAATTAGTACTTTTTACAAATGGGTAGCGTGGAAACATTGAGGTAGGAAATTAAATACTAGGGAAGGTCTCCTTTTGTGACCAAAGTCACTCAATTATTCTGGGGTGTTGTTTTTGAGGTAATCTCTTAAGAGCTCTGAAATCCAAAAATTATCAAACTTTGACGAAGTCATTCTAAGATCTCATGGCATATAAGAATTATTTTTTTGGACCTAAAGGTGAATATCAAATATCTTCAAACTAGCCTCTCTTAGTTTGGGTCAACTCAACACCATTTATGTGTTCTAGTGTCAAATGCATTCTTACAAAAAATATCAATGGAATGCATTGCAATTATAGAAAGAAGCATTTGTTTTGTGCATCATGGAGAAAAAGAAAGTAAAATAACACATCAAGGTGGAAATTCCAACTCTACAGAAGTCCTCCTTTTATCACCCAAGTCCCCCATGATTTTGGAGTGCACTAATTTGGGGTAATCTTGAAATTACATCGTAAGAGAAAAAAATACAAAATTGTTAAGTTTTCAATATTTTTATAAAATGGATAGGATGGAAATATCAAGGTAGGTAGGTAAATACTAGGGAATGTCTCTTTTTTTTGCTCAATTCACTCAATCATTTTTGGGTGCTCTTTCCAAGGTAGTCTCTAAAGAGCCTTAAGCAAAAAATGCAAAAAATATAAAAAAATTAGTAAATTTGACAATTGGGTAGTGTGGAAAAGTCAAGATAGGAAATTAAATACTAGGGAAGGTCTCTTTTTATTGTACAAGTCACCTGATTATTTTGGGCTGCTCTTTTCAAGGTAGTCTCTTAAGAGCCCTCAAAGCCAAAAATTGTCAAACTTTCACGAACTCATTTTTGGAGCCTGTGGCATGTAGGAATGATTTTTTTGGACCTAAAAGTTGATATTGAATCCATTCAAACCAAAATTTCTTAGTTTTGGTCAACTCAACATCATTTGTGTATTCCAGTGTCAAATGCATTCGTGCAAAAAATGCTAGTGGAAAGCAGTACAAATATGGAAAGAAGCATATTTTTGTTTTGTACACCATGGAGTGAAAAAAATTATACCAACACATCAAAGTGGGTAGTACTTGACTATATGGAAGGCATCCTTTTGTCACCCAAGTCCCCTCATGATTTTGGAGTGCACAAATCTAGGGTAGTCTTAAAAGTGTCGTAAGAGAATAAATGAAAAATTGTTAGATTTTTTAGTATTTTTGACAAATGGGTAGCATGGACATGTCAAGGTAGGTAGGTAAATACTATGGAAGGCCTCTTTTTATTTCCCAAGTCACCTAATCATTCTAGGGTTCTCTTTTTAGGGAGACAAATACAATAGTTAATACCTAGGAATGTTGTCTTTCTAAATAAGCATGCCGCAATCATTAGACAATGAATAAGATTCTCAGTAAGTGAAAATAATGAAAGCTATATAAAAATAGGAAATAATAGTGCTAAATTCATTTTATTGTGCCAAAGCATGATGAAGAATGTATAGTCAAGTGTAAGGATGGTCATTAGAAAAGACTCTTATGTGGTGTGAAAGTAGTTGCCAATTGTCAATGATTGTCATGCTCCTTCAAAAACATCAAAATGCATTATTTCCAACTTTCCCTTCGATCTTAGAAAAGTAAATGGGGGTATGTGCAGGATCATCATGGAAAAAATAGGCCCTTAAGTGGCAAAAAATTGAAAAAAAATAGAGTTAGGCAACTTGACGTAAAAATTTGAATAAGTTATCTATATTATTTCAAAAATATGTAAGAATAGAATCTGTAGCAAATTAAATGTAGTTTCTAAACTACTAGGTTTGTTTTAAGAAAAAAATCTATTTGGTGAAAATTTGAAATTTCAATGTAGTGGTACTTAAATTTCCAAGGAAAAATAAGAAGTAGGTGTATGTCCAATTCACCTAACCACAATAAAATGATATAATTTTTAATATTTTGATGTAAGTGGAGGACTCATCCCGGTGATGCATATTTTTGTAATTTTTTTCCAAGTAAATAATTAATTATGATTTTTTTATTACAACTTTTTAAAAAATATTAAAACTCGAATGTCCACCTTACCTTAATGGTCAAAACTTCATGAAATTCATTTTTTTCTTTTTTTAATCGTATAGTATGCGAAGCATAGAATGCGACACATGTTTTGGATTCAAAAAATGTGATATCGTTTGAAAGCTATAGATGTTTTTCAATCAGCCTATCAATCAGAACTTTAGTCGTAATTTGAATAGAAAATGAATAATAATTACTTATTAAATTCAAAATAAAGCATAATTTATATTGGTGGAAATTAGAGAATCTGCTTTAAAAACCCTTTTCATTTCATCAATTTTGGGTAAAAATATAGTCGTCAGCCACATACCCATCATATTGCTACTTTTTGGCCCATCATGATCCTACAGATACCCATGGATCAAATGATAGCTAGAAGTCTCTACTTAAGAGTTATATTTTTGGAACTTATGAGAGGATTCATATTTCATTCAAAGAAAGAGGCCAACATTCTGGTAGTATGATCATAAAAAAAAATGAAAATAGGAATAGGAAACTTCATTGAAAATATTATTTTTAGAAAGATGAAATAAGTTGAGTTATGGTAAAAAGTATACAACATAAGAATAACAATGAAACAATGGGAACGGCCCAAAATACCAAAGTTGTTAACACTAATAAAAAAATGGAGAAACTTAACAAAAATAAGAGACTAGAGCATGTGTACATTAAAAAAAATCATCTCCAAGCAAGGAATATGAACAATGTTGGCCAATAGTAAACCCCCATGAATGAAATGAGTTGAATGAGAGCTCCCACCTTACAAGTTAAACAATAATACCTTCAAAAGTTTAGCAATTTAGAGAATGTGTGAGTACTCATTAGAAATGGGGTCAAAGAAGAACCTACATATAAATAGAGAAATTGTTGAGCATAAGCAAAATGAACTACAAAGTTTGAACTAAAAATTATCTCAAATCAAATATACCTTGAAAATATATTGATCTACATGAATTGCTACAGATTTTTTGATCTGAATCGCTTAAAAATATACCTTTGATCTCTAAAAACCTATATTTAATATACCAGCTAATTTTTATGCAAAATTTTAATGTACTTTTAATCCAAATCATAAAAATAACATGAAACTAAATAATTAATGAACAATATGATGCATGTCTCATACAAAAAAAGATTTTCTATTGAAGTGTGCTAGAAGGGTCATCTCTTACCTTCAAAGTATCTATGATCGACACTACTAACTGTCCATAGTTCCTTTGTTCTTGGTTTGGAATGATGTCTCAATAATTTAACATTTGTTTCTATAACAAGGTGTGAACACATGATAATATTTTTTATTTTTCTCATAGTCTTCAAATGTAGGTATTCCATTCTTTTTTATCATAGACATTCACAACCAAGTTTTTGTAACAATAACTGAACCTATAGGATACATGAATCCATCATCATCTATCATTGTTTGTGTTAGATTCTTATTTCCCTATAAACATCGTGCCAAAGAATAGTTTGATCCGTCTTCATTACCTTGCGCTATAAAAGTTGCATAGACATGTCCTGGTTGTACAAGATCTAAAAGATGGTCATAGTCAAGTGAACTTTCCATTTCATCTTCTGAAGAGGTTCGTGTTGCAAATAAAGGGGTTAGATACTATGTAATCCATGTATCTACCCACTCACTTGAATCACATTGATCCCAATCACATTGAATACAATTCAAACAAAAACAAGCCAACTCTTGTGTCTGTATGGTCCATGCACCTACATCTGAGCTTTAAAATGAATTCATATTTGAAGATTCTTTTATTTTTTGACATTCCAATTTCTCTCCCAATGTGCCTACATGAACCAACCAAAATAACCTACACACTTTCAAATAAAGTGTCCCTCCTCATGAAAATGCATAACTACACCAATCAACAATAGAACATGCATCACTGAATGTTACACCACGTCTAATCTCATTTTTCCTTAACCAAATCTTTCTTCACGCATGCACATGTTCCATCATGCTCACATTTTCTATGCCCAACTTAAAAAAAACAATAAATATATGGTACAAACCCTGTACATGCATCCTACTCAACCAATAAAATATATGAGCATTCTATAATTTCCTCATGTAGTTATCTGACTAGATCAAATATCAACCCATTGCATTACCTTTTTCCTATAAAAAATCAAAAAGGTTTTCAAAAAAATGTTTCACAAACTCGGACGAATGAGATCTACATCACTCATGTAAAAATGGTACTCCCTAATTATCTTGCTATCTTATTTTGTACTATCAAGGGCATGTCTATATGCTATGTGGATAAAAATAACAATTTGAATAGAATTGTAATATTGAGATTGTACCTCATTTTGTGGTTGCAGTGTGTATTTTTAAGTAGAATCAACCATGGATATAATAGTTCCAATCAAGAAAGATTCCTTACACATCATGAATTTTTGATCCAACCACTAGGACCTATGGCTATATGCATTGCATACTTGCAGAAAATATTTTTCGTAAAATTAAAAATAAAATTAGCAATACTTACCTTTCTTGTAACCAACTCACATCTATAACCTTCACCTCCACTCTTCAAACTATATTTCACCATCTCATATCTTCTTTCTCAACAATTTAAAAAAAAAAACATGTTCATTGCCCTTTGGAAAACATGTTATAAACTTTGATAAACCATAAAATTACAAGCACATTTAATTTAAACAATTATTTCTATAAAACAAAAGGAATGCATCACCTCTAACACATATAATTGAATCTAACAAGTCCCTGGATGACTTCAAAAGTTGCATTGCATTACACTCCTACAACATTTTGTTAGTAAGCATAGTAGAATAAATATTGTTATAATGTAGGAAATTGTACTCCCTTGTAGTTGATAGTACAATTTAACAATTAGTTTGGACCTATTTTAGTGACCTTACATTTATGCATTTTAACCCTTTCTAAATACACGCTAATTCCCTTTATTATGCATCCCAAGTCCTACTTTTATCATTTTTTGACAATAAAAAAGCATTGAAAAAATGTAACCTATCATTAATTTCCCCCAAAACAAGTGTGTCCTAGAAATTTGTGCCATGACCCATTAACCCATGCGTGAATGGGTCTCTTTCATTAGCTAGGACCTAAATTTTAATAGCTTCTTAGTGGAATTTTAGCATTCAAAATTTAACTTGCAATTGTCAGCTATTGGGGTCTAATCTTCAGGAAATTAGAGAAATTCCTATAAAATCCTAGTCTTTTCAAAATTTCAAACTAGAAATGAGGAGATTAAAAAGGAAGAAAGAAAGTGCATTCAAGCAAGAAAAATTTAGAGTCTTAGAGCATTATTATTTCATATTGCAGTTCTTCAAGCCCATTTTTTAGATTTGAGCAAGCTTTATCACATGATTGAAGGTTGATGCCTATACAAGAAAATGATGGATTCTAGGATTGGGAGATGCAACTGGCCACTTCCCTCTACCTAATTACTTGTTTCTAATTGCTCTCATCTTCAATATTCCCTCCATTTGTAGTGTAAGAAAGGTATCTTTACAATTTTTAGATTTACATAAGGTTAGGAATCACACACTATCTTATATCAGATCATTATCTTTTTATCAAGGTTTAATTACAAAACTGGGGTTTGATTGAGGTAAACCCTCATACAAATAAATAAATAAAATATTTTTGTAGATTTATTATAGGTGCAGATCTGAAGAAAAAGATTTGTAGGTACAGGAAAAGAGAGTAGACAACTGACTACAACATCATATTTTGAAGTTCTAGAAAGGATCATGCAAAGAACCATTAACTAAGGGGTGACTAGCCCCTCTACACACATCTAAATCAGCTTTTGATGATAGGTACATACTCTCAGATATCTCCCACATCTTCTTACAAAGTGTTGTTATAGTTTGTATATGTTTGAGAATCTACAATTTACATATTAGGTCATATAGTTCATTTAGTTGTATTATTTCAAAGCATTCCTAATCATTCTCTATCCTTAAAGAACTACCAACCTTGGTTTGATTGAATCACCATTTAGGTTGAAATTCAATCTCTTGGATTTGTGGTTGGTATTTTAAAAAAATATTGGGAAGAGGGCCCTTAAATCATAGTTTATCCATATTAAGGGACTAGGGTTTTCCCCCCCTTTTCTATCATTTCATTTTGGTGAACCCAACATTTGACATCATAGCTTTCTAATTTAGAAGTCTTTCAAACCCTATATATAGGTTTTGCATCATTGTGTTTTGCATTTGCCATTTAGGGTTACATCTTGCATTTTTGCATAACTAAAAACTCATAAAACATAAAAATTTTGCAAAATTTTGCATTATAGTTTGCATTACTTTATGTTTTAGATATTTTGATCAGAATTTCATTGAAAATTGCACTCAAAATTGTCACTTTTTTTTATACATTATCATCCATTTGGACTTGCATTTCATAAAAAATATCTAGAAAAATACTCACTGTAAAACCACTTTGCAACAAAAAATAGTAGTCATAAACAATAAATCAAACATTTAGTTTTAATTTTTTCAGACCCCTCCCCTGTACAAATACTCATTCACCCTTGGGTGACCATGTCCTTATAAAAGTGTTTAAAAATAATTTTGTATACATTTTTGTCTCTGTATTTACAATGTGTTTCTATTGGAAAATATTTGTTTTGGAATTCTCTTGTTTAGATTGAAAGCATATTCCTTTTTAGCATTTTAAATTTTCAGATTTATAGAATCATTATTTAAATTTTCTAAATTATTTCATAGCTTTGGACTTAGATTAGTATTCATTTTGAAAACATTCAAAATCTTAGAGTATTCGAACACATTTCATAAATAGAAACTTAAAGAGTACATTAAAACTTAATGATTAACCTTGGAGAAAGCATAGTCATATGACCATGTCAAATCTCTTTCTATAATTTCATATATCTCTCAATCCCTTTAGTAGTGATTACTTTCACATAAATGAGGACTTCATCTCACTAAAATCATCCACTAAGGTTTTTAATAATACAAAACAACAAAGAATAGTCAATGCAATTACACCTCAACTCATAATTTACCCACCTTAACAACAACCCCAAACCCAAACAAAACCTATACTTATCTTAGGACCACCTCAAGAAAAAACAAAACCTCTAGGTCAAATATTTTTTTGCAAAGCAACTCATTAGTAGCCATGTGTCACAACAACCAAGTTATAATACTATTTCTCATACATATTACACAAGCAATAATAAGCAACCAAGAAAAACTCAAGCCATCCCTACATCCATACTGCTTCCACAACAAATCTTTCCTAGTGCTCCTCACTTACCTTAACATAGTGGAAAGGAGTATTTCTTTATGGGATCTCATTCAAACATTATCCACTTATCATAGCATGCTTCAAAATTCTTTGCAAATTATGATTCCTCCTAGTGTGCAACCAAACGATATAGTAGCCCTAATTTAAAGTATGAACACAATTAATATCAACATTGTTTGTCATCAAAGTGAGCTACCACCATTAGAAACTAGAAAACAAAATGATGCTTTGATGATAGTGGTTTTCATGAACAATTTTGGGATTAGGTGTACTCTTGTTGACAAGGCTCAACACTCATTATTTGTAGTGTCAATATTTTGCATAAAAATAGAGTGGATAAGACTAAAATTCAACCAGAAGGTATGTGCAGGATCATGATGGGCCAAAAAGTGGTGATATGATGGGTATGTGTAGGGTATGTGGCTGACGAATTTTTTTTTACCCAAAATTGATGAAACGAAAAGGGTTTTTAAAGAAGATTCTCAACTTTCAATAAATATAAATTATGCTTTACTTTGAATTTAATAAATAATTATTATTCATTTTCTATTTGAATTATGACTAAAGTCCTAATTGATAGGCTGATTTAAAAAAATCTATAGATTTCAAACGGTATCACATTTTTTGAATCTAAAACATGCATCACATTCTATGCTTCACATACTATAGGATTAAAAAAATAAAAAATGAATTTCATGAAGTTTTGACCAAGTTAATGTGGTTAGACATACAAGTTTTTATATTTTTTAAAAGTTGTAATAAAAAATTCATAATTAATTATTTACTTGGGAAAAAATTATAAAAATATATGCATCACATCAGGACATGAATCCTCTACTTATATCTAAACTATTATAAAAAAAATATGATCATTTTATTGTGGTTAGGGTGGTCAGACAGACACCTACTTCTTATTTTTTCCCTGAAATTTAAGCACTATTTCATTGAAATTTCAAATTTTCACCAAATAGATTTTTTATTTTTTTAAATAAACCTAGTAGTTTAAAAACTACATTCAATTTGATACATATTCTATTCTTACATGTTTTTGAAATAATATAGATAACTTATTCAAATTTTTACACCAAGTTTCCTAACTCTGATTTTTCTGAATTTTTCACCACTTAAAGGCCTATTTTTTCCATGATGATCTTGCACATACCCTAGATTCTATCTATTCAAGGTTTTAATAATGTGGGAAAGCAAATACTTGGTGTGATAACATTACCCATAAAACTTGGTAACATTACGTTATAAAATACTATCCACATCATGCCCAATGACCTTTCATATAATATTCTCTTGGGTAGACCATGGATTCAAGAAATGAATGCAGTACCTTCAATATTACATGATATACTAAAACACACGTACAACAAGGTTTACATAATAAAATTTTATCCCAAATTGGAAAAATTTTAGGAAACTGACAAACCAATGAGAAGTCCTTTGGAAACATTGATATCAACTTCAAAAGTAGATCCTTTGCAACAAGACAAAGATGAGTTTCTTTCATCGGTATCAAAATGGTTAGATGATGACCAATATTCATTGAATTTCACACCTACCTTCATGGGAAAATACAAAATCACAACACCAATATCTGCAAAAGAAAAAGAAACATCAGTAATATCAACAAACTCCATAATAGAGTAATCAAAAGAATCTAAATCCGTAAATTATAGTAAAGAGAGATATACAACTTACACATCCACCTACAATGAGATAGATAATGAGAAACCTCCATCTTCATAGAAAATAGAAGCCCCTTATGGTAAAGGATATCAACTATTGAAACAACTTGTCTCTAATGGAAAAGGATGTGGAGTGAAAGGACAAGGCATTCGTGTTCCCATAGAGCCCAACATACAAAAACAATAAGAGGTCTTAGATATTACCCTTTAAGGATAATGAAAGCATAAAAAATTCCTTCACTTGATAGTAGTGGTATCATGCAAGATTCCTCCAAGACAACTCTAAAATTGTTGCATCCTAAATTAATAGATATCACAAGTAATGATATGCCAATGGATAATTTTCAAAATGATGAATCTTTGGCAAAATTTTTGGGAGTTTATGATTAAAATCTCAATAAAAGATATGCCTATTGTTTGAATACTAAGGAATATTTTGGAGAATAAATCAAATCAAATAATACCAAACAAGACAAAAATCAGAAAATCCTTGAGGTTCCAAATTAAAGTATGTTACTTGTGGGAGATACTATAAATGTACAAATGGATACATCTAAGAAAAGGTGATTTAAAAAGGAAAGTTCCTTAATGATGGTGAACAATAAGATCATGCAACCTTATTACATGACTTTCCTGAGATCTTTTCTTGGACTTACTCAGATATGTTGAGTACTGATCCTAAGATAGTTATGCACTAAATTATCCTTGAAAATGAAGCCAAACCGATAAGGCAAAAGACATGCAAGATGAATCCTAAGATATATTTATTATTTAAGGCTGAAATTGAAAATCTCTTAGATGTGGGTTTCATCTAACCTATTGATTATGCACCTTGGATATCCAATATTATAGCAGTGGAAAAACCCAATAATCATATTAAGATGTGTATGGATTTTCTTGATCTGACAAAGCATCTTTAAAAGATGATTTCCCCTTCCTAATATCAACATGATAGTGGATTCAATCATGCGGAATTCCTTATTATCATTCATGGATGTTTTTTCAAGATACAATCAAATATTTTTTAATGCCAAAGATTAGTATATAAGATAAATTTATCTGCACCTTTGGGAGCATCTTGTTGGTCTGTTATACCTTTTGGATTAAAAAATGTTGGAGTAACATATCAAAGAGCTATGACATTAATATTTCATGATTTCATAC
This sequence comes from Sequoia sempervirens, assembly GCA_007258455.2. NCBI lineage: Eukaryota > Viridiplantae > Streptophyta > Pinopsida > Cupressales > Cupressaceae > Sequoia > Sequoia sempervirens. The sequence goes on along the minus strand of VDFB02000013.1, from coordinate 261,829,565 downwards.
ACAATATCTTGGAAGACTATGTTGATGATATATTGGCTAAATTTGCAGCATGTCAAGACCATATTAAAATCCTTCAGAAAATCTTTGAAAGAATTTGAAAATACAACAAGAGGTTAAATCCGAAGAATTGTGTTTTTGGTGTGGATAGTGGAAAACTTTTGGGTTTTATAGTGTCACATAGAGGCATTGAGTTGGAAACAAAGAAGATTGATGCTATATTAAAAATTCCATCTCCTAGAAATATTTCTCAATTATGTAGCTTAGAAGACAAGAATCAAGCTATTTGTCAATTTTTGGCATCATTGACAGATCAAAATATTCCTTTTATTCAACTCCTTAAGGAAGAATCAAAATTTAAATAGATTGGGGACTGTCAAAAATATTTTTGAAAGTTTGAAATGATATCTCACTAATCCTCCCATTTTGTAACTTGTTTCCCAAGGAAAAACTTTCATCCTTTACATATCAACATCAACCCATGCCCAAGCTATGTTATTGGCCGAACAAGATGAGGATGGTAAAGAGCATCCTTTTCATTATATTAGTTGAATATTGATTGATTATGAAACTTGATGTACAATAATAAAAAAAAATTGGTTGTTCTAATTGCTACCAATAAATTGAGACATTATTTGTTGAAAATAGAGGTGAAAGTCATCACAAAGTTTGGTCCATTGAAGCATCTTTTTGCTAAAATAGATTTATCAAGATGCCTAACTAAATGGGTTATGTTTTTAACTAAATTTGACCTTAAATTTATGAACCTCAAAATGCATCAAAGGTCAAGCATTGACCAACCATTTAGCTAACACTCCTTCACCATTAGCGTTACCCAATCATGACTCATTCCCCAATTAAAATTTGTTCAAGATAGATGATAATGAAACATCGAAACTATATTTTGATGGTTCTAAGTGTCGAACTAGCTCTAGAGTAGGGCTTATATTGATTTCACCTTCAAGAAATATAATTCCCTTATCCTATCATCTAAACCTCCTATATACAAACAGTATAAAATATGCGGCCCTTTTTGTTGGAATATGTGTGGCCTTATCCTTAGTTTTTCAACACATTTGTATATTCGATGATTCCCAATTATTCATTAAATAAATTATTGGGTCCTATCAAGCAAAACATGAAAAATTATCCCAGTACAAAAACCTCACAATGAAATTGCTAGAACATTTTGAATCTTATACCATTGAAAATATTCCATGTTCAAGGATAATAAACATGCAGATGCAATGGAAAGCATTGCTTCCCTTGTTTCTCTCAAGGATCATTCAATGGGTTTCACATTCGTAGTCCACACAGTCACAAAATTGTCAATGGATGAACTAGTAAAGGAAGCATTGGTTGCCAATATTGAAGTCTCTAATGAATGGTACACGTTGATATTTATTTAAAAGAAGGTACCTTTCTTTAACTAATTACTAAAACACTAGAAATCATATTTGAAAACTTGCAACAAGATATATACCTAGCATATGTCTTATATAGGTGATCCTTTGATGGTCTTTTCCTTAGATACCTTAAACAATCTGAAATCCCTATAGCCCTTGAGGAAGACCATGCAGGTTCTTGTGGGGGGAATTTTGGGGGAATATTGTTAGTTCAAAAATTAATCCACATAGGATACTATTGGCAACATATGGAAAAATATTGTTTCGATCATGTTAAAAAATTTCATCAATGTTAAGCGCATAACAATTTGATACATGCTCATGCTTTTGAACTTCATGCCTAAGTTCCTCTTTGGCCATTTTCAATGTGGGGTTTGTATCTCATTAAAAAATTCCTGACCTTCTTCTACTAGACATGCATTTATAATTATGGCTATAGATTACTTCATGAAATTGGTAGAGGAAATTCATCTTCATTCCATGACTTATGATGTAATCTATTGTTTTAACTTGGAAAACATTATTTATCGATTTTCTCTTCCTTCTATATTGGTTTCAGATAATGGAAAACCATTCAAAAAAATGAAATGAATAATTTGTTTGAAACATTTCACATTCAATATTGCTTTTCAACACCTTATTACCCACAATCTAATAGAAAAGTGAAAGCAACAAACAAAACACTTGAGAAAATTTTATGAAAAATGGTAAATAAGCATAACAAGGATTGTCACACATAGTTATCTTATGCATTGTGGGCTTATCACATGAATATTTGAACATTCATAGGGAATACACCTTATAATCTTATTTATGGTGTTGATGTAATAATACCCTTAGAGTTTGAAATTCATTCTTTAATAATCTCTCTTAGGGGAATTATTGATGATAACACCTATAAGGAGAAATAATTACACCAGCTTGAAATGCTCGATGAATAGCATATAAATGCTCTTTAACATTTCCAAGCTTATTCCAAAAGAATGTAGCGTAGTTAAAACTATTGGAAAAAGAAAGGACGGACAACTGAGAGGGGGGGTGAATCAGTTGTCACAAAAATTTCAACTTTACAAACTTAACTTAACTTTAATCTTAGATCTGATGAATAAAAAATTAACCATAAGAAATTAACACATCAGAGAGACAAATAACACCAATATTTTTTATGGGGAAACCCTATTAGGGGAAAAACCATGGTGGATGTGAGTTCACAAGATTATACTATATTAAAAGTATAAAGGAAAATAATAAGGGGAATGCACATGCATTCAGGCTCACTGCCTAGAGCTCACTACTCAATTACAAATAGAAGACTCACTATTTTACAGTAAGATTCAAATTAAAACCATCCAAAAATTTGAACTGAGAGAATGGATTCTATCCAAGCCTTTTTACAGTTCCAATTAGGCACAGTACTTCTGCATACTTCGCTCAACCTTCTACACACTTGCTCTTCAATGATATTCACACTTATGCACACAAGAGCACACAACGTATACTCAGCACACTAACCACACTTCACATACTTCTCATACTATCCACACAATTGATTCTTATTTATCCACCACAAATATTTCACCATAACAAAGTCGACCAAAGGAAAAGAATATATTTTCAATGTCGGCTCAAATTCATAATTAAATTTTCAATGTGCACCCATCAAGGTTGGCCAAAATATAGTGGGGACCCAAATTCACTTCTCCAAAACAAGAATAATCCAATTAATCACACCTCAAGCATCCACAACATGCTAGCATCAACATGTTGGCCAAGAACAAGAAAAACCGAACATGCGCAAGAAAATATTTTCACTCACAAGCTTCATTGGATCATGTGGACGTACCAAAAAGATAGAGGATGAAATAGAGACATCTGAAAAAACCAAGGAATAGAAGAGAGACATCCGTGATAACCGAGATGACTAGGAACATACAATCTTCACTCAGAAACTCTGACAGAGACCAGTAAAACACCTCAAATCACAACTTGCACATGAATTCATGCGGACCTCTGAAACTTCTGGTAGATTATCTAGACATACTCAAAATCAAACCCTTTGATCCACAAAAACTAACCTTTTACGTACATAATGTAATTCCTTCATAGCCTACACAATTCCACTAGGAACCTTGAACACCTTTACTTATAATTTTCTCAATATCCTCGACATATACAACACTTGGAACATAAAATGCTAATAGTGTTGACATCAATGACAACCATGTATCAGCACCACATCACACCATCCAACAATTTCCCAACAATCTCCCCCTTTGGCATTGATGGAAACACATGATGTGAAAAATACCATCAACCCAACACACTGCACAATTGATTTTCTCCTTTGAAAGATTTTTCATTCTGCACTTCTCCCCCTTAGATATTTATATTTTTCACATTACGCTTCTCCCCCTTTGACATCAATAGTAAAGGTAACCATGACCTTTCCAAACGCATGCTCTGAGCCATATCTCTATACATTTGACTACTCCCCTTGAGTAGCAACAACAGAAACATCAATCCGAATTAGAATATAGCAATGTAGCTCACGGATTGATGCAAGTAAGTACATCATTTAGTTCTTGTCAGGAGGGGTAACTACCCCTAGCATTCGTCTAAGATACTCAAAAGTATATTTCGGAAATGGATTAGTAAAGATATCTGCAATCTGTTCTTTTGTAGGCACATACTCCAGTCTAACTTCCTTCTCATTCACTTTCTCCCTTAAGAAGTGAAACTTGATTGATATATGCTTAGTCTTCGAGTGTAGTACTAGATTCCTTGATATATTTATTGCACTTGAGTTGTCATAGTATATTGCAATAGGTTCTTTATATATCACCTTAATATCTTTCAACATTTATTTCATCCATAACACCTGAGTACAATTATTTGTAGTAGCAATATATTATGCTTCAATAGTGGATAGAGAAATAGAGCTCTTCTTCTTGCTTAACTAGGATACTAGCTTCTTCCCTAGAAAGAAAGCACCACCACTAGTACTTTTTATGTCATCCACATCACCAGTCCAATCAACATTTGTGTATGCAAACAGTGTAAGATCATCATCCTTTGAATACCAAAGTCCAAAATCAGCAGTTCCCTTCAAGTATCTAAAATTTTCTTCGACGATAGTTACATGTGATTCTTTCGGATCAACTTGAAATCTTGCAACCATACATACAACATGCATAATATCTGGCCTTTTCTATGTTAATTAGAGTAATCTTACAATCATTGATCTATATTTGGTTTGATTTTCCTTAGGAGAAACATCATTTTGTTTCAACTTACATCTAGTCACCATGGGTGTACCAACCGGCTTGGAATCATCCATTCCAAACTTCTTTAAGAATTCTTTCACATACTTGGACTGAGATATGAAAATCCCTTGATCCAATTGTGAAACTTGAATCCTAGAAAGAACTTCATTTCACCAATCATGCTCATCTCAAATTCATTCTTCATTTCATCAACAAACTTCATGCATAAATTATCATCTCCACCAAAGATGATATCATCAACATAAAATTCTATGATTAACTCCTTATCATGATCTATCTTGAAATATAAATTACTATCAGCAGTACCTTTTGAGAATCCAAGCTTCAGAAGGTATTTGTCCAGTCTGGCATACCAAGCTTTGGGGGCTTGTTTGAGTCCATACAAGGCTTTCTTCAACCTACAAACCATGTATTTCTCATCTGTTAGCTGAAATCCATCTGATTGTTCAATATACACTTCTTCTTCAAGTTCCCCATTTAGAAATGAGGACTTTACATCCATTTGGTAAAATTTGTAGTTCTTGTAAGTAGCATAAGCAATAAATAGTCTTACTACTTCAATTCTAGAAATAGGGGCAAAGGTCTCTTCAAAATCTATACCTTCCATTTGAGAGTAACCTTTACATACTAGTCTCACCTTATTTTGGACCACTTCACCATCTTCATTCAACTTGTTTCTAAATACCCACTTAGTACCAATCACATTCTTGTCTTTGGGCCTAAGAACCAGTGTCCATGTGTCATTATTTTCAATTTGTGGCAGTTCTTCTTTCATAGCTTCCAGCCAATGTTCATCTTGACAGCCTTCAGTAATATTCTTAGGTTCAATCTTGGAAACCAGACAATATTCTTCAGCAATTTTCTTTCTAGCTTGCACTCCTTTGCTCTTATCTCCTATGATTTGACTTTCAAAATGATTCAACTTTACATACCTTGGAGTTTTATGACTCTCTCATACTTTTATGTTTTCTGAACTTTCTTGTGTAGTTGCACTTGACTGCGCTTCTTGATTGGCTTGATTTACTAGAGCAACTTTTGGTTGCTTCATCAGAACATATGGAATAATCTGAAGTAGATTTGGTGATTGTGAATTCTTCCCTTGGCTCATGATGTCTTCATCTGAATCATAGCTGCATCTTCTAAATGATCTGAATAAATCCTCATCAACCTTGACATTTTCACTCTCAATTACTTTTCTTAGTCTTTTTTTATAGCATCTGTACACCTTTCTCTTTGTGGAGTAACCTAGGAAGATTCCTTCATCACTTCTAACAGCAAACTTTCCTATGTCATCATCTTTTTGATATAGCATTTGCTTCCAAATATTTTGAAGTATCTGAAAGTAGGCTTATGACCAAACCATAATTCATAAGGAGTCTTACCAAAATTACCATTCACATTTACTCTATTCAAGGTATATACATCAGTGCTGACGAATTCACTCTAGTACATTTGAGGAACATTTCTTTGCACCAAAATCATTATGGCAGCATCCAGAATTGTTCTATTCTTTCTTTCTGCAACTCCATTCTGTTGAGGGGTTCAGGAAGTAGATAGATGTCTTTTAATTCCATGCTCTTCACAGTAAGTATTGAATTATTTTGAAAGGAATTATCCACCTCTATCAGATCTCAGGCATTTGATCTTTAGACCTTTTTCATTTTCTACCATGTCCTTAAAGCTTTTGAACTTATCTAATGCTTCACTTTTCTCTCTCAAAAAGGATACCCAAATCATTCTAGAGTAGTCATCAATGACAAGCATAAAATATATTTCTCCATGAATGCTCTTAACTCTAGAGGGACCACACAAATCAATATGTAACAATTCTAACACATTATTTGAGTGAAATTTCTTGCTTCGGAAGGAGACTCTAGTTTGTTTACCCATTTGACATTGTTGACAGATTACATTAGTAGGCTTCACTAATTTAGGTAGATCTCTTACTGCTTGAGTAGAACTTATCTTAATGATGTTTTCAAAGTTTACATGACACAATATCCTATGCCATAACCAACTTTCATCTACTTGATAAATTGAGCAACTACCATTAGCAGTATTCAAATGAAATATGTTACCTTTTTTCTCCACACCAATGGCAATCATGTTTCCAATTTTTCCAAGAATCTTGCATTTTCTATCCTTGAACTATAGATCATATCCCTTGTACACCATTTTTCCAACACTTAACAAGTTATGATTTAGGCCTTCAACATAGAGAGCATCATCAGTATTTTCTTTACCACCAAGGCTAATAGAGCCTCTACCTTGAATCACACAAGAATTATTATCTCCAAATATCACAACCCCGCCATCATACTCTTCTAGATTCACAAACTTTCTTTTGTCACCAGTCATATGATGTGAGCATCCGCTATCAATGACCCATTCATATTTCTCCTCAAGACAAGCTGCAGGATCTTTCTTTTCTTCAATGGATTTAGTAGGTTTAGGCTTATTTTCAATGGTAGCAATAAAAGCCCAATCATCCTCATTTCCATCATCTTTATCAAACTCATCATCTGTTACTGCTTCTTCAACAAAGTAGCATTTCTTCTAAAATCTAGGTTTTCTAGGTGTAGACCTAGGAACTCTTTCAAGACATCTTGATGCAAAGTGGCCTATTTTACTACATGAAAAAAATTTAATAGGTAATGCATCTTCATACTTACCTTTACCTTTTCCTCTTCCTTCTTATTTTGCAATGAGTGCTTCTAGTTCTAGAACTTCTCTATCTTGGTCTTCGATCTATTTCATTTCTTCATCATATTTGGATTCCCTTCTGGACGTCTCGCTAGGACTGTAACTTCACTTGTAGCTTCCAGATACAGTAGCTTTGAATGCAAATTCAGTCTTCAGTGTGGATTCACCAAATTCAATTATTTCAAAACTATCAAGGTTTCCTATCAATGTGTCTCTTGTCATCTTGTTTATAGACATAAACTCTTCAATAGCATGAACTTTTGACTTGTAGGAGGGAGGAAATAATTTGAGTATCTTAGCCACAATTTTATCTTCACTTACTAAACTACCGACACATTTAATACCTAGCACTATCTCATTTACTCTTTGCATAAAAGAAGTAATATTTTCATCTTCAGCCATCTTCAGGTTTTCATACTTACCTTTAAGACTTTGTAGCTTAGCCATCTTTACCTATGTATCTCCTTCATACAAAGTTTCCAGCTTTATCCAAATCTCATGAGCTATCTACAATCCTACCACATTTTCCATCTCTGAATCTGTCAGAGCCCTCACCAATGCTTCAATGGCTCTAGTATTGCTTTTTGCATCCTTGATCTCATCAGGAGTGGAGGGTCCATTCATAGGAATAGTGTATTGATTCTTTGTAATCTTTGAGATAGCATCTCCAATGCACTGTAAATGAAATTACATCCTAACTTTCCATAGTGAGTAGTTGGTGCCATCAAATCTAGGGTTATCTTTCTTGAATGTTGCCATCCCGGATCACCCCAAGTTGTTAGAATTTTCTTCATAGGAACCTGTTCTGATACCAATTGTTGGAATAAGCAAGGACATACAACTGAGAGGGGAGGGGTGAATCAGTTGTCACAAAAATTTAAACTTTACAAACTTAACTTTAATCTCAAATCTGATGAGTAAAAAATTAACCATAAGAATTAACACATCAGAGAGACAAATAACACCAATATTTTTTATGTGAAAACCCTATTAAGGGAAAAACAATGGTGGATGTCAGTCCACAAGATTATACTCTGTTAAAAGTATAAATGAAAATAATAAGGGGAATACACATGCATTCAGGCTCACTACCTAGAGCTCACTGCTCAATTACAAATAGAAGACTCACTGTCTTACAGTAAGATTCAGATTAAAACCATCCAAAAATTTGAACTAAGATAATGGCTTATGTCCAAGCCTGATTACAGTTCCAATTAGGTAGTACTTCTGCATTCTTCGCTCAACCTTCTACACACTTGCTCTTCAATGATATTCACACTTATGCACACAAGAGCACACAACACACTAACCACACTTCGCATACTACTCATACTATCCACACAATTACTTATTATATATCTACCACAAAGATTTCACCATAAAAAATTTGGCTAGAGGAAAAGAATATATTTTCAATGTGGGCTCAAATTCACAATTAAATTTTCAATGCGTACCTATCAAGGTTGGCCACAACATAGTGGGGACCCAAATTCACTTCTCCAAAACAATAATTCTCTAATTAATCATGCCTCAAACATCTACAACAAGTAAATATTTTCACTCACGAGCTTCACCGGATCATGTTGACGTACCAAAAAGATAGAGGATGAACTAGAGACATTTGAAAACACAAAGAAATAGTAGAGAGACATCCGCGACAACTGAGATGACCAGGAACATACAATATTCACTCAGAAACTCTAACAGAGACCAACAAAACACTGTTAGAACACAACTTGCACATGAATTCATGCAGACCTCTAAAACTTCTGGTAGATGATCTAGACATACTCAACATTAAACCCTTTGATCCACAACAACTAACCTTTTACGTACATTACATAATGCCTTCATAGCCTACACAATTCCACTAAGAACCTGGAACACATTTACTTATAATTTTATCAATATCCTCAACATATACAACACTTAGAACATCAAATGCTAATAGTGTTGACATCAATGGCAACCATGTATCAGCACCACATCACACCATGCAACAATTTCCCAACAAAAACAATAGTGTTTTTCCTCATTCGTTTAACAAAGGGGTTTAGTAATATATGAAAATCAATGCAATGTTAATGCCACTCTAGAAGAAAAAGGAAAATTTAGTCCAAACTGGTTAGGCCCTTATGCCTTTGAATAAAGTTAGGGGTCTAGAGCATATACACTAAAAACAATAGATGGAACACCTCTTAAAGAACCAATCAATTTTGAACATCTATACATGTATTAGACTTAACAATCTTTTTGAATAGTATGTATGTTAAAGTATGTTGTTTGATTAGCTAGATGTTTTTCTATTTAATATTGCATTGATTCATTCTTTACAAACTTTTTTGGTGTGTCTTGAATTATATAGAGTAATTGTTCATTTACTTGAATTATTACTTTCTTTTACATGCTATTCAATAACATGTGATGTTAAATTAGATCATTACATGTATTTAATTTCCAAATTAGATTATATAAGAGCATATATTTTAATATATAACACTTAATAAAATGTTGTATCTAAGTAAGCAACAATGTTTAATTAGGTCACATAACAATTATATATCATTGATACATTTATTAAATAATCACCAAGATTTTTTAATAGATCACATTTACATATAATCAAAGCAATAAATAATACAAATAAATCATGATCATATATATAGAAGATCATAAAGTTTACATACATGATCACCACGGTAAAAAAATGTGGTGTGAGATAACATAGTACATTTAGTGAGGCCTATGGCTACTAGACTCCTCATGGACTAGTGTTGGTGTTAGTCGAGAGACAGTGGAGTGAGAGAAGCGCATAGAGCTCATCTGATCTTGAAGGTCTCATACCTTACCTTACCATCTAATATTTGTCACTATAAATGATGTTGTCGATGGTAGGATGGTGGATGTCTCTTGGCCTCACATCGCTATGTGCAGCTACCAAGAATGTAGGTCATGGCCCTAGTGCTATTTGAATCTATCTAAACTGATGCATGACCCAGTCATAATAAAATGGTGTACCATAGAAAATGGCTCTTGGACATTTTCATGGTCTTTTAGGTCTTTCTTTCATGATGCTTGGTCCATTTTTCTTTGATTTAATGTTGTAATGTGACTTAAACATTCACATTAGGTCTTTAAAATTCAAATTATGGCATCAAGTCCTATTTTTAAGTGTTGTGAAGTCTTGTAACAATATTTCATGATTTTCTAGGCTTAATTTCACTATTTACACCTTTCTTATGCTTTATTTGACCCCTTTATGCACTCATAAGGCTTAATTAAGTGTGTTTTTTAATGTAAACCCGACAAACAACATTAAATGCAAGATAATTTCTGACACCCACTTTCATGTCCAAGGTGGGACCCATTCACCATGGGTGGCGAATGAGTCCCTTGGCTCAAAATTGAAAATATTTCAAATTTTCTTTCAGGTTTTTATTCAAAATTACCTTATGTCAGCCTATGATGAGGTATCATCGGGTTACTAAGGCACAAGTTTGTATAAATAAGTGTTTTTCTCCTCACTTTACATCTCCTAATTCATTCAAGCAATATCCTCATTCACTAAGCATTCACTTCACATTTGAGCACTTTGCATCATTCAATCAAGCATCAATCAAGTATCTTGGAGCAACCATTTATATAACTTCATATTTCTTACACAAGGTTGTGGTGAGTTTAGGACATTTGCATGTTTTTTATTCATCTTTCCTTGTTCGTTTCATTTCATTTCTTCATTAAGGTTTCAATTACCAAAGTGGGATTTGACCAAGGCAAATCCTTCTAACCTAACCCTTAACCATTTTCCCCCTTTTGTATGTGTGTTTGTAGACTTGTGTATGCAGATTTAGCAAGCAATTAGGTGTTGAAAAGTGGACAAGAAGTCAAAAAAGTGTTTCAAGTTAACTACATCCTATTTCAAGATTGGAGACAACCTACAACCCATTTTTTGTAGATTTGACTTCGTCAACCCGACAAGAAGACAAACTCAGATCTAGCGCTACAAAATTGGTCCCTAATTTCACAAAATTTTGGGAGAGGACTTAGTTTCCATCAGTGGTGAATGTTTCCCACCTTAAGGCTAGAAAGTTAGATTTTGTCAGATTTCAGATCCCGATAGTCAGAAACTAGTTTCTAGAAGTTTTTGTCAGAAGCAGGATAGATTCGCCATCAATGGTGAATGAGTCCCACTAGTGATTTTCACTGATTTCTTCTAGCATTTAAGACACTCCAAATTCATCATTCATTACCCAAGTGCACTCTAATTCAACCCTCTTCATTTTTGTTTTGCATTTTTTCATCTTTTAGTTCATGCTTGCATATCACATTGTGTTTTCAAACGTTGCATATTTCTTAGGTTTTATATTCATAATTAGTCAATTGCATTGTTTAGTTGCATTTAGATCATCTCATTTACTTTTAATCACATCATACATATATTAAATTGAGTGAACCACATTGATTTTGAGTGAGGTTTATCTCTCTCCTTTTAGGTGAAACATCCTAAGAGTGCAAGAGTAGCCTATAAACCTCATTCCCAAAAATATATGGTTCATTTTGGTGAACTTGCATATTGAGCACTTTATCTTTCTAATTTCAATTGCATTTTGCATCCTAGACTTCATCTGCACCAACATTCAATTAGGTTTTGTTTTTTTTTTTGCATCCTAGGGTTTCTTAAAATTGCATTAGTGAAAGACTCATTTGGACTTCATTTTTGCATAACATATCACTGAAAACCTGAAAATCCACATTTGCATCCTGAGTTTGCATCTGAAAAGTATTAAAATCACTTTTAATTTTCTGGAAAGGAAAAAAAATATCATACTTGGACTCATTTGCCACCCTGGGTGAATAAGTCCACCTACACATTTCAAACAACATTTTTAGGCATTTTCTGGACCGTATTTCTTGCATTTCAATTTTTTGTACTTACTTTCTATTATACTTTTTGGATTCTTTGTTTTCTTCTATTTCTTGCATCTTACTTTACTTGCATTCATTGTGTAGACACATAAAAATGACCTAGGCCTGCAAGCTCTATTTTCACCACATTCTTCCTAGCATAATTAAAACATTTAATTATGTCCTTGGTGCACTTTCAACTATTAGTTAAACAATTCATAATTATTAAATTAATTCATGTCTTTATTCCTCTTGATTATTTAAATAAATAAATTTTATTTATTTATTTATTTAAATGCCTCACTAATTATCTAATGTCTTTCAATAAATAAATTATTCTTTAATTTATTTAATTATTGTCCACCTTGGCATTTTCCCAATTTTAAATAAAATTATTTATTTAAAATGGTCCCACTTTCTAATTTTGCCTCTTTTAGTAAATAATTCAAATAATTATTTACTGTCACATGACTCCACCTTTTGAATTAAATTAATTTTTAATTCAAAATAAAAATTTTCCTCCATAAATCAAGTAATTTCTAATATTATTTGATTTTCCAGCTCTCTTTTTTTTTGTGCCATTCTTATCTCGTTGTCACATGCATTTTCAACCCTTGATTTGATTTTCTCAAATTGAATCTTGTCCAATCATTTCAAATTTACTTTAATGTTTCCCTAACCCTAATTGTGGGTTGTCATATTGAATCTTTTCCATTGATTCTAGGACATTTGTCAACTTGTAATCTTTGCCATTCATCCAAAATTGCATTTTCTATAAAATACCAATTTTGCTCTCATTTTATCATCTCATACAATCTTGTCTTAGGAATACTTCACATCTCTTGGCATCTTGGCATACTTTAGACATATTTTATGCTTGCTTACTAGTTGCATAGTTAGATAGTGTAGCATTTTAATTCAAATCCTTCAACATTTTTCTTTTGTCTTGACATAGTCATAGGTTGCTCACATAAAATCTGAGGGAAGACTACATATTGCAACAAATAAAGGTGTAATGGAGGTCAATCATGGAGGTTGAAGACTTATGGTGAGATCTTTCCTTTTGTTTTCATTTTTTCCTCCTTTGTGCTTCATTATTTACTTTGGGTTTTGTTTATTTATGCTGTAAATAGCTAACCTAGATATTCCCCATAGTTACATTGGTGAACCCGATGCCAAAATTGTGCATTTTTGTTTTTTCGTATGGCTTTTCTTGTCATTTGCAGGTAAAAGTACAGCGAGCCGCATTCACATATTCTAGAATCGTAATATTTGTGTCACGATGCATTAGGCCAATAGAACAATGCATAGGAAAACTTGACCAATATTTGTTATCCTCAAAGATGTATTCACTCAAAATCTGATGCATTAGCCATCCAGAGTGACACATTTGCAAACCGCGATGCATCTTTTTTGCATATCAATGCATCCACCTATTAGATTCTAGCATAGGGAACCAAACCACATTTTCCGTGTAGAACGACGCATTTGCTCTGCTACGATGCATTTTTCTGGTAAACTTTTGCTTTCAGTTTTTTTCAAAATTTTCCAGATTTCTCATTTCAATCTAATAGTCTAGGGGTTTTTCTGGTTACTAATTTGTTGTTGCAGCATGTGGCATTGAATTTTCATGGGTCCAAGGAATCTTTTTGAGACTACTAAAGAGTGGTTTTGTAGTTCGAATGTCCAAGGATTTTTCTTTTGAAAACCTCTTGTGTTTGTTTTAGATTAGAAAACACTTCCATTGGTGCTTTAAAAAGAACATTTGCTTGTCTCACTTAGATTTAAGTAGGAGGTTCAAATAACTTTGCTTGATTGTGCTTGAAGGTGGTAGGCGATTATGCTCTCACCTTGTGCAAAATAGGTGATCAGAAAACCAGACCCATCTATTTTATGGTTTCGAACCTTAGAGGAGCCTACCTCAAAAGAGGGAACGACAACAACCGATTTTTTGCTCAGGCCGGTATATAAAAGGACGAGTCTAAATTGTCAAGTCCTCACGGTATGTAGGCATTAGCCATGTAGTGACTTTTGAAAATAGGTACCTACCTTTTATTTTAAAGGTATAAGAGCCCTTAGTAGATTGGTTAAAGCCTTAAGTGGCTTGATATACGCTCGTGAGGTGTCGTGTCCTTGAGTATTCACTAGAAACCTTTTGTGTAGTGGCCAAAATCCTATCTATTTGCTAATGCAATGACTATTATGAAGGCATCCACATTCTCGTAGTTCTTAGTAGAGGTGATCAACCTACCATGGGTGATTTATGGGGGTTGGAAGCTAGGTTGACTTGAGAAGTGAGTGCATTGTAAGGGGGAGCCCATGTGGCCAAGCTTCTGGATTCATCTGCTAAGAATAAGTGTGGTTGGGGAAACCCACGTGGAATCTAGCAAATATAGTCCTTGCCTAACCTAGGGTTGTACTTGTCTCCTTTGTGCATGTTAAAAAAAAATATTGTGTTTTCCAAGTGTTTTCTAAGACATGAAACAAACAAACACCATTTCACAAACCTGGAAACAATCATTCAACTTCAAACAATTCAAAAATTTGTCAAAAATTGCAAACAAATTAGGTTCATTTTGCTTGTACCACATCTACTGCAATGCATTCACCTTTTTACGCCACATTAGAAATTTTCTACAATACATTCACTTTGATAAGTTGCATTCACTATTCTTTGTGATGCATTTTCCTATCTTGAACCACATTTGCTCAAAAAAACATCACAATTGCTTTACTGAGTTGCATCTGCTATTTGTAGAGCCACATTTGTTGAAGTTGTGATGCATCTTCCAAACTGCGCCGCATTTGTGACCTCGAACAACACATTTACCTGGCAGAAACTAAAACACTATTGCAGTCTAAAACCCAAGAGAAAACTTTTCTATTTTTTCATCAAACATCTTTTTCCAACAACCTCTATCAAAAACCAAAAAGAAAATGGCTCAAATCTTCCATTATTTGCATCTTTAGCTTACATTTACCCATAGGTCCAAACTTTCCCAATTTTTAGTTGCATCTTTAGAAGTCCATCAGTCATAAACGAGTCCTTAGATCCTCATTTCATTTGTATATTTTGGGATTAGGAAACCTTACCATACTTTGCAAAATAATTGCCTTCAAGAGTAGGTGGTCATTGGAGTTATTCAACTTTAGTTGCTTTAGTCATTGCCATTTTTGTGAGACTTTCCAGCACAAAAGTCTAGTTAGGAAACCTCAATTTCTCATCTTGTCACCTTGTCCTTTAGTCACATTAGTAAGTCCTTTGTTGACCTAAATTAAGACATAGATCAAGCTTAGGGTGGTTGATTATCTTTCCTCCAACTAATTTAGAACTTTGCATTGGCATACCTTTAAAAAATTTAGCTCATCTTAGTCCTCATTTTGCAAACCTTATACCTAAAAATCCAAAAAAATAGTCATCATTGTCTGTTGTCCTTTCCTTTAGACAACATTGTCATATTGCATTCCTTATCTAAAAATCCCAAAAACACAGTTTGCATTTGCATCCCTTATCCAAAAATCCAAAAAAAAACCATAGTGTCATTATTTAGTTCTCATTTTCATCCCTCTTCCTAATTTGAGAAATCCCTTATATGGTTGAGACTAGGCTTCAAAGAAAAAGAAGAAAAATGGCTAATTTTGGACAAGACACCAACACTTATATCTTTTCCAATGACATGAATCAAAACATCAACCAAGATGCATCTTTCATCAATCCTTTCAGCGAAATGAACATGTCATCTTTGTCATGTAACCCCTTTGAATCATTCATGCATAGAGATGAATATGGACATGTGTCTAATGAAGACCCAAAAGATGCAGCTCAAAATCCTAACGTACCCTCCTTCGTTGAATATTTATTCTTACATGACCCACAAAGATATCTTGCCATGTGGCTTTGGCATAAATACTCTAAGGGAAGCATCATCTGATCACAATTCTAACAACAACCATGCCAATAATTTGTCCAACACTAGTCAACGCCAAAACAATGCAAACAATACCTTTAATGGTGCCACCTCACAAGTTGCCACAAGCACTACTAATTCCACCTCTAATGACACATCCAATCAAAGCAATTCCAACACAATCAATGCAACATCCATTGGAGGGACACCAACTATGTTGCAAGCCATGTCACAATCAATGCTAACAATGTCAACAACATCCTCACAGTTAATTGGAGCTACCTTTGGATCCCTATCAATGGGGGAAAGCTCTTCAAACCACATATTTGGAGCTTCATCTAGTGCCATGGAAACATCAGCAAATCCTTTCATGGGGTCTTCATTCCATCCCTTTGGGGAAATAAATGATGTTTTTTCATTAGAGGACCACAACCAAATGTCAACACGTCATCACAACTTAATAGCAATACTTCCCAAGGGAAAAACACAAACATTCCCCATGGACAAGGCTTTGGGTAGCAAAAAAATCAAGGTCAACACATTCTCCAAATATCAACCAACACGGCAGGAGGACATATTCCTACATATGCATCACACATCCACACTCATCAACACATCCCTAATAAAAACTTGCAATACCAACAACATTCAAATAAAAAAATGGCATACATCTCACAACAACACATCACACAAAAAAATCACATCTCATCCCAACAACTTGGAACTCATGGGATACCCATCACT
Organism: Sequoia sempervirens; assembly: GCA_007258455.2. Lineage (NCBI taxonomy): Eukaryota > Viridiplantae > Streptophyta > Pinopsida > Cupressales > Cupressaceae > Sequoia > Sequoia sempervirens. The sequence goes on along the minus strand of VDFB02000013.1, from coordinate 261,812,618 downwards.
CCCATGTGTGATGCAACAAACAATCCTATAATTGACGCTTTGACAACTCAAGTGGAAAATTTGCAAAAAACAAATAGAGACCATGCAAATGTCAAATAAAAAGTCTCACACGTCTTGTCGGCCTCCTATAATGATTTAACAACTAAGCCCTTACAGTTGTGATTCAGAGATTGTACATCCAAACTAAATAGCATTCAATCATCATGAAGATGCATTTAACTTGTCAACCCAGGGACGTGAACTTGAAATGGGTAAACACAATATGTGCACTAGGAACTCGAAGTAGCCATTTTCAATCTACAACTAAGAAAGATACTATGCTGAAAGTAAATTGCTTGGAAAGGAATAACATAAATGTTGAACATCAATCAACAACCATAGTAAGCTTGAAATGCATGACATAAATGAAAATATGAACAAAAAACAGAAAATTACTCTATCTGCTTTGGCTATAGGAACAATCACATAATGGAATTCTAGTGGTTGCAAGAACAATCAGTGCCAAATTCTTAACTAATTACTAAATAGAAAGTAATACTAAACTAATACTAAGATAAAGGATGGATTACTCACCAAGTCGGCCCCCTTGGGTAAGTATCCTCTAAACTAATGAAAAACTCAGATGCTCTAACTCTGAACTTTATTTTATTCATCAGAAAACATGAGTACAAAAGAGTAGCATGACTATATTGCTGAAAACAAAGAATGCAAGTACAATATTGGATCGCATAACCTTCTGAAAAGGAACATCTGATCCTTATTTATACTACCAACTAAATAGGGTAATCAACTCCACGAACTGGGAGGATGACAGTTAGGGAATATAGAGAAAGTGGAGCGATGATGGTTACGCATGCATGGAATCTAGTCAGACATGCAGGTCCAACAACAGATTTAGCATTGCAGTAACGTGCACGTTTTCTCAACATCAATAAAGACCACTACAAGGTGGTTACATTATTTTTGCATGGGGAATCTTCTACCATCAACCTCCTTTGACCTTTGAACAATTCCCTTGCTAGACATTATGGTGCATGCCCAGTTGGTGGTGTCTTTCTCAACTTAGTATCTTCAAATTATATCTGTATGGCAATGTTGGCACGCACAATAATTACACATCTATAGCTACCTTAAAGAACATTCAACAACCACATGAAGAATTAATATAGATAGTCCATATAGCATGCCATTATCATTAAAGGTTTGCAGAAATAGGATTAAGTTGAATGTCAATAGTTCTAAGGAAATATCATAAAATATCAACACTTAACATCAAGGTCCATGATATCTTCAAAAAATAAACCATAAATTTTACTAGACCATAAACTAGGCTCATCACTCCCCCCAACCTAAGGCCTTCCTGGTCCTCTAGTAGGGGAAGGTTTATTCTTCTGCTTGGTCAATACTCTAAAATTTGCAATTGAAAACTACCCTACATCAATTTTTTTTGTTCGTGAATCAGGGTCCCAATAGAATCCTATCAATTTGTACAATTTTCTCCATCTTTGTCTCTCTGTAGAAATATTATAGTTGTAAAATCTGAATTTTGGTACGAGCCACATCAGAAGGGGTGGCTGAAAAGTTAGGGGAAGCCAAAATCGTTCCATTGTTCTTCCAACCTGTATATATTTGTGAATTCTCTTAAGTGTTGTTGCATAGTTCTAGATGGAATGAGGCTCAACCTATTTTAGCTCATCAGTTAGACTATTCCATCTTTGTGAGAGTTATCTCTTCATGGTTTCCTCTTTTGATTTTTCCTTTACTACATACTCACTATAGACTGCTTCTATCCAAGACACAATCCTATTACTATAGCTAGGTCTGAAAAAACATTCAATGTCATTCCTTGTAAATTTCCCTTGGATTCCTTGATTCAGCCCTAATGGGCAAAGGGATGTTGGACTCCAATTTTTTATAAGCCTCATGTTGTTGTCCCCAACTAATCTCATTTTGTACCCAAGACATAAATGCCCTTAATTGGAAATCTCCAACATACAACAGTGGGTTCTAATCATGGTCTTGAGTCACAACATAATTATGCAAATAAAACTCACACAGTTGTAACAAATTCTTCATTTCAGGGGAAGCAATTCAATAAGAATTGAAAAATTCAACTGGGGTCTCAATAGAAGGATTCAAACATGAGACAATTCTTCCTAGTTTAAAAGAAATATATTTCTCCTTCAAGTGCAGAGCATAGACCTTTGGAGGGGCCCTACACTCTAAAATTTTTGGTACAAAGGGTGCCATATCATCCATGTTTTCCTTTAATGTGGCAATTTTTGCATCCTTGTCTTCAATCTCCTCATCTTTCTTTTGAATTTCCTTCTTCAATCTGCACTTCTCCTCCCATTCTTCTTCTCTTCTTTGCATTTCCTTCCATAAATGTATAGCTACCATGTGCATTGAGAAATTAGGGGGTTTATGCATTCCTACTAGCATTTTCCCTAGAATTGATGCTTGCTCTCCATATAGTACTAACTGCAAGGATTTAGGATGTCTCTTTAATTCAGGTTGTGCAGGGGTACTGATTGTTCTTATTTTGTTGTTACTGCAGGAAATCTTTCTATAGGATCTCTTGCTATAGGAAATCCTACTTTTTCTCATACCCTTGATTCTCCACTTGTTCTGCAATGTCAGCAAGGTCTACCAATGTTATGTTTGTTGTCATCTTAAATACAACCTCTTCCTCGACATTCACTTGCCCCATTGGAGCTTCTCTGTACTCCTATGATATTTCTCTAGACTTAGGGATTTCTTGTGGAGGCGTACCAAAGGATGGTCCAGCAAGTCTTGATTTTCTGGGAGGGCTCTCATGTTTTTCTTTAGCTGTAGGATGAACAGTGTCAGCCTTCCGCTGACTAGAGCTTGGTATTTATTTTTCTATCGATTGCTTCTTAGCTTTTCCTTTTCTCATTTCTTCCTCTCTTTTATGTGCCCTAGTTTTCATTAGGATGCCAAGTCAAATATCATCATCATAATATGGGGGATAACTTTCTTTGTTTGAGTGCTCAGTCCCATAAGAGCTAATTTCTATTGTTTCTTTTGTTGCAAGAGGGTTTGCACTAAGGCCTGTGCTATAGGTTGAAGCACCAAAAGTTGCTTCAACCATGCTCAATATCCTACTAGACCTATTGGGTTGAGGTAAAACCCTAGGTTGCAAGTGCTCAAGTCTAATTTGATCATTTTTTATGAATTCTTCCCAGGTCATTCCAGATACATCATGTAGAGACTCCTCAACTAGAAATTTATGCAAACAATGGTGGGAAATGGGATTATCCCTACCTTTTTGACTCTTGGCCACCATGATTGAAAGAAGGTTGTATAGCACATTCGACACATTCATCCTCCTCCCATGCCTCATATGATTCAAAAGCTTGAAGTGCACAGAATGAAAATTCAACTGGTGACCTTCATAGGTGATATATTTTATGACAGACAGCTATCTGCTACCATGGCTTGGGCAGAGACATTCTCTTTTCTCCCTATTTATCTATGCTCAATGGAGGGTCATTCGGCTCTGTAAATTCGGCCCTAGCTAGCCTGGTGTCTCTAGAAATAGGGTAATTTTCACCATCAGTAGGTAACCCTATAACTTTTGCAATTCTTTCTTCAGTTGCTATGACCTCCAGCCATTTTACCATGGCCTTCCCTTCAAACAATGTCTGGGTGAATTCTAGTGCAATGTCTTCATCAAAATCATCCAGCTTCAAGAAGTAGTCTATCCACTTGCAATTTCTAAATTCAGCCAGGCATTGTGCATCCTGTAGTAATACATCATGTACAGTGAGTTCATTTTGAATTAACCCACCTCCCATTTTCTGCAATCAAACAAACACTTTGTAGTTTCCTCCCTACAATTCTCATCTAAAAGCCAAATTCACCTTTTTGCAACACTCACCATATTTCCAGTGCCAATGTCAATTGAATTTTCCCTTTTTAACTTGTCTTTTATTTGCAACTTGAGATAAGACAAGGTCAGTAATAGAAATGAAGGAGTAATAAAGGAAAGCTATGATGGGGGGAAATGGTGGTAGTAGTTGGTTTCACTTCACACACATACGTTGACCTCTCACTCAGATTTCAAATCGGTTCAATTTAAATTTAGCTGACATAGACCAACATGGACTGACATGTGGGAAAAATATTCACATCTTTTTCCTCCCCCCCAACCTAAATTTGGGCATGTGTCCTCACATGCAGAATGATGATTTGATAGGGGTAGGGAATATTGGCATGCTATGGTGAGCTTCCATACTAACATACACCAATTAAATGAATGCACTTAAAGATAATTAAGATATAGAAATTAGTGCACATATACCTGAATGTGTGGAAGATTCATTGTAAAGATTGTGGAGAAATTATCGTTCACCTTTTTAGGAAATAAGTTGAGAAATTAATGAAAATGAGGTGGAGTGGAATGAAGTGATGTGATGGAAGGGAGAGAAAGGTGGAAATGGATGGGCGAATGGGTGGATGGGCAAAGAAATGGACTACCACAGAAGTGCAAGTCTTTATTGTAACAAGTACATACCTTAATTAGCTAGAAGGAGGGACGCTAGGTCTACTTTCTTCGGTTGTAGGAAGCTCGGTGCAACATGCTGAGTGAATTATTGCAAGAACTTCTCCTTGGAAGCTAGTTTGTGATATAATCTGAGGTGGTGACCATTTACAAGCAACTTAAATCTAACTGGGTCAATAGTAGTGAGTTTAACAACACCATTAGGGAATACATCAACAACCTCATATGGTCCTAGCCACCTTGTCTACAATTTTCTAGCATTGTCCTTATATCTTGAATCATAAAGCAATGCCTAGTCACTTGGTTGGAATTTCTTGTCCTTGATAAATTTATCATGCCACATTATTCTTTGATTCTACACTACCTCAGTGTGATGCAAGGTTGCTCTCCTCATCTTGTCCAAAGCATTCAGCTGCAGGAGCTTTTCTCTCTCTACCTTAGAGATATCCATCCCCAAATCTACTACAGTCCTAAGAGTCTTATGTTCAAATTCAATGGGCATCATGGTTGTCTTTCCATACAACAATTCAAATGGAGTGAAGCTTGTAGTTTTTTTCCAACTAGTTTTTTAGGCCCAAACAACTTCTTGTAATATATTTGCCCAGTCCTTTTTGTATATATCTAAAATTTTGGTCAGAATAGCTTCAATTTCTCTATTGGTCACCTTAACTTGACCATTGGTTTGTGGGTGATAAGGAGTAGAATCCATGTGTCTTATGTTGTACTCATTAACTAGTGCTACAACAAGGGTTGATGTGAATTGAGTCCCTTGATCGGTGACTATCTCTCTTAGAACTCCATACCTTGTGAAAATCTCCTCATAAATAATTTTTGCAACCTTGTTATCTCTTGCATGCTTCATGGCCTTAACTTCTACCCATTTAGTTACATAATCAGCACATACTAGGATATAAGACTTTCCATTTGATGGAGGGTCAATGGGTCCTACAAAATCCAATCGCCACTTGTCAAAGGGAGTGATTACTACTTGAGGGAAAAGTGGCATCTCATCAAATCTAGTTGGTTTTCCCATTCTTTGACATTTATCACATTTTCTATTATACCTTCCTGCATCCTTGTGGAGTGTTGGCCAGTAATAACTTGTGTTCAGAATCTTCATTGTTGTCCTCTTGGCTACAAAATTTCCTCCACATGGTTCATTGTGGCATGCATTAAAAATGGCATATGTCTCATCTTCTCTCACACATCTCCTCATGACACGGTCTATTCCAGTATAAAACAAACATCTAGCAATCCATCAGAAAGGAAAAGACTTTTCAATGAATTCCCTTCTCTCTTTTGGAGAGAAGTGAGTTGTAACTATACTTGTGACCAGGTAGTTAGCTATGTCAACATACCAAGGTGTTTGTACAATGATGGAGAATAGATGCTCATTAGGAAAAGATTTATCTATGGCTTGATTATCTTTTGAAGTAGTCATCCTTGAAAAAACATCTGCAACAACATTAGCCTTCCCTGGTTTATTCACAATGGCTATGTCAAACTCCTACATCAACAATAACCATCTTGCAAGCCTACCTATGATCAGAGGTTTATTCATGAGATTCTAATGGTTGCATGATCACTGAGCAAAAAAAAATGATAGTCTATTATGTAGTGCCTTAATTTGTTTAGGGCATAGATCACTACCAACATTTCTTTCTCTGTCACTGTATAGTTGAATTCAACTCCTTACAAATTTTTGCTGACAAAATAAATGGAATTTTCAATAGATCCTTCTTTTTTTCCTAAGTCTTCTCCTATGACATAATCTGATTCATTTGTATGGATGTGGAAAGGGAGCTCCCAATTAAGTCCTTTGAGTACAGGAGCATGAGTCAAGGCTACCTTCAAATCAAAAAATGCCTTGTCACAATTTTTAGTCCACTGGAACTCAACATCTTTAGTGAGGAGGGTATACAATGGTGCTGCTAGTTTTATAAAATACTTGATAAACTGCCTATAATATCCTGCATGGCCCAAGAAACTCCTAACATCCTTATGTTTTGCAGGTGTGGGAAGATTTGTGATTACATCAATCTTTGTAGGATCTACTTGAATTGCTTTGTGAGAGATGTAGTGTCCAAGAACTACATCTTCCTGCATCATCATGAAGCACTTTTCACTGTTTAAAGAGAGATTGTGTTTTTCGCATATCTATAGGACTTACCTAAGATTTTCCAATGCTTCATTGAAATCAGCACCATAGGTGGTGAAGTCATCCATATAAATTTTCATGCAATCATGAGAAATATTTGAAAATATACTAATGACTACCCTCTGAAAAGTTGTAGGTGCATTGCATAAGCCAAATGGGAGTACCGAGTAGGCATAGGTCCCCCATGGATAGGTAAAATTTGTCTTCTCCTGGTCTTCTAGTGCAATTTGGATCTGGTTGTAGCCGTTGAATCAATCTAGAAAAGAAAAGTATTGCTTTCCTACAAGTGAGTCCAAAACTTGATCTATGAAAGGTAAGGGAAAATGGTCCATTTTGGTAGCAGCATTAAGTTCTCTATAATCAAAACAAACTCACCATTTCTCTTACTTTTTAGGTACAATCACTAATGGAGACACCCATTGGCTATCTAAAATGGAGTAGATAAATCTGACATCTAGCAAATTCTGCAGTTCTCCTTTTACAATTTCTCTCAGTGTAGGGTTAATTCTTCTTTGTGGCTACCTCACTAGGGTGCAATCATCTCTAATATAAATTATGTGAGTACAAATCTTAGGATCCAATCCCTTCATCTCATGATAGTCCCATGCAAATGCATGTTGATGGGTCCTCGATAAGTTTTTCAATAAAAATTGTTGTTCCTCACTCAGTTTGTTGTTAACATTTAGATACTTTCCTTCTGACACATGTACTTGTGTAGTTGACTCTATCATAGATTCTTCTTTAACACATGGTGCCTTGAGTTCATATGGTAGTAATATATGGGACATACCTGTTGCTGCAGGAAGTTTGTCTACAAGAACAGTGGCCGTAGGAAGAATAGGCAGAAGTGTCTTGACTAGAGTAGTAGAATGAGAAAATGATGCTTCCTCCACTTCACAATAGTTCTAAATGATGTTAACCAATACTTCATCTTCATCTTGAAGTTGCATGAAGGGTCTTCTTCCTTACATCATAAGCTACACCATAGAGTTAACTTAGCCTCTTCACCAACATGTGGCCACATGGGATTATCCTCATCATGGGATGGCTAAGCAGGAGGATAAAGAAAAAAAAATTGGTACTCTTCCCATTAGAAATGGTCATGTCACTTGACCGACATCCAATATATGTGTCTATAGTTGCTAACCATGGCCTTCCAAGAATAATGGGATACCTTCCTAGTGTAGATTTAGGAGAAAGGATCATGAAGTCTGTTGGGTACTCCCAGGAGTCTGGAATCACCACAAGATCCTCCACTATACCATTAGGCTTAACAATAGAACTATCAACAAGCTGCAGGATAGTAGGAGTAGATCTCATGCTTGCAACGTTTAGTTTTTGTAGGATGTCCTTGGTCATTAAATTTATTGGTACCCCTAAATCAGTTAGAGAATTCTTTATTTGAATCCCATTTATAACAAATTCTACCATAGGACTACCTGGGTCATTGTACTTGGGGATGGTCACTTTTCCAAGCATGATATCAGCTAGTTGTCCCACCACATGAACCATAGTGGGGTCTTTCTTCTTCCTACCTAGATTCTTGAGGCATACTTCTTTGATTGCCTTGCCATAGATTGGGACATCATTTATGGCTTGAAATAAAGGTATATGGACACATATATGCTTCATTTGATCCAAGATATCAAAGGTTGTGTCCTCATTTTCTTCCTTCTTCTTGGCAACTTCCAATCTCTGAGGAAATAGTGGTTCTTATTTAGTTTTCTTGACTTGGACTGGTTCAGGATTTTTAGGTGCACTTGGATGAATGGGATCATTCAGAGGTTCCTCCTCCTCTTACATAAGAAGCTCAGTGATAATGGGCTTAGAAGCGGCTGGTAAAGTAGTTCCTAAACACAAGTGCATGTCACTTACACTCACAACATATGCAGGGAATTGATTTGAATTAACAAAGTATACAGGCTGTTGTTGTGGTTTGTTATTTGGATTGGGTGTGGGCTGAGCTGGTAGCTAAGTAGTTTTAGGTGCATTTGACCTTGAATTAGTAGGTGGAGGCAATATACTAGGCTATTGGGGTTGATAAGGTGGTTGCATGTAATTTGTTGTCTAGGCAGGCCATTGTTGTCCTCCCCTCCATTGATTTGTTTGTTACCAATTTCATGGAGGTGGTTTCCAATGCCCTTGAAATTGTTGCCAATTCCCCTGAGGTTTCTGCCACAAGGGTGAAGATTTTTGATGATTGGTCCAAGCATTTGGGGGTTATCCCAAGGTTGTGGTGGATATCCTCCATAGCTAGATTGATATGGGGGCTACCATTGGTTACCAAATGAATAGGAATTGAAATATGACCCAACATAAGAGAGTGGATCTAGTGGTATACCTTGTCTTAGAGCCCAAGGCCTCCTTTGTGCAACATAGTAGACTTGATCTTCTTCAATCTAATTTGGCTTGAACTCGGGTGCAATCTACTTTCTTTCAATATCAACTACCATCTTGCATCTACATTCCTTTTGTTTGCAATGGGGGCAATACTCTACCTCCTCTTTCTTCTTCTTGGCCTGAAGTGCATCTAGCTGAGTAGCTAGATTTTTTATAATGTCTTACTTGAAGTTTTCAAGTAAATGAGTAATCTCCATTCTTGAAACTCCATCAGTATATGACTTACCCATGGAAGGTTGGTAAGCTCTTCCTTTCTTTGAAGCTTCCCTAGAGTAGTTCTAACATATCTTCTTGATATCCTTCCAAGGAACTTGGGAGATATCTCCTCCTCCCATCAGGTCCATGACATCAGTGCAACTATCATTGATTCATCTCAGGAAAAATAACTTTTGTGAGTCTTCATTAAGTGTATGGTGTCGAGATTTTTGTAGGAAAAATAGAAACCTTGCAATATAATCATCTAGGCTATCATCTTCCTTTTGCTACATCCTGAAAATGTCACCTCCTCTCATGTCACTGCCCCTGCAATACTCCTTGTATTTCTCAAGGAATTTTTTCATGTCCTAATTTTCCATAGTATCTCTCCCTAGGCTCATGAACCATCTTAATGCAACTTCTTTTCAGAGTGGTTGGAAATATATTAAGCCTATGGGCATTGGTCGTATAGTCATAACTCCTATAGAGTATGTCAAACCCAAACAAAAAGGTATTAAAGGATCTTCTGTCACAAGTCCATAAAACTTGGGGAGTGCTGAAGTAGGGATATTTTTTATGTTGTCAACTTCATTCTGATGGGAAATGGGGAAAGGAAAATCTAGTTAGTTAGGTATGTTTCTACTTGCATCACCCATACTTGCTTGATGTAGTTCAAAAGCAAAGGGATTCTCAAGCTAATTTTGGTATTTAGAAGAGACTTCAGAGCTAGTGAAATCAGGAAATGCATCTAGAAAGGGGTGTGGTTCTTCTTCTTCTTCTTCTCTTGGTAGGTTTTGATATTCAACTAGCTAGAATGGATTAGGATTGTTAGGAAGGAATCTCCCATAAGCATCCCTTCTCCTTCCTCTATGCATGCGGTATCAACTCACTATCAGCCAGCTCACACAAAGAATTGGTAAAGAATAAGGGGTCATTACTTCCTAAATGAGGGTATACTAAGAAAAACTTCTAGAAACACTACAACAAGATAAACTACCAATGACTCCAAAGAACTCCCTAGTTTGACACCATCCCTAACATCGACACCAAAAATGTTCACCTCCTACAATGATTTAACAGCTAAGCCCTTACAGCTATGATTTAGAGATTGGAAATCCAAACTAAATAGCCATTCAATTATCATGAAGGTGCATTTAAATTTTCAACCCAAGGATGTGAACTTGAAATGGGTCATCACAGTATGTGCACTAGGAAATTGAAGTAGCCATTTTCATTCTACAGCTAAGAAAGCTGCAATATTAAAAGTAAATTGCATGGAAAGTAATAACATAAATGTCGAACATCAATCAACAACCATATTAACCTTGAAATGCATGAAAAAAATGAAAATATGAACAACAAACAGAAAACTACTATGTCTGCTTTGGTTGTAGGAACAGTCACATAATCGAATTCTAGTGGCTACATGAATAGTCAGTGCCAGATTCTTAACTAATTATTGAACAAAAAGTAATACTAAACTAATACTAAACTAAAGGATGGATTACTCACCAAGTGGGCCCCTTTGGGTATGTATCCTCTAAACTAATGAAAAACTCAGATGCTCGAACTTAGAACTTTATTTATTCATTAGAAAACATGAGTACAAAAGAGTAGCATAACTGTATCGCTGAAAACTAAGAATGTAAGTACAATATTGAATTGTACAACCTTTTGAAAAGGAGCATATAATCCCAACTTATACTACCAACTAAATAGGGAAGTCAAATCCACAAATTGGGAGGATGCCATTTAAGGAAAATAGAGAAAATAGAGTGGCGGTGGTTATGCATGCATGGAATCTAGTCAGATATGTAGGTCTAACCACAGATTTAGCATTGCAGTAACGCACACATTTTCTCAACATCAATAAAGACCACTACAAGGAAGTTACATTTGGTTTGCATGGGGAATATTTTTTCATTTACCTCCTTTGACCTTTGAAGGATTCCCTTGCTGGACATTATGGTGCATGCCTAGCTAGCAGTGTCTTTCTCAACTTAGTATCTTCAAATTATATCTGTTGGAGATGTTAGCATGCACAATAATTGAACATCTATAACTACCTTAAAGAACATTCAATAACCACATGCAAAATTAATATAGATAGTCCATATAACATGCCATTATCATTAAAATTTTGCAGAAATAGGATTAAGCTCAATGCCAATAGTTCTGAGGAAATATCATAAAAATATCAACACTTAACATTAAGGTCCATGATATCTTTAGAAAATAAACAATAAATTCTACCCAAAACTAGGCCATAAACTAGGCTCATCACATCATATGACCTATGTCCATACCCTTTCGACACAAGTCTGTACATGCCACCATTCCCTCCTGGGTATGTGGCACCAAACTTTACTAAGTATAAGGGAAAGACAAATCCTATTGAACACATTTGAGAATTCATGACTAATTGTATGGATATTTCCTATGAACACACTTACTTGATGAGACTATTTCCTAAGGGCCTTGTAGACCCTACACTTGAATGGTTTTCCACTTTACAAAAAGGCATAAAATCATGGGATGAACTTGCAGATAGATTTGTGGAAAATTATGCTTATAACATTGACATAGATGTCTCCATCACCATTTTATGCACACTTACACAAGAAGAAGTTGGTGAGACTTTTATCCCATTCTTTCAAAGATGGAGAAGCTTAGCAAGTTGTTGCCATATTGACATACCTTAAAAAGAAAAAGTTGACATTTTTTCCAAACACTCCTAGGCCCATTAAAATATGGCTTGCAAGTCCACTACTGCACAATCTTCATAGGCTTACTCGAAAAGGATGTCCAACCTAAGAAGTCTATTATTGCTAAGGGTGAACTAAAATATGGTCCTAAGAACACAAACACAAACCTACCCATGGACAAGAATAAATATTGGGCCAAGAATGAACACATTACCAATAATGGTGTTGTTGATGCCAAAGCAATAAACAAAATGGGTCATGCTGTTACTCTTAAAGGATCTCCACCACAAAACACACCAGTGACCACACAGACACCTGCTACTGATGCTATTCAAAATAATCATAACAATCAAAATAGTCAAAACCAGGGGCACCCACAATAGAATAGGAAATTCCCTAAGAGATGCACATATACTACCTTAGGTGAACCAATTGAAGAAATTCTTAAAAATATCCTTCAAAATGGTGTCATCACATTAGAGGACCCTAAGCCATATGACCGAGGAAATTTTAAACCATCATGGTGAGATGATAACTATTTCTGTGATTATCACCATGCTAAATGGAATAAAACATCTTCTTGTCAACAATTGAGAAACTTGGTACAAGACCTCATTAAAAATCGCACAATTGAACTAGGTGGGCCATAATTTGCATCAAATGCAGACCATACTATTCACAAGAACCCACTGCAAGACCATGGTTCGAATAATCCCTCTACATTAGGTCCTAAGACTAATAATAACTGTGCTAATTACACTTGCACTACCATCAATTATTCAGGTGGAACCATTATCAACCGCGCCCGAACTGATGACAAATATGTCAATAAAATCAATGTCAAGAGAGCACCTAAGTTTATTGCCACTACCTGAAGTGAAAAAATCCCCATAGCTAGTCCTCCTCCCCTTAGGCAACCCAAGATCACGATCCCTGGACTATCTGCTAAGCAGTCACAATCAGGTCCATCCACTAAGTAGTCACAACCTAAGGGAAAGTTTAACCTTATTGATCAACTAGGAAAGACACCCGCTTAGATCTCTATACTTGAGCTATTACGCATTTCTCCTGTGCATAAGGCCATACTTGAAAAAAACTTACAAGATTCCTCTATCCCTCATGGAATTGATGTCAACCAATTTGAAGCCATGGTGGGATACCTCACTACACCCCATCACTTAACATTTTCAAATCAAGACTATTCATCACCAAAGTCCAATCATAATGACGCACTACACATTCAAGTCTTTATCCATAAGCATAAGTTCATACGAGTTTTAGTAGATAGCGCAACAAGACTGAACATATGCTCCTTAAAACTAGTTAAGGCTCTAGGTTTTTATGATGCTTGTGTAGATTCTGCAAAGAGCATTGTTATAAAGGCGTATGATGATGAAGAATGTTCCTCTCAAGGTGTTATCACTATTCGTATTAGAGTTGGGCCAATAATTAGAAACAAAAATTTCCAAGTCCTGGATCTTGAATTACTTTATAACATCTTGCTTGGCTGACCTTGGATTCACACCCTCAAAGCTGTTCCATCCACCTATCACAAATGCCTAAATTTTTCCTTTCACGACACAGAAATCACCATATATGGAGAGCCCAATCCCTTTTAGTATTGCACCAATCTAACAGGTATTTTATAACATCAAGTGCCCATCAACCAACAAGCTCCAAATTCCTCTTCTTCCAAATTCATTGACTCATCATCCACGTCCACTCCTTCCATGTCTTCCACCACACCATCTCCCTCTGTCCCAAAGGTTGATTCTATTGTCAAGATCTAGGACCTAGGTTGTGGGTAATTAAAACCCAGTATGACCTACTGCATCACCAAAATACCCAAGTCTCCTAAAGTTTACGGTCGAACCTATTTTAGAATGGAACCTAAGGAAATTTTCAAAGTTCCTTAATCACACATTTTTTAAAAATGGAGTGAAATGAGAAAAGAAGACATCAAGGATATATCAACTTGGATTTATAAGGGCCCCAAAGATCCATCCACATTACCAATCCAAATATATGTCAAAGGATATGATATAATGAAGGAAAAGGGCTATGATGGAACTAGTGGCCTTGGTAGAAATAAGAATGGAATGTGTGAACCAATAAGACCTTCTCAACGACCAAAGCGTCTTGGGTTAGGGTTTGAGCTACCCGAAAATGATGATCAATGTACCAATGTACCCTCGAGTGAGAGCGTGAATTCTTCAGAAAGTGTTGAGACTATTGAGGAATCCCTTATTGAAACTGACTCCCATGAATGGGAATTTGGCTCCAAACATTCATTGAGTGACTATTGCCTCGACGAATTGTTCCTTGAACCTAGAGAACCCACATTTGAAGAAATATTTTGGAAATTTTTTAAGATTGATCCAACACCAAATAATGAAAATCCTAAGATCCCAAAGAAATGAGAAGGCTGGGATAGACTCTTTTTCCCAAGGAACAAGGACAAGTCTAAATCATCTTCCAGTCCTATTAGCCATAACCCCGACATATCTGTCTAGCCATCTGACAATAGTGACCCTCATTTGGATTCATTTGATTTGATAAATGACACTACTAACCCCAATGGCATTCCATTTGTCCCTTAATTTTACAATGAGTATGGATCAAGTGAAGGAGAATATTGGATAGAGTCCGATTGGGAGTTGGATGATGACAATTTTATCTTTAACCTCTCTGAATCCATCTGCATGCTTTCTGCATCTTCCCGACCATTAACCAATACTCATGATGGTATCTCGTTATTCTACCTACAACTAATTGATTGGGATCAATGAGGCCCACTAGTTATGGACATATTTTAGAATGATGAGGCCATTGTAGAATTCATGGGACTACGTGAGGGCATACCAAGTGGAGATCACAATGTTGGATTTTCTATTGACCTAGATCATGTAGCTTACTTCAGGGAGACTACTCCATCCTCTAGTCACAAAATGAAAAAAAAAATAAAAAATAAAAAAAATGACACATTTTTAGGTGAAAACCGAAAGGCACCTTCTGATGATAAAAAAGTAGAAATAAAGGATGTATCTGTAGACCGTGAAAACCTCTCCAAGGAACCTAAAGATGGAGGATTGGACTTTCTTCCTGTGAATCAAGAAATATTGGCAATGCTCATAGAGGACACCATGGAAGTCAACATATCTACAACAAAAGATCCCAAAATTGTCCTCTTTGCAACATCCTTGACGGAAGAAGAGAAAATTGAATTTCACAAGTTCTTTTCAAAGCGAAAGATTAATTTTGCATGGTCCTATGTTGATATTCCTAGTTTGGATCCAAAATTAGTTTTGCACCATTTTCCATTACTTCCAAATGCCAAGCCAGCGAAATAGAAGCTCCAAAAAATGCATCCTCAAATCATCTTGTTAGTCAAATAATAACTTAAGAAACTGTTGAATGTGGGATTCATACGGTCTATAGACTATGCTGAGTGGATATCCAATTTTGTATCAATCACAAATCCAAATGGTCAAATCCACATCTACAAAGATTTTTGGGACTTGAATAAAGCGTTTTTAAAAGATCACTTTCCATTACCAAACATAGATATCATAGTTGACCTTACAGTAGGATATGAGATGTCCCTCATGGATGGTTTCTCGGGTTATAATCAGATTCATATTGCCCCTAAATATCAACATAAAATGACATTCACATGTCCTTGGGGTACATACTATTGGAATGACATTCCTTTTGGTATCAAGAATGTAGGCTCTACGTATCAGAGAGCTATGACAACAATATTCCATGACATGATGCACAAGCTAATGGAAGATTATGTGGATGAACTTTTGGGAAAATCTATGACACGAAAAAAGATCATTTGAATGTGTTAGATAAAATATTCAAGAGATTGGAAGAATACAAAGTCTTCTTGAATCCCAAGAAATGCATCTTTGGTGTGACATCAGGGAAACTTTTGGGATACATACTTTTCGAAGAGGCATTGAGGTTGATCCTTCCAAAGTGAAAGACATATTAGACATGCCTCCTCCAAAATGGATTAGTGAACTCAGGGCATTGCAAGGTAGGTTACAATCTATTTGATGTTGCATTGCACAATTGGCTAACAAGTGTCAACCATTTCAATATCTCTTGTGCAAGGGTATCCCCTTTGTGTGGAATGATAGATGTCAAGAGGCCTTCCAACTAATAAAAGATTATCTATTGTCACCACCTATTTTAATGTCACCTATCAAAGGAAAACCTTTTATTTTATACATTTCTACAACAACCTCAGCATTGGGGGCATTAGTGGCACAAAATGATCATGATTAGAAGGAAAGGACCATATACTACATTAGTCAGACATTAGTCAAATATAAGCTAAACTATACATCCATTGAACATGCCTATTTAGCAGTTGTCGTCATTGCTCATAAGCTAAGGCACTACATGTTGAATCACAAGACACAGCTGGTAGCAAAGATTGATCCCCTAAAATATCTCCTAAGTCGTGCAACATTGATAGGTCATCTGGAAAAATGGGTCATGATTTTAAGTGAGTACAACATCCAATATGTGGAATGAAAGGCTATAAAGGGACGAGTGATAGTAGATCAATTGGAAAAATGCACCTGTACAAAGTGATCACCCATTGGTGGTAGACATTCCTAATGAGTCCATATTTCATACAAAACCTAAATCACCTTGGAAGCTTTACTTTGACGGGTCTCATACTATTCATGGCTCAAGAGCAAGAATATTGTTTATAACATCACAAGGAGATTCCATTCCGAAGTCATTCTGCATTGCTTTCCCATGTACAAATAACATTGCAAAATATGAGGCACTTGTCACAGGAGTCAAAATGGCCATAAAATGGAAAATCAAAAATCTGCATGTCCTCAGAGACTCTCAGTTCGTCATCGACCAATTCAATGATGACTATGACACCAAGGATGAGAAGTTAATGCCCTATAAACAAATGGTTGATAGTTTTTAGTCATACTTCCACATGCTTTCTTTTGAATAGATTCTTAGGGCACAGAACAAGGCAACATATGCAATGGCTACAATTGGATCTCTCCTTGACTTTCCAAGCAATGTGCCCCAATTTGAATTCTTAGTAGAACAACTTTTGGTTCCTACATATGACATTCTAGAATCAGAGATGGTTTGCGAGCTTGTTGGTCCCAATTCTCCATGGTATCAAGACATTTATGATTATCTCAAGTCCCAAACCCTTCCCCTCAACCTATCCAACAACCAATGAAAGTATTTTATCTAAAAATCCACCTGATACACCATCATTAGTGACACACTATACCGACGTAGCTTTGACAATACCCTTCTTCGATGTCTCGACATTGACGAAGCATGAACAACCTTACACGAGGTACATGATGGTATATGCAGATCTCATTTGTGTGGTCCTACTTTAGCCAAGAAGATAATGAGACTTGGGTATTACTGGCTGACTATGGAAAAGGATGCACTTGAGTTTTTCAGGACATGTCACCGATGTTAGATACATAGTGATTTGATTCATGCACCAACACAAAAATTTTGACCAATTACTTCTTCATGGCCCTTTGCACAATAGGGACTCGACCTCATGGGAAAAATCCATCCTACCTCTTCCAATGGCCACAAATTCATTATTACCGCCATTGATTACTTCACTAAGTGGGTCTAGGTCGAAGCCATCCCCCTCACATACATAACCAGCAAACAAATTTCCAAATTCATCCTCAACTACATCTCTGTCGGTATGGTGTACCCAAATCCATCATCACAAACAACGAGCATCCTTTCAAAAATCAAGACATTCATGATTTATGTGAACACTTCCACATTCAACATCATTTCTCTGCACCGTATTACCCACAAGGAAACAGTGAAGCTAAGGCATCTAATAAAACCATCATCAAAATTCTTAAAAATAATGTCAATGATGTTGGCCATGATTGGCACATTCAACTTAACCTTGCTTTGTGGGCCTATTGTACCAGTATATGCACATCTACAGGAGCCACTCCATTTTCCTTAGTCTTCAAAGTTGAAGCCATCTTGCCCATCAAGGTTGAAATTCCCTCTTTGTGAGTCTCCCTAAAGGGTCTAATTGATGATGACTATAGATAGTCACAACTTCATGAATTGGAAATGTTAGAGGAACATAGACACAATTCCTTGAATCATTTACAAGCATATCAGAATCATCTATGTCGCAGTTACAACAAAAGAGTCATGGTCAGAAAGTTTGACATTGGTGACTTGGCCCTCATGCAAAATCCTAAAAATTAATCTGATAGAGAAAAACTTGACAAGTTCAAACCAAATTGGTTGGGTCCTTACGTCATCAAGTCCTCTTTTGGTTCAAGAGAATATCAGCTAGCCACTCCAGATGGTGAACAACTAAAAAATTCTATCAACAGTCTACATCTTCAAAATTTCTATGCATAGCATTAGAAAGTCTAGCCAAAAACCATCAAAAATAAAAAGAAATGCAAAAATATAAAACAAATTGTCACCCTCATGAAAACCTAGCAAGCAAGTTTCTTGATGACACCAAAAAGATTGAAAAAATGACAAATATAAAAGAGAAATAATTTATCCAATAGTGAAAACTTGGTAAACAAGCGCTTTGGATAAGTACCATGGTGAAAACTTGGAAAACAGGCGCCATGTGTAGTCGGTTTTGCTTCGCCATCTTCTATCACTCTATCTACCTTGGTCCATAATGAAAATCCACTTTTCTAACATCACCATGACACCCTTCACAGAAACCATACAATTCCTTTTATGACTAACAATGGTTGACATCAAGTCCTACATATCGTCCACCCATCACCCCAAGCATGACTCTTTCGTATTCTTCAAATTTGGCTAGTCCTAGACCTAACAAGGGGAAGTCCTTTATCACCTGACTATAGTGGGTATCACACATAGTCTTGTCACTCTTAAAATTCCCTGAAAAAAAGACAAATAAATTTAAAAAAATGTCTTCAAAAAAGACCTTAAATTTGAAAAATGTCCTTAAAAAGAGACAAAAAAATAAAAAAATGTCCTAAAAAAAGACCTAAAAAATGAAAAATGTCCTAAAAAGGCAGGAAAATAAAAATGTCCCGAGAAAAGACCAAAAATTAAAAAAATTCTTGAAAAAAGACAAAAAATTCAAAAAATGTCTTGAAAAGAGACCTAAAAAAATTGAAAAACGTCCTGAAGAAATTAAAAAAAGTCAAAATATAACAAAAACACAAAAAAAAGTTCGCATCTTGTCAATTTAGTCATGTCAGCCAATCTTTGTCATTTGTCGAACTACGTTGTCTTTGCGCATTTGCTACATAGGCAAGGTTCATCTTTCAGCCCCCGAGACATTAGGCCAGTCCTTTTAGTTTTGTCAAAATAAAAATCATAACTCAATATTTTATCATCAATAAAAAGTCATTGGTCGTGTCGAATTACGAGGTCTCTGAGTGTATGATGTAGGCAAGGCCATCAATCGATGAGCCCCCGAGGCCGCACTAGGTCAGTCCATTAAGGTTCATGACATTGCACTAGCACACACATAAAATGTTTTAAGTCAAACAAGTCATTTTAAAATAGTCAAACTCCTCAAACAAACTTTGGAAATATTTAATCAACATGTCAATTATATTAGCATGTCAACATTGACATGTAGTCAACTTCAGTAAAACTTAGTCAAAACTGGTCAAACTGTCAATTCTTGGTTATTCTTCAAATGTGTCCTGAAGAATTCCCCTTGTCATTTACTTATGCCTTAGGATGTGTCCTTCCTAAGCATCGTCACCATCATCTGGAAATTTGAGGTATCCTCTCGACATTTGAGGATCTATCCTCTCGACATCGACATTACTCAGGATGTGTCCTTCCTGAATTTGGAAAACTGACATTCGACACCTAGACATCATCAAACATGACACCTTTGGCATTCGACATCGTCAAACCTAGCATCTTGAAATCAAAACAATTGACATTCAGACACTCTTGGAAAACACTTGGAAAACACTATATTGACATTTGTCCTTAGATCTTTCATGTTACTAGTTTCTTAGCGATATCTTGACACTAGGATTTAGAGAAGCAGTGGTGTATCGTGATGATTGGCTTGTCTTGTCTCTTTTAGGCAGTCATGTTGCTAGTTCCTCGAGGATGTCTTGGAAATAGGATTTAGATGAGCAACGACATTTCATGACTTCCATTTATTGTCTTTCTTGTCTTTTTATTCTTGTGGTTGGCTGCAACAAAAAGACTAGGGCAATCACTCTCCTAGTATGAGTCATGATCATGTGATGATACGACCTTGCACACCTTGATCTATGTCATATCATGGTGTTTTTTGGCAATTACAATAATCCACCCAATGATGATTAAGAGTGATAATTGTTTATTCCTATAGTAACATGTTGAAGGATTTGGTCTTCACGCTAACATTCATCTCCTTCTATCTTGTCACCTCATCTTGTCCATCTCATGATGATATCCCGTGACATACAAAAAGCCATAAGTGCATACATGATCATATAGGAATTGCATTAGGTCTTTACACATTCAAATACCATAAAGTGTATATATCATTCATATAATTAAAACACATATATGTCATCACATATTGCATTATCCATACATCACCATATAGTCATGCATTAACACATACATAATCATAAACATGGCATCTGATGAGCCTAGTTTTTGGTCCAATTTTGGGTAGAATCTATAGTCTATTTGCTAGTATTTGTCAAGACTTTGATGTTAAATGTTGATATTATCATAATGTTTCCCTCAAACAATAGACATTGGGCTTAAATCCTATCTCAACAAGTTTTCATGACATTGGAATATTATGTGGATTATCTATATTGATTTTGCATGTGGTTAATGAATGTTCCTTAAGGTGGTTATAGATATGTAGTTATTGTGCATACTGACATTGCCATGCAGATTTAATTTAAAGATGCTAAGTTGAGGAAGACACCGCCAACTGGGCATGCACCATAACATCCTACAAAGGAATCAGTCAAGGTCAAAGGAGGTTGATGGTAGAAGATTCCTCATGCAACTGAATGTAACCAACTTGTAGTGGACTTTAATGACTGAGCAGATGTGGGCATTACTAATGTGCTAAATCTGTGTTTGGACCTACATGTCTGACTAGATTCCATGCAAGCATAACCACTACCACTCCACTTTCTCTATTTTCCCTAAATGGCGTCCTCCCAGTCATGGAGTTTACTTCCTTGTTTAGTTGATAGTGTAAATAAATATCTAATGCTCCTTCCTTAGGAGGTTGCACGATTTGATATTGTACTTGCACTCTCAAGTTTCCAGTAATACAGATACATTACTCTTTTGTACTCATGATTTACAATGAATGAAATAAAGTTCTGAGTTCAAGCATTTGAGTTATCATTAGTTTTAGAGGATACTTATCCAAGGGGGGCCACTTGGTGAGTAATTCATCTTCTTAGTTTAGTATTACTTACTGTTTAGTAATTAGTTAGAAATTTGGCACCGACTGTTCCTACAGCCACTAGAATTTCATTTGTGACTATTCCTATAGCCAAAATAGATAGAGTAGTAGCCTGTTTGTTGCTCATATTTTCATTATTTTTCTTCATTTTAGTTTGATGTAGTTGTTTATTGATGATTGGTATATATGGTACATTCCCTTCTAAGCAATTTACTTTTAACATTGTGAGTTCCTTAGCTGTAGAATGAAATGGTTACTTTGAGTTCCTAGTGCACATATTGTGCTGATCCATTTCAAGTTCACATCCCTGGGTTGACAAGTTAAATACACCTTCATGATGATTGAAATAGCTATTCAAGTTAGATGTCCAATCTTTGAATCATGGTTGCAAGGGTTTAGTTATTAAATCATTGTAGGAGGCCAACATTTTTGGTGCCAATCTCCAAATCATGGTTGTAAGGTCTTAGTTATTAAATCACTGTAGGAGGCCAACACTTTTGGGGATTGGATTTTGTGGGGACCATTGACCCTCCATCAAATGGTAAGTCTTATATATTGGAATGCATTGATTATGTGACAAAGTGGGTAGAAGTTAAGGCCATGAAGCATGCAAGAGACAACAAGGTTGAAGAATTTCTTTGAGGAGATTTTCATAAGATATGGAGTCACAAGAGAAATAGTGACTGATCAAGGGGATCAATTCACATCAACCATTATTGCAACACTAGTTAATGAGTACAACATAAGGCACAGGAAGTCTACTCCTTATTACCCCTAGGCTAATGGCCAAGTTGAGGTGACCAACAAAGAAATTGAAGCCATTCTGACCAAAATGGTAGCTATTCATAGAAATGATTGGGAAAAAAAATTACTAGAAGCTGTGGGTGAATCCATAATAGTGGTTTACAATTTGATGGACGAAGGAAAACTGAGAAAAAATGACCCCATGGCAAAAAATTTGGTTTTATGGGTTCAAATGAACCTATAAGTTTGACCAAACCAAAGAGGGGTTCGACTGAACTAGGGTTCAAATGAACCTATTTAATTACTGGGCCCACATTTCCCGCCTAAAAAACAAAAGGAAAATTCATATTGATGTCAGTTCAAATGAACCAGGGTTCGAATAAACCCTGGTTCACTAGAACCCCTAGGTGTTCGCTAGAACCCCTGGGTGTTCACTAGAACCCCCCTGGTTCTAGCGAACCCCCCTTTTCCCTGATTTTTGACCTTGTTCACAAAAAAAACCTATTTTTTTACGCTTCGAAGCTCAGGTTGAGGATGAAAATGGAGGAATAGTTACAAACCCAACTGGAATCAGGTAGTCCTCAAAACGAGCTATCCAACGAATATAAATTTAATATGTTTTGGTTTTATTACGCACTTGTTCTTTTAGTTTTATTAAACATAGGATTTTCATTGAAAATGAAGGTCTCTTTTCTACACATATGGAAAATAGTAGATTATCAAAAAAAATTGAAAAATATGAGTGCACCAAATATTGAAGTCCTTGATCCAACAAAAAAAAAATTGAATTTTGATATATACAAAAAAAGTTACACGTTATATAGTTGTGCTATGTCTGTATTGTAATTGGTTTGACTTCAAAAGATTATTAAAGAAAAAATATTCAATAAAAACTATCTAACCAAGTGGAAGCACTAGATTTCAGAGTTACAAATCTAAATTTGAAAGAATTAGAATTTTATCCTTCATGGGAAAAAATTTATGCATTATACGGTGTGCGTCACTTTTTAAAAATGTTATTTTTTGAAAAAAAACCAGTTTTCATGCGAGATGGAAAAAGAAGTACAAACTGATTTCAAAATTTTTGAATTTTTTTTTTTTAGAATCTACAGACAAAATGTGATGAGACACTAGTTTACATCATCTTCAAATTCCTCACGGTTTAGCTGCTATAGGTGCCCAAATGTGAAGATTTAGTTAAAAATAATAATTTTAGTGTCCAGTTTGGCAAAAAATTGTAAACCACTATTGTGGGATCACCCCTGTTTGGGCCTATAGGATAACCTAGAAAAAAATTACATGCTTCACTCCATTTGAGTTTTTGTATGGAAAGACAACCATGATGCCCATTGAATTTGAATATAAGACTCTTCAGACT
This sequence comes from Sequoia sempervirens, assembly GCA_007258455.2. Lineage (NCBI taxonomy): Eukaryota > Viridiplantae > Streptophyta > Pinopsida > Cupressales > Cupressaceae > Sequoia > Sequoia sempervirens. The sequence continues at coordinate 261,789,062 of VDFB02000013.1, read as the reverse complement.
ACAATAGACTTAGGGATGGATATTTCTGAGGCACAAAGAGAAAGAATCATGCAGCTAAATGTTCTGGATGAGATAAGGAGAGCACCCCTGCATCATATAGAGGTAGTGTAGAATCATAGAATCAATTGATATGAAAAATTTATCAAGGAAAAGAAATTCCAACTAGGAGATTGGGCCCTGCTCTAGGACTCAAGATATCAGGACAATGCAGGAAAATTGTAGGCAAGGTGGCTAAGACCATATGAAGGCGCTGAGGTATTTCCTAATGGAGTTGTTCAGCTTACTACCATTGACCCTGTCAGATTCAAATTACTTGTCAATGGTCATCACCTTAGATTATATCACAAGCTAGCTTCCAAAGAAGAGTTCCTGCAGCAATTCACCCAACATTCAGCACCCGAGCTTCCTACAGCCAAAGGGAGTGGACCTAGTGTCCCTCCTTCTGGCTAATTAAGGTACATACTTCTCATAATTAAGACTTCCACGTAGACTTCCACTTACATGGAAGTCCATTTCTTCACCCATCTTCCCATCTTCCCATCCATCACCACCTTTCCCTCTCTCCCATCACTTCATTCCACCTCACCTCATTCCACTTCATCTTCATTAATTGCTCAATTTATTTCCATAAAAGGTGAGCAGTACTTTCTCCACAATATTTGCAATGAATCCTCCACACATTCAGATATGTGCACATTAAATGTTATCTTTTAATCATCTTTTATGTCCATTCATTTAACCACTATATGTTAGTATAGACATTCACATAACATGTCATTATTCCCTGTCAAATCACCACTCCCATCTCGCATGTGTGAACACATGTCCAAATTTAGGCTAGGGGGGAAGAAAGATATGTAAATATATTGCTCATGTGTCAATTTATGCTAGGCTATGTTAGAAAATTTAAAATGAGCCAATTTGAAATCTGAATGAGAGGATGTCTTGCATATGTGAAGTGATATTAACTGCAACCACCATTTCTTCCAATCATAATTCTCTTTTATCACTCCTTTTCTTGCCATTATTGACTCTATCGTAATCTTGAGTTGCAAGGAAAAAGGTGAAACAAAAGAAAGGAAAAGTTCAGTCGATACTGGCACTAGAAATTTAGCAGGTATTGTAGGAAGGTGAACCTAATTTTTAGACAGGAATTGCAGGAAATAATTTGTAGAGCATTTGTTTGATTACAGACAATGGGAGGTGGGTTAATTTGAAATGAACCCATGGTGCATGATGTTTTATTGCAGGATGCACAATGCTTAGCCAAATTTAGAAATTGTGGATGGTTAGATTACTTCTTGAAGCTGGATGGCTTTGATGAAAGCATTTCCCTTGAAATCGCCCAAACATTTTTTGAAGGAAAAGCCATAGTAAAAGGGTTGGAAGTTGTGGCAACTAAGGAAAGAATTGTAGAGGTCACAGGGTTACCTAATGATGGTGAAAATTACCCTACTTCTAGAGATGCCAGATCAGCTAGGGCTGAATTTACAAAGCCAAACGACCCCCCATTGAGCATAGATAAACAGGGTGCATAGAGAATGTCTCTGCCTGAGACATGGAAGCAAATAGTCATTTATGTTATTAAATACATCGCTTGTGAGGGTCACCAGTCCAATTTGCATTTTGTGTACTTCACTTGCTTTTGAATCATATGAGGTTTGGGAGGAGGATTAATGTGTCGAACATGCTATACAACCTTCTTTCAATCATGGCAGGTGAGACCCAAAAAGGTAGGGATAATTTTGTTTCCCACCATTGTCTGATAAAATTGCTAGTTGAGAAGTCTCTGCATGATGTATCTGGAATGACTTGGAAAAAAATTATAAATGTTGATCAAATTATACCTAAGCACTTGCAACCTAGGGTTTTACCTCAGCTCCATATGTCTAGTAGGAGATTGAGCACAAATGAAGCCACTCTTAGTGCTTCAACCTCAGGTGCTGGCTCTAGTGTGAATCCTCCTATAGTAGAAGAAACCATAGAAATTAGTTCTTCTAGAATAGAGCACTCAGAAAAAGAAAGCTCTTCATTAGATTCTGATGATGACATTCCACTTGGCACCCTAATGAAAATGAGGGCACAAAAGAGAGAAGTAGAAATGAGAAAAGGGGAGGCTAAAACACATCTTGTAGAAAGAAATGTGCCAAGTTCTAAGAAGAGGAAGGTTGACAATGTTCATCCTGTAGCCAAAGAAAAATGTGAGAGACCTCCCAAGAAGTCAAGACCAATTGGGCCAGTGATTGGTATGCCTCCACAAGAAATCCCTAATCCTACTGAGACATCACATGAGGACCCTAAAGCTCTAATGGGGTAGGAGAGTATCAAAGAAGAAGACATATTTGAGAGACTAGCAAATATAACACTGGCCGATCTTCCTAACATTGCAAAAGAGTTTGAGGAAAATTAGGATTTCCTACAACATAAGCAACAAGTCCTACAACAAGAATTCCTATAGCAACAGCCAAAACCAGATCAAGAGTTCCTCCAGCCACAAAAAGAACAATAACAAAAGATCCTGCAACAAGAAGTGGGAGAAGAAACAATACCTCCACAGCCAGAAACAACTGTACAACTTGAGTGCATGCACATAGTGCTATATGAGGAGCCACCATTGAAAAAAATACTGGTAGGAATTCATAATCCTCTTAATTTTATAGCACATATGGCAGTTTTGAATTTATGGAAAGAAATCCAAAGGGAGGAAGAATGGGTAAAGGAAAAACATAAATTTAAGAAGGAAATTCAAAAGAGGGATGAGGAGATTGAAGATAACGATGCAAAAATTGCCACCCTGAAGCAGAGGGTGGATGATATGGAAACCTTGGTACCATAGATTTTGGAATGCAAGACCCCTCCAAGGGTCTATGCTCTACACCTAAAAGAGAAATATCTCTCTTTTTAGCTGTCAATGATTGCCTCAGGTTTGAATCCTTCTATTAACACCCCTGTTGAATTTTTCAATGCTTATAGGATTGCCTCACATGAAGTAAAGAATTTTTTTTTTGAGTTTTATTTGCATAATTATGTTGTAACTCAAGACCATGATTGGAATCCACTGTTGTATGTTGGGGATGTCCAATTGAGGGTGTTTATGTCTTGGGTGCAAACTGAGATTAGTTGGGGACAACAACATGGGGCTTATAAGAAATTGGAGTCTAACACCCCTCTGCCCATTAAGGCTAAATCAAGCAACCCAAGGGATATTTACAGAGAATGGTACAAAATACTTCTCATACCTAGTTATGGCAATAGGATTATGTCTTAGATTGAGGCAATTTATAGTGAGTATGAGGTAAAGGAAACAACAATGGATGAAACTATGAGAAGATGCCTATTACAAAGATGGAATAGCCTAACTGATGAGCTGAAATAGGCCAAACCCCATTCCATCCACAATTATGCTGCAACACTAAAAAGGATTGATAGGTATATCAGATTGGGAGAATGCAGGGGTGATTATGGATTCCGCTGACTTTCCATCCACCCATTCTCATGTGGCCCATGCCAAACTTCAGATTCTACCAGTATGACATTGTTTCAGAAAAATAGAGATGGAACATATTTGACATATTAGGAGGATTCTATTGGGATTCTAATTCATGCACATCATCCACTGATGTTGGACAACTATCAGTTGTAAATTTCAAAGCTTTGACCAAGCAGAAGAACAACCCTTCCTCTGCTCGAGGACCAACAAAACGTTAGGTTGGGGGGAGTGATGAGCCTAGTTTTTGGTCCAAATTTGGGTAGAATCTATAGTCTATTTGATGGCAGTTGTCATGGACTTTGATGTTAAATGTTGATATTTTCATAATGTTTCCCTCAAACCATAGACATTGGGAATTAATTCTATCTCTACAAGTTTTAATGACATTGGCATATTATGTGGATTATCTATATTGATTTTGCATGTGGTTAATGAATGTTCCTTAAGGTGGTTATAGATATGCAGTTATTGTGCGTACTGAAATTGCCATGCAAATTTAATTTAAAGATGCTAAGTTGAGGAAGACACCACCAATTGGGCATGTACCATAACGTCTAGCAAAGGAATCGTTAAATGTCAAAGGAGGTCGACGGTAGAAAATTCCTCATGCAACTGAATGTAACCGCCTTGTAGTGGACTTTAATGACTGAGCATATGCATACGTTATTGTTGTGTTAAATATGGATTTGAACCTACATGTCTGACTAGATTCCATGCCCACATAACCACCACCACTCCACTTTATCTATTTTCCCTAAATGGTGTCCTCCTAGTAGTGGAGTTGACTTCCTTATTTAGCTGATAGTATAAATAAAGATCTGATGCTCCTTCCTTAGGAGGTTGCACGATTTGATATTGTACTTGCACTCTCAAGTTTCCAGTAATACAGATGTAAGTGTGGAACAAGTAATGAGTAAAATAACAAACAACACTTCTTAATTAGACATTGTATCAAGATAATCAACAATAATTAATCTAATTAACACAAGAAAACTCTTCAAAGGGTCATATTGCTCTCTATCTCCAAATATTTATTAAGTCACTGTGCTCTTAGATTTTGTAAGCATTGTGACTATTAAAATGCCAATCTAGAGAATAAGATACTGCTAAATGCAATAAGCTAATCTTATATGATGATTGCTAAATGATATTATGAAGCTATTTTAATCTAAATTGACATGAAACTTGATAAAAGGAAGCTACAGTGAACTATGATGCAGCCATGATATTCATTCGAAAATGCTATGATTGCTATTTCTAAATGATAATGCTATTGCTAAGATGATTGATTGCTCAATTGGTGTTTCTACAGAGTAAGTTTGCACAAATTTGGATCCATTTCCTATTGAAGGAGGTTGTATTTATAGATTCACGACAACATATTCATGATGTGGTAGCAAGTAAAGGTTTGGATTTGATCTTGAGGATTGAATGAAGAAGGATGAAGAAGTCTAAGCTGATTATGGAGATTGTTCCTCCCCACAAAAACACTTAGCCAAATGATAGGAAGAATTAAGGGAAGAAGATGAACAAGTTTTCCTTTAAGTTTGTCTCCAATTTGTCTCCAAACTTACTCGTGAAGTTTGAGATGAATTAAAATAGACATATCATATCTAATTTGGTTGGTGAAATATTATGAGCTATAGAAATATGTGCATAAATTTGAATATTTGGATTTCTTTCAAATTTAGGAAGAAATAACAATTATTAAAATAAACAAATGTTTTTTATATTGTTTATTTAATAAAAGAGAGATATAATGATAATTAAATAAAAACTATTGAAGTTTTGATTATTTAATTAAGAGAGAATAATCAGAAGAATATAAATGTGAACTATATAAATAAACATTTATATTTATTCAATAGTAGATGAATTTGATTATGATAATTAAATAAAACAAAGTGAATTTTGTTTATTTAATTAAGGTGAAATAATAGAATAAAGATTGAAGAATTTAAAAGATGAACTATATAAATAAATATTTCTATTTAGTTAATAGTAGAAGAATTAAAGGTTAAATCAATCAAATAAATCGTATTTAATTAATTATATTATCCAAACCATTTTTAGGTGTATGGATTTTGCCCCTCTTTGAAGTGATGTGTTTACGCATTGCTTCAAAGAAATTTTGTTGCTGCTGTCGGTGTTGATGAAAAAATTTCAATATGCCCTAGACGTTGATTTTGCTGTGATGATCGATTTATGCCCCCTTGGGAGATAAATCAATGGATTTTTTATTTTTTTTGGATATTTTTGGAATTTTTTTCATTTTATGATGATTCGATGATTTATCTTCTGATAAAATATACTGATTCCACCTATTGATTAAAATTTTCCCGGCTTTGCCTCCTTGTGTTTCACGATTTTCTATCATGTCAGTTGTTGATTTGATATGATTGATGATCTCAATAAAGTAGATGTTCAAACTCATGATAAGCAAGGTCTGATGATTGATTGATAATAATTATCCTGATGATAGGCGAGGAATAATTATAGTTTAATTTGATAAACCTCATGATAGGTGAGGTACAATTTTAGATTGATGATTGACCTCATGATAGGCGAGGTTCAATGATGCTTGCTCACGAGATTTGATCAAAATCTCACTAGAGTTGATTAGGTTTGATAGGATGATTGATGATTTGACAAAGAGTATTGACTTTGAATATTTTGTCATGATAGGAGTCATTGAAAAACCTATAGATTTGAGAGCGGTTGCCTAGGACATTTGATTTGATACCGTAGCTAGCAAAGCCTTAAACAACAATCATTGCACATTGTGGTTTTTCTTCTCTATTAGATATGCCCCAAATTAGGATTAATCGAGGTCTCCTGACAACCCTAGCAGAGAGGTGACATAATGAGCATAATACCTTCCACCTTCCTACTAGTGAGATGACAGTCACTCCTGACGACGTATGGTGGATTTTGAGGATACCGTTGTTGGTGATATTGTAGTATATGATTCTTCACAATAGGTCAGGATCAATGCTCTATGTAGAGTGTTCTAGGATGATACTATTTGTGGATATGAGATTCCATGGTGCGATATGGCGGATTCCTATGCCACCTTGTCTTCTATTCTTGATGGTTTTATTGGAGGGTTCCTTTGTCCTGATCATAGGTCAAAGGGACTTTTTGTTGTTTGGGGCCGTGTTTTGGAGAGCATAATTGTACATGGTACTAGATATGCATGGGGCATGTGTATGCTTTCCCATCTTTATCAGGATTTGCATTCAGTTGTCTACCTTTGAGGTCGCAGTTTTTCTTTCGAGGTTACATTCCTTCAGGTGTGGGTGTGGGAGCATATAGCTATTATGTGTCTAGTGATTGTGAGACAACGGCCCGCCATGAGGCCATATGTGAATATTTACGTACATCAACTTACTCATCCTATATTGGGTAATTTGGAGCATTGGAGGAGAGTGTTGGATGATGTAGAGGCTGCCACATGGCGGCCTTATCGAGATTGCGAGCACTGGGATGACGATGATATTTTGTTGCCATACCTCTCTTAGTCGATGTTGCTGATTGGTCAGACTCGTTGGATTTTGGAGAGATTTTTGTTTAGGAGGGTGCTCAGGTAGTATGGTATTGTACAAGGCATGCCACAGGGTGTTTCCCATTATGGTCATCATCAGGTACATTCTACATATTGGGGACCCTTCCTTTCATATCATGTTGTTGTTTAGGAGTACCAAGGTTTACAACCTTTAGTGTGGGAGATTCATCCTGATATTATCGATGCACTTGTTACAGTAGATTATGCAAAGTATCTAGCTCTACATCCCTTTCCATGGATTACCATTCTTGATGAGCCAATTCCATTACCTGGTGAGGAGGAGGTTGTCATTGAGAGTAGTGATGAGGAGGAGGGTAGTAGCAATGATGGGGGGATGGAGATGAGGAGGGAGATGATGGTGGTGGTGATGATGGAGGTGGTGGTGGTTCCAGTGGGTCAGGTGCAGTCGTAGATGTGTAGGATTATATGGTTCCTCATAAGAGGCGATCACTAATAGCTCCTACCGAGTAGCGTGTGCATATTGGAATACCTTTACAACATCAACAAACTCAAATTACGAGTTTAAAGGTGCAGGTACAAACTTTATAGGATCAGTTGATACAGGCTCGGGGTTTATTGGTGCATACACAAACCCAGATGCAGACATAGGCCCAAGCCCATGCACAGACTCTAGCTCAAGTGCAAGCATAGTTGGTAGCTACCCAAACACAAATTGCTTCATTGATCATTGAGAGAGATGTAGCTAGACAGGTTGGAGAGCAGGCACAGATTACAGCTGAGAGATTATAGAGATTGGTTGATGGTACATCTATGGTCGATTATGTGAGAGAGGTTCTCCATGTGGGTAGAGAGGTAGAGTATTACAAAGTTAAATACCATGATGTTGTTCCCTCTGACCAGAGAGTTAGTTATGCCTAGTCTCAATCTGGAAGGAGCTAGTCCAGGACCATGAGTAGGGGTGCGACACAACCTCTTCCGAGAGACCCGAGAGATCTTGGTATATCTGGTGGTGGAGGGACTGGTACAGAGATGCCTACACCATCTGGGGCTATCAACACATAGTCGTATGATTGTACTTTCTGATGTATTTTGAGATATGATGTATACTCTTAGTTTTTTATTTACAACCATTTTTTATGTTACATCTCCTTACATTTTAGACATCATTGTATACTTGACATTATGACTTTGAGATCTATATGATATGCGGTGGATTTTATCGATTTTATCAATTTATATGAGTTATATGAATCTATGATGGATACATTTAATTCCTATGTTCTATATGCCATGTGATGATTTATATTATGATGCAATTTATGATTATGATGACATGTTATGATTTATGATGTTCTATCTATGATGTTAAAATGTGATTAATGATGATGTATGGATGCATGTTGTATGTTGGATGATAATGGATAATAGATGTATGATGATGTGTATATCTAAATTACATGATAATTTAATCATATGCATAATTATGGATGTGTTGTTTCAATGATAAATGACTAATGATGTAAATAAGATATGTGCACTTTTATTTTTATTTTTTATCTTTTTTGGTATTTTAAATGTAGATATAAGATATAAGAAATGGATGAATGAATGATGAATATAATGGTACTTTTAATGTATGTTTTATGATATGATGAATGGATGAATGAAAATGCAAGTACATAGAGATTTGTTTTTGATATTTTTTCACATGCAATTTTACGATGTGTTGCACAAATGAAGAAATGACATGATTAATGCAAATTATATGATCAAATGCTTGAATGATGAAATGATATAATAATTTATGCAATGGAAATGATTATGTAGCTACATGATAATTATAATTCTTTTGTTAATGTCAAGTATACTCAATCCATTTATGAGAAAAGATAACATTCTTTTTGAATCATTTACCAACTTTTGTAACAAATACTCTGTAGATGTAAAACTAGAATGAATGCAATCTAATTTTATCATTCAAATCTACATAAACATTGGCATCTTAACAGTCCATTTATTTTTCTTTTTATCATCATGGAGCTTCTAAAATGTTCAAAGTGACTACAAGCATCGATGATATAATTTAGACCATGATGACCTGAGTACTACTTTCATGATTTTTGATATTGCAAGTTAACAAAAGCATCTAGGTATAACTAAACCAAGATGACCTAAGCATTTCTTGCATAAACAAACAAGAATTAATCATTTTACTATGTGAAATCCAAATGTCATCAGTGATACTTTGTAGAGCACGTCTCACGACAATTCTCACAATAATTATGATCAACTCACAGACAACAGACATAGAAAATACCTTTCTCCTTCCTAGCTTCTCTAGTTCAATACATCATCAACTTTCTCCAAAGAAATGATAACAAAAATCAAAGTACAACATTTGAACATTCAAGCTAAAGTGATAAAATCATAATTCAAAAAAATATCATTCATCTAAAGTTGTTTTGATTGATTTTATTTCAACTGTTTGATATGGATGGTTGATTTTCTGAAATTTTTTGATGTTTGAGGTATATTGAATATTGATTTTCCCTATGATCATTGTGTTTGCTCTGTTGTCATATTGTTGTTGTCCATTTGTTTAAGCTCAAATTTTATTGCCCCTAGTGAATTCAAGATTTTTCCCCCAAGCTAGGGTGAGTCACGACTTCATTGCCAAGATATGTAGATGATATTTTATTGCACTTTTTCAGATTTTTTTTAATTAATTTATTTATTTTTTTACTTTTTCACTTTTTTTGGATTTTTCATGATATTTAAGATGAAATGAGATATGATTGATTTAATGAACAAGATGCCCCACAATAGGGTTAATTCAACCATGGATAAATGATAGATCAAAATGAAAGATTCACTGCAAAACATGTCACACAAGCAACATATCTCTTGTCAAAAGATGATAATGGTTGATTGATTAAGATGCCAGGAATGATTGATTCCATAAGGCATGATGATGATAAGAACTTAGTATCACTAATTTTCTCTAAGTACAATAAGATTGATGATTATTGATGATTGATTGACAAAAGATATGAGGATTGGATAATGTTTTATAGCTAGGCTCAAATATGATTTGCATGATAAGATTCAAGGTTGCAAAGGGACATGGTGACATGGATTTTGATAAGCTGGGAGATATGGAATGGAAGAAAGTAAGCATAAAAATAATGAATGGTATGATGAAGATCAGCTAGATAAGATACAGACACAAGGCCCAAGTATTTTTCCCCTATTCCTCATCAAGACCAAGGAAAGGAAGAAAGGATGTATTTAGTAATAATGATGGAAAATGGATAAGATGAAAGATATGGTATGGAAGATATGGATAAAGCATATAGAATAAGATATATAATGTTCAAGAATATCCTTAACCTTGTCAAGATCAAAGGTGGAAATGTAAGGAATGAGCATAGAAAGGATAATGACCATGAATGATAAGAAGGATCAAACTTGTCCCTAAGTGTAGAGTGCAAGAGGAATATGGAAGATAGGATATGGATGATAGGGAGATGGAGGAAGGACTTAAGAATCAAGTTTCACAACCAAGTATCCCTCTAATAAACCATGGAAATGGGACTTAGACTCCTAAATGTTGGTAGATTAATGATATGATGCAATAATCTAAGGACTTATGCAAAGGTTGGATTAAAGGATAATGATGGGGGGTGAATTTTGGATAATGGATAGGAGGTTGGAAGGCTCGGTGATGGATAGATGGAAAGGATGGCAAGATCAACGTTGGCACACACCTCGACGGGTGGTGGCATGATGGAGGAAAAATGGATTTGGAAGGTGATAGGTTATTAGATGGAAAATTGGAGGAAGCTTTTGGATTAGCAAATTTGGATGCAAATTTAGATTTTATTGCTTCTATGAGACTTTTAGGAATCCAGATGACTTTTGACTTTGATTTTTGCTTTGTGAGCCTTTGTGGCCTGACATTTTCCTTTTTGATTTATAGACCTTTGTGGTCTTTGAAAATTGACTTTTTGCTTTGATGGGCCTTTGTGACCTTTTCAATTTTTCTTTTGATTTATGGACATTTGTGGTCTTTGATATTTTTTCTTTGATGGGCCTTTATGTCCTTTTATATTTTTCTTTTGATTTTGGATCAAATTTTCTTTTATTTTTGCATGTCTCTTTGAGGAGACATGTTGATCCTTTGATACATGTGGATTTTGATATAGAATCTTTTGATAATTGGCACCCAAATTGCTTCCAAGAGAAATGGGAGGGGTGGGTTGAGATGACTGATATGGAGGTATTATGGATGAGTTAATGTGGGTATAATTTTGAAAGGGCATCAAGGATGTGTGCCTTTGTTGTTCTTGAGAAAAATGATATGTACCTAGGATAGAGGGAATGTTTGATGGAGTACGATGAGGACCTAGGATAGATGGAATGTTTGATGAACTAGAATGAGGACCTAGGATAGATGGAAGGTTTGATGAACTAGGACACTTAGGCATATAATCAAGGCCATGCTTATATGGGTTTCTTTGAATAGAAAGGGGATCTAGGATACCTTGTTCATGAAGGCCTAACCATTTTCCTTTTTAATTCATACTTTGACACATTCATTTACCAATGGGATATGTATTGTTTGTGAAAAAAGATGTAAGTCCATTTTGGGGAGGATATGATATGGATGAGAGGATAGATGTTGAAAGTAAACTAGAATGGATAAAGGTGGAGGATCTCAATTTATAGGTGTGGGGTTCATGTATAGCTTGAATAGGTGTGATAGGCTCTTGACATTGGGATGATGGGGTGTTTTGATCTTGACTTGGAAAAGGATCATGAGGTGTAGGAGAGGAAGTAGGTTGATCTTGATGAGGAAGGGAATAATGAGATTTTGTAGAAAGCATGTCTTGATCATCAGTTGGTAAGACATGATTAGATAGGATGGAAGAATTATCATTCGCTTGTGATGCAATAGAATCATGAGATGATATGGATTGATTAGATTATGTGGAAGAAGAACTTGGAAGGATACTTGTCTCTTGAGATGCAAGGGAATTATTTTGGATGAAAAGTGAAAGGAGGGGATCGTCATAAGATTCATGAGAAATGGGATCTTGATCAAAGATTGGAAGAATTTGTGGAATTTTGGTATCATTGGATGGAGTGGAAAGAATATTTTGATCTTTATGTGTAGGGGAGTCTATTCTAGCATGCTTTGGATTGAGAGATTGACATGAATCATTGGATGTTGAAGATATGATAGAAGAGGATGATTGGATGGAATTGTTAACTTGAGTGAAAGAATCTTGAGGTTTATTTTGGTTTATGGTGAATGGAAATAAATGCATGACATGATAGGATGGCTCAATATCATTTGTTTTTGAGGATTGATATTTGGGCTTTTGACTTGAGTTTTTCAAAAATTCAAAGATATTGAACTTGGATGATGTAGTTGTTGGTGGAGAAGGTGTCATATCCTGATTTTTATCAGAGGAATAAGAAAAAATGTCTTGAAGAAAATATCTCTCTATGGTTGTTTCCCTTTGCATATCCCATATTGGTTGTTGAAGGTTTTTCATTTGATGAGCTAAAGCATTCAATTGATCCTCATCTATTTCTGCCATGCTGGTTTGAGTTTCAATTTCCTTTTTCTAGGAGTTTTTGTCTTTGTAACCTTGTTAAAATGGGAATACAATTGTTAGGGTTATTCTCACTAAACTTTGATCTTCTTGGGTGAGTTTCAAGGATATTAACTTAAGTCAAATAGAATGATAAATTCTATTTATAAGACTAAGCTAAAAATCTGATTATTACATTTCATTTCGTGATTGTAGGATGACAAAATACTGATAAGGAAACTTAACGTAATAATCTAGAATTTTGTGTTTGATGATTTAGACACTTTATGGTTGTAAGATCTTAGTTTTAATTTGATAAATTTTGACTTGCAAAAATCCTATTTTTCCAGGTTTAAGACATTGTTTGGACTGAGAAAATGTTTTTGTTCTGACAAAGATCTGAGTTTTCATGTCAAAATTTTGTTAGAAGTTTCAAATAGCTCTTTGTTTTTTGGTTCTAGGGATGCACTATTACAGAAGACATCTATGCACTAAAACAGACTGTGAATGCGCTAAAAGAAATGGTGAATGTGCTATCAGACAGGATATATGCACTAAAACATACTATGGATGCGCCAAGATAGTGCTAAATTCTAACATTGGTAAATTTTGGTGATAGACTGTAGATGCATTGTAGGATTAGTTAGATTCACTGAAAAAATGGTTGGATGCACTATTTGGATAGTAGGTGCGCTAAAAGACTGGGTGTATGTGCTAAAACAGACCATGTATGTGCTATTTTGGCACTTTTCACAGTGTTTTCTATTTTTTCTCTGTAAAAGGATTGAGTTTTGGGTGTAATTTTCTAAATCATGGATATTTTGACAAGGTATCTTGCTAGTAAATCTCTAATTTTGATGATCTAAATGGATGATACCTTCAAAAATGACCTTTCACACATAAAATAAAGTTTGAAAAATGATGGTCTTCTACAAAAATAATCCTAATGTTTCCAAGTTTTTTCTCTATTGTAATAATTGATTTGGGCTATTGGAATATTGTATTGTTGTTTATGGGATGAAAGAATGATGAATGGGTTGAACATGATTATTATTTTGTGAAAGAGCTCTTCATTGGAAATAAGCTTGTGAATATAAAGTCTCTAAAGAAAAATCATCAATATGTCCGCTAACAAAGTCATGATATCTATGGATGAAAGTTTGATGTTCAAGTAAGATTTTTCTACTTTGATATAAGAAGTGTCTCCTTTCCAAAAGGTTTTTGTAGCTAAGTTGCTTCTATGGTTTCTTGATTCTTTTTGCAAGGGATTTCTTGCCAAATGTTCTTGATTTCCAATCCCTTAACATAAATTTCACAGGTTGATTTGTCAAACTTTTGTGTTTTTCTGGATGATCTTATCTGAATTAATGATTTTGAAAACACAACGTGCAGTTGTTAAACAATTGTTTTTAAATCCTAGAATCTAAACAATAAGTGTATGTTCAAGAATCAAACATGATCCTCCTTAATTTCCACTGGTATTTGACAAAGAATACACTTCAAGCAAACTCACTCTTAAGGTCAAAAGGTCATCATAATAATCAACAAACCACATCTAAAAATTACATCTACTCACACAGCTGTGTCACACCCTAGAGGGTGCCCATGTTTTTGTCTTTTCTAGGTGTGTACTCAAAGTTATATTTCTCAATACCTTGAGAAAACGGTCCTTGGAAATTATATGGTGAGTGTCTTGGGGGGAAATTCTTCCCTCCCCTTGCACCATGAGTATTACAATGTTTGGAAACTGAATTCAGTTGGATTCTACACTAAGGTTCATAGATAGGGTATCCATTCGAAGTGGAAAATGATAAACTCCCTCAGGAGACCTCTCAATCTTTAGAACAAAGTTTTGGGGATGGTTATCTTGCACATTTCTGGTAAATGTGGGTTCCCCCAAATTCACTTTTATTTTATAGTGGGTTGGAAAACCTGACTTTGGTTGTTCCCACTCAGGTCGTTCTTGTAGGGTGGGTACTTTTTCCCACTACGGCAGGTGTTCTAAAGGATTTAACAAAGCATAAAGTGCATGAAATTAAAATATGAGTCTTGCATTTTGATCACCGAGTTGAGGGGATAGCATAGGACTATCACCGTACAATCACAATAGACAATGTTCAGTTTTTAAAGCCCAAATGACAATTTGCTATTCTATGTGAAGATATTACTTCACAAAAGATATGATGTTTATTTTAACCGAGATAACAATGTCTGATGACTATCCTAGGATTGGTGTATTTTAATCCAAATGACTACCCTAGGATTGGTTCATTTTAATCCAAATGCAGCAAATGAAATCATTGGTCGTAGTCACGTTGGATCCAGACAAAAAATTAGACAAATTATAGATGCACTAGAATAGAGGTCATATGCACTACATAATCAATCAAATGCACTACAAAAAATTTCATATGTGCTACAGAATTGATTATATGCCCTACAACAAATTCCAGTGTGTTGGAAGTTCAGTGACATGTGCTGGAACAGTCTTCAAATGCATTGGAGTTTTTGTTTGATGCATCGAAATAGTCATCAGATGTGCTAAAGTACTATCGGATGTGTCGTAAAATCTCTCAATCATGCTAAAAGAAACATGTTAGAAGCCTGCATAGACACTTTTTAGAAAAAAGATGTAAAATATGGTGTTAGAGGCCCCATGGTGGGTGCCAAAATGTAAGTGTGGAATAAGTAATGAGTGAAATAACAAACAACACTTCTTAATAAGACATTATATCAACAGAATCAACAATAATTAATCTAATTAACATAGGAAAACTCTTGAAAGTGTCATATTGATCTCTATCTCCAAAGATTTATTAAGTCACTAGGCTCTCAGATTTTGTAAGCATTGTGAATGTTAAAATGCCAATCTAGAGAATGAGATGCTACTAAATGCAATAATCTAATCCTATATGATGATTGCTAAATGAGATTATGAAGCTATTGTAATCTAAATTCACATGAAATTTGATAAAAGGAAGCTACAATGAACTATGATGGGTATGTGGCTGACGACTTTTTTTTTACCCAAAATTGATGAAACAAAAAGGGTTTTTAAAGGAGGTCCTTAGATTTCCTCCAATATAAATTATGCTTTACTTTGAATTTAATAAGTAATTATTATTCATTTTCTATTTGAATTACGACTAAAGTCTTGATTGATAGGCTGATTGAAAAACATCTATAACTTTCAAATAGTATCCTATTTTTTGAATCCAAAATATGTGTCACATTCTATGCTTTGCATACTATATGATTAAAAAAAGAAAAAATGAATTTCATGAAGTTTTTACCAAGTTAAGGTGGTCAGACATACAAGTTTTTTATTTTTTAAAAATTTGTAATAAAAAAATCATAATTAATTATTTACTTGAAAAGAAATTACAAAAAAATATGCATCACATCGGGACATGAGTCATATACTTATATCTAAAATCTTATAAAAAAAATATTATCATTTTATTGTGGTTAGGGTGGTCAAACAAACACCCACTTCTTATTTTTTCCCTGAAATTTAAGTACTACTATATTGAAATTTCAAATTTTCACCAAATAGATTATTTTTTTTAAACAAACCTAGTAGTTGAGAAACTACATTCAATTTGCTATAGATTCTATTCTTACATATTTTTGAAATAGTATAGATAACTTATTCAAATTTTTATGTCAAGTTGCCTAACTCTGATTTTTTAAAAAAAATTGCCACTTAAGGGCCTGTTTTTTCCATGATGATCCTGCACATACCCTGATGCAGCCATGATATTGATTCTAAAATTCTATGATTGCTATTGCTAAATGATAATGCTATTGCTAAGATGCTTGATTGCTCAATTGGTGTTTCTACAGAGTGAGTTTGCACAAATTTGGATCGATTTCCTATAGAAGGAGGTTGTATTTATAGATTCACGACAACATATTCATGATGTGGCTGCAAGTAAATGTTTGGATTTGATCTTGAGGATTGAATGATGAAGGATGAAGAAGTCTGAGCTGATTATGGAGATTTTTCCTCCCCACAAAAACATTCAGCTAGATGATAGGAAGAATTAAGGGAAGAAGGTGAAGAAGTTCTCCTTTAAGTTTGTCTCCAATTTGTCTCCAAACTTACTCGTGAAGTTTGAGATGAATTAAATTAGACATATCATATCTAATTTGGTAGGTGAAATATTATAAGCTATAGAAATATGTGCATAAATTTGAATATTTGGATTTATTTCAAAATTAGGAAGAAATAACAATTATTAAAATAAACAAATATTTTTTATATTGTTTATTTAATAAAAGAGAGATAATGATAATTAAAAAAAAAATATTGAAGTTTTGATTATTTAATTAAGAGAGAATAATCAAAAGAATATAAATCTGAACTATATAAATAAATATTTCTATTTATTCAATAGTCTAGATGAATTTGATTATGATAATTAAATAAAACAAAGTGAAATTCGTTTATTTAATTAAGATGAAATAATAGAATAAAGATTGAAGAATTTAAAAGATGAACTATATAAATAAATATTTCTATTTATTTAATAATAGAAGAATTAAAGGTTAAATTAATAAAATAAATTGTATTTAATTAATTAGATTATCCAAACCATTTTTAGGTGTATACAACAGATGCATTACTCTTTTGTACTCATGATTCATAGTGAATGAAATAAATTTTTGAGTTCGAGCATCTATGTTATCATTGGTTTTAGAGGATACTTATCCAAGGGGATCCACTTGGTGAGTAATCTATTTTCTTAGTTTAGTATTAGTTTAGTATTACTTGATGTTTAGTAATTAGTTAGAAATCTAGCACCGACTATTCCTGCAGCCACTAGAATTTCATTTTGTGACTGTTCCCGCAACCAAAACAGACATAGTAGTACCTTGTTTGTTGCTCATATTTTTATTACTATTCTGCATTTTAGTTTGATATAGTTGTTGATTGAAGATTGGTATTTATGGTATTCCCTTATAAGTTACTTTCAACATTGTGAGTTCCTTAGTTGTAGAATGAAATGGCTAGTTTGAGTTCCTAGTGCACATACTATGCTGGCCCATTTCAAGTTCACATCCCTAGGTTGACAAGTTAAATGCACCTTCATGATGATTGAAATAGCTTTAGGTTAGATGTCCAATCTTTGAATCATGGCTGTAAGGGCTTAATTATTAAATCATTGTAGGAGGCCAACAACATCCATTACAATCATACATTATGCATCCATATAATCATCATTAGAACATAACATCATTATGGCATATAGGCATAAATAACCATCACATAATTATGGAATCTCATCATAAGTAGCTATCATAAATACATACATGGCATAGCATATAAAAGACATCATCATAGGAATCATAAATAAATAAATCACATCACATAGGCATCATATGGTCATCATAACTGCATCATCATAATCATCATTAGATAAGCATATATCATAAACATCATCATCACACAATGCATCATCACATAACATATAGCATATAGGCCGCATCAAAAACCACATCACATATATAATCTCGAAAAGTCATGTCACAGGATAAAGTCATGAGATATCCCACAAATAGAGCTCACAGGTTCAATGGTCAAAAATAAAGTGTCATAACATGAATATCTTAAACATGATAATAAGGTAACAATGTCAAATATCCTAGGAGGTGCTCTCCTCATCTCCTCATGGAGAACAGTGTGGTGACTGATGACCTATAATTGGCACTGACATAACTTGTGAAGACAAGACATCATGTGTCTGTAAAGCCAATGGAATTGATATAGATGGAATCATCTCTACAGTGACATGTGGTTGTGAGGCTACGACAACATGAGTCTATGAGGCAGATGGATCTATGACTAGTGGTTGATTATGCTCTGATCTATGAGATGACCCAAATGATCCATGGCTATGGCCCGATCTATGACTAGAGGAATGCCTATGAGAATGGTGATTCCTATGGCCTGATGACTGCCCTATGGAAGTAGAGCTACCCACACTACTCTAACTACAATTTTTATGACTGCGGCTGCTACTCCCTAACCTTGTCCCTATCCTACTAGATGATCTAGATAATCTAGGATCCCTCTAATTGGCTGGCACTGCACAATCATATAGCATCATGTAATCTCCTCTTCTTGCGTTGACCCTGTCAAGCTCCCTGGCCACATCTGCAATCAGCCCTATGCACAACTAAGAAAACTAGTTGCACCAACTCTCTGCCTGGTCCCTCTCAACTCGAGTAACCTCAAGCTCTACTCATAAGCACCTTATCTCCGCAGTGGCCTCATCCAACCTCCACTACATGTTAGCTAAACATTGATCCACTATGGCATCCTATGGTAATGGTGGCACACTAGATATATCTAGATCCACATCAATCATCCTCTCACGAAGCTGCCTCTCTGCCTCATCCATCTCCTCCCCATTATCCAGCTCATCATCATCATCACCAACTCCATCCTCTCCTCCCCTGACATCAAGCACCTCTACCTCAGGTTGTATCACCTCTACCTCTACCTCTTCTCGAACCTCCTTTGGCCTACCCTCCACCTCGACCTCCTATCTCCCCATGGCCTAACCTCCTTCTCCTATCTCCCATATGCCTCTAGATACCTCTCCTCCTCCTTCCTCATCTCCTCCTACCTAGGCCCCTCATCTCTCTCCTCCTCCTCAGCTACCTTGGGAATGGCATCTAGGGCCGCTCTCTCCACTCGCTATATAACTCTCCTGACATGTATCCCTTTGTCTCCTCCTCTCCTCCTCCTTCTGCCACCACCACCATCTCCTCCATCATCTCCTCCTCCATCTTCACAATCTCTCCCTCCATCTCCTCTGCACCATCTCCTCAGCCTCCATCTCTACCTCTCCCCCTACCTCTCCGACCTCCTTGTTGTACTCGCAGGATAATTGATCAAAAATCCACAGGTACTGGCCCATCGAGATCTTCCAAGGGAATCAGTCGATGTGTCTACCACCACAAATCAAAATATGTAGTATTCCCTAGATCTATAGGACCTCCACTCCAATCCTATGGTTGTGCCACCAATCCATCCATTTTTTACTCAACAAAGGGTACTGATATGGCAGAACCCTATGAAAGCTCCCGCAATGATCTGGAATACTCTACTATACCCAAAGGTACACCTTATTGCTCTCCAAACTGACATAGTACCCGCTGGGGTAGGTACATCTCAATGATGAGTCAAGACTATATAGTACAATATATCAAATATCGAAACTACCTACAAAATGACAAATGGTCTCCCTCGTTGGCCCACGACACGAAATCCCTATATTTTCTCCAAACAAATGTAGTCATCGTGTCAATCCTATGCTGCCAGAATCCTGTCTCACTGACTCTAATCTGCTATAGCGCTCTTGCATATAGATATACATAAGGCATCCCATTCGCTAATTGTGGCCTTTGGATAGGTGGCCAAAAAATGGGAATGTGCTCCCAAGCCCAAATCATCAGTAAATTCATGTTGTAGCTAATGCTAGTCACAGCCATGTATGCTACCTTATACAACTAATGATATAGCATACCAAGAAGATAAGGCCCCCATGCAAAAACTACCCTATCTTGTTGCATCTGTACCAACACATCGCCCCATCTGATTGAGAACCCATGGCCCCGACAATCTGGAATTAGGACCTTGGCAATCAACATCCATAACATAACATGCCACCATGGGTAGTGCTCGGCTAGGTACTCCCACCAAATCTCATACCCGTCGACAAAAAGGCCCACACCATCATCTGCCTCATATAACTTTTTCATGGCTTGAACTCCCCACTAAGAATCATACACCACCCACTCTCTTCTAATCAAAATCTGGTGCACATCCTCCAAAGTAATTTTAGCCTCTCCCATCAGCAAGTAGAAGGAATAGGTCTCTGAGTGCCATCTCTTCACCAATGTTGTTAGTAGTCCCCTATTAGCCCAAATAATGGGAATATAGGTGGCGTAGTACAACCCCAATCACATCAATCATCGTTTCTCTCAATCCGTCAGTTGGTCCTGAAATGCACATGTAGATGGTCTGAACTCCCAAGTGTAGATCGGTGGTAATCATTTCTACACATGCAGAAACGAGAGTTAGCACATTCTTGAAAATAATTAATACCATCTATCTAACTAAACATAAGAAAAAAGTGAGTCTAAAGCTAAGTCAACCTTGGTCAACCCTGGTCAAATTCAAATGCATCATGTTGACTTCATTTGCATCGTAGTTTGGAATTTTTTTCGTTCCATACAGCAGTTGTGTCACACTATGGCACTTGTGTCATTTGGAATCAAAAATGTGTCATCTTCAATTGGTTGTCATTATCAAATCAAATGCATCACTCAGCTTTGGTATGTGTATCAATAGTGTGCATGCATCACTAAACCTATCATTTGCATTGTGAAGCAGCGAATGCATCTCGATAATTGTCAAATGTGTCACACCTAATTGAAAACCTAATAATCCAGTTGTGTTTGTGTCGTGACGCATCAAATGCATTGAATGTGACCATGAATGTGACTTACACAAATGTGTATGTGTCGTGGCGCATTCGTTGACCTTCCTAAAACACCTAAAAATGCACAAAAAATGATAAAATGACAAAGTGGGTAGGAGGTACATACCACTAGGTCCGCACCCTCTGGTCATCTAAATGTCTAGATGATGTAACTTTGGTGCTTTGTAACAAGAATCACCATCTTTGCACACACTCTCCTCGCTTTGAGCTCTCCAAATTGACAAGTGTGAAAGTAAAAATTTATTGACTTTTACCCATTTTCAACCTATTTATAGGGTCAAAATGGGATTTTCTTCAAATTTTTATTACTGGAGACTCTTTTGACCAACCTTTTGACCACCTTAAACATGTTGAAACCCGAAACCGTTTGCGCCATCACTTTTCTAGTCATCAAATTAGCTTGTCAGGACACTTTCCAAATTTTTCTGTCACCGGGCCACATTTTGAAAATTTTCTCGATGGGGCATAGTCACTCAATACCTTCGCTGGGGCATATCTTTGACTGAATTTTTTGTGTCACAATGCGACAAGTTGCATTATGACAAAGAGGGGAAAATTTTAGACACATATAAATGACCTAGGCCTGCAAGCTTTATTTTTACCACATTCTTCCTAGCATAATTCAAACATATATTATGTCCTTGGTCCACTTTCAACTATTAGTTAAATAATTCATAATTATTTAATTAATTTATTTCTTTATTCCTCTTGATTATTTAAATAAATAAATTTTATTTATTTATTTAAATGTGTCACTAATTATCTAATGTGTTTCCATAATTAAATAAATTCCTTAATTTATTTAATTATCTTGGTCCATTAATTCTTCTTGATTATTTAAATAAATAATTTTTATTTATTTATTTAAATACATCATTAATTTCTAAATTCTTCTTATAATTAAATAAATTCTTTAATTTATTTAATTATTGTCCACCTTGGCATTTTCCCAATTTTAAATCCACTTTCTAATTTTTCTCTTTTTTAGTAAATAATTCAAATAATTATTTACTGTCACATGACTCCACCTTATGAATTAAATTAATTTTTAATTCAAACTAGCAATTTTCCTCCATAAATCAAGTAATTTCTAATATTATTTGATTTTCTAGCTCTCTATTTTTCTGTGCCATTCTTATCTCCTTGTCACATGCATTTTCAACCCTTGATTTGATTTTCTCAAATTGAATCTTGTCCACTCATTTCAAATTTACCCTAATGTTTCCCTAACCCTAATTGTGGTTTTTCATATTGAATCTTGTCCATTGATTCTAGGGCATTTGTAAAATTTTAATCTTTTTCATTCATCCAAAATTGTGTTTTCTATAAAATGCCAATTTTTCTCTCATTTTATTATCTCATACAATCTTTTGTTAGGAATACTTCACATCTCTAGGCATCTTGGCATACTTTAAACATCTTTTAGGCTTGCTTACTAGTTACATAGTTGCATAGTGTAGCATTTTGATTCAAATCATTCAACATTTTGCTTTGGTCTTGGCATAGTCATAGGTTGCTCACATAAAATCTGAGGGAAAACTACATATTGCAACAAATAGAGAAGGTGTAATGGATGTCAATCATGGAGATTGAAGACTTATGGTGAGATATTTCCTTTTGGTTTCATGTTTTCCTCCTTTGTGATTCATTATTTACTTTGGGTTTTGTTTATTTATGCTCTAATCAACTAACCTAGATATTCCCCATAGTTACACATTGTAATCATGGCATTTTCTTTTAATAAGTTTTGGAATTCATTGAAATCCTTTGTAGAAATGTCCATTTGTGCCTTTGGTTATGAACTTAATGACATGAGCTTCCTCATGCTCCTTCAACTTCTCATGATTGTTCTCCTCGTGATGTAGACATCATTGGAGAAGATGATGATAGCATGAACAAGTTCTTCAATGAATGTTTTGATAACCTCAAAGCTAATTCAACCTTTTACCCATCCATGAAACCACCAAATCTTCCTACTATTGCACCTCCTAATCACTTTGGATACCTACATCCCAAAACTCAAGTAGGACCTATGATACCTCCATCAAGTGGACCTAGTTCCTCTCAACAAACACATCCTCAACCATTTTATGATCACAAAGTGACAAACACTCCCATTAACCTTGAAGAAATATATGGAAGAGGATTTACTATCCCAAGTAAACAAGGTTGTGACACAACACATGGCATAACATTCACCAACTTCTTTAACAAAAACCAACAGAAGAAAACACAACAAGACTAGGATATCAAGATCCTCCTCATGTTGACAAACCTCCTTTTGAATATTGGAGACATTGAGATGATGGTATAATGATCTTTGATTCTCCTCCTAACTTAAACATCCTCCTTCCACATGAATGACCATTACCTAATTCTAATGACAAGAATGCTAGGATCCCCATGGGTCCTCTTCCTCTTTCCATTCATGTAAAAGGAGAATCTAGCAAATGAAAATGACCTTACAAATTGAAAAACCTCAAGTTTCCTACTCATCCTCCACCTGAATGTGAAAGGAGACTTCAGTTTCTTTTAAACAAAGGCCTTATACTCTTACCACCTATGAATAGGTTGGTCATTCATCCTAAAGACTCTAATATACCATATTGAAAATATCATCATGTTCTTGGACATCAAACTGAAGAATGTCAAACATTGAATGATATATTGAGCAAGTATCACTTCACTGATACTGACTACTTTCCCATCATCCCTTAAAAAAAATCCTTTTATCATGCCATAGTTGTATAATTTTTCATTCTCACTATTGCATGATCCCTCCCATCACCTTTCTTGGCTCATTCTTGCCTCACATTTGATGGGGGGCAAGAATTTGTTATCCTTATCCTAGTAATGAATTTGTTCTTGTCTCTTAACTATGTTATTTACCTTCCACTTATACTACTTAAGATTGAGAAGCCAATAACTCTATTAACGATTGACTTACATTTCCTTTACTAGCTCTTGTTACATGATTTTATGTGTGTATTGTGTTCCCCTATAATGTGTGTTTGATGTTCTCTCTTTGCACACTTCCTCTATTTGTACCTCTATTCTTCTATATGTCGTACATTTCCTTTTTTGCTTTTTTCTTGTGTTTTCCTTTTAGGAATGACACAAAGTGTTGAGATGCCTCATGTCTCTTCCATGTTGACCCAAAAGGTCCTTTTCCTTTCTTTTTTTTTCCTTTTTTTTTCCTTTTGGGGATGACACAAAGTGTTGAGATGCCTCATGTCTCTTTCATGTTGATCCAAAAGGTCATTTTCCTTTTTTGTTTTTGCTTTTGTGTTTTCCTTTTTCAGACAATGCAAAGCATTGAGATGCCCTATGTCTCTTCCATGTTGATCCAAGCGGTCCTTTTTCCTTTTTGTTTTGTGTTCTCCTTTTGGGGATGATGCAAGGCATTAAGACTGAAATGTCTCCTTCATGTTGACCCAAAAGATTTTCCTTTCTCTTTTTCCTTTTCATTTTCCTTTTGCTTGTGTTTTCCTTTTGGGGATGATGCAAAGCATTGAGACCAAAATTTCTCTTCCATGTTGACCCAAAACGGACTTTGTTTTTATTTTTTTCACTCTCTTTGTGATATTCTTCCAGCTCTATGTTCTTTGGGGAATAATGATAGTTCTGAGCTCTTTAATCAAAACATTGCAGCAACGAACATACTAACCCCAAATCCATAGATTCCTTATGTGTTTGGTGTGTTCCTTTATAGAGGGGCAACTCCCTTTTCTTTTCTTCTCTTTTTTGTTTATATGACACAACCTAAATTAGAAACATATGACTTGGCATAGGGGCTTTCCAAGTTGGCCCTCATGTCTTGTTTTCTTTTTTCATTTTCTTTCATTCGCTACTTTAAAGTAATTGATCATAGAATGATGTGTAGAAATTCCTTTAAAGTGGGGGCCATACATTAGCATAATTCCACTTTCATTTTTGGTTCTTAGTGTAGCCTTGTCACTTCACGATGCGTTTGTCACTTTATGGATAACATTGGGTTTTATGTCCTTCATAAGTGTGACATATATTAGCATATCACATTCCTCTTAATGGCCTAATGTGGTGCACTGCATCCCCTTAGTTGTGAAAATTCTATTCTTTGATTGTTCCTCTCTTGGAGATAGTAGACACAATGTTCCCTAAGTGACATGTACCTTGCATGAACTTAACAAGACTCCTTTGAACATCTTTTCCATTTTTCCATTTTTAGATTTTACATTTTTGCCACCTTGCATAATGCAACTTGCATACCTATTGTGGTACTA
This sequence comes from Sequoia sempervirens, assembly GCA_007258455.2. NCBI lineage: Eukaryota > Viridiplantae > Streptophyta > Pinopsida > Cupressales > Cupressaceae > Sequoia > Sequoia sempervirens. The sequence continues at coordinate 261,763,668 of VDFB02000013.1, read as the reverse complement.
TCCTCTTTTTTCATGAGCTCTAAGCATATGAAGCCTTGCTTGTATCATGAAGCATGAACCAACATTTCCCTTGGTGGCACCTTGTTAAAGTTATCAAGAGGTATAGCTTTGACATGGTTGAGCGGGAAGCCCATTTAGCGGCACGACTTTCCCCATAGCCACCTATGTGTTTGTGAGTGCATACCAACTAGTGTATGTACTTCACCTTTTTGGGTCTTCTCACTTGGGGGACCACCATGAGTTTTTTCACCCCAAAGTGAGTATGCATTCTCTTTTTCTCACAAACAGCCTAGATCTAATCCACAACTAGTTGGAAAGACGATCAAAGCTCAATCCAATTCCCTCTTTTCTTCTTTTATTTCATACTTGTGTTCCTTTTTTCTTATGTTTAGTTTGCCATGGGATCTTCATCTTGGGGTCTTGATCATCCCTCTTGATCATTGTCATTCCATTTTGTTGACATAAGTACACTTGAACCTCCTTGATTTTCATGGCTACTTTAGTGTGAGTTTGAAGTAAGTTCACCCTCTCACTAAAGTGGGGGCTAAATGTAGAATAGAAAAATGGATCTTGGACATTTTCATGGTCTTTTAGGTCTTTCTTTCATGATGCTTGGTCCATTTTTCTTTGATTTAATGTTGCAATGTGACTTAAAAATTCACATTAGGTCTTTAAAATTCAAATTATGGTGTCTTGTGAAGGTGTTGTGAAGTGTGGTAAAATATTTCTACACTTTCCTAGAATCTATTCACTACAATTCACCTAAAAATCACCTTTTTATCACTTATCAAGTCCTATTTTGAAGTGTTGTAAAGTCTTGTAACAAGATTTCATGCTTTTTTAGGCTTAATTTAACTATTTACACCTCTCTTATGCTTTATTTGACCCCTTTATGCATTCATAAGGCTTAATTAAGTGTTTTTTTGAGTGTAAACCCAACAAACAACATTAAATTCAAGATAATTCTCGACACCCACTTTCAAGTCCAAGGTGGGACCCATTCTCCATGTGTGGCAAATGATTCCCTCTTGGATCAAAATGCAAAATATTTCAAATTTTCTTTTGGTTTTTTATTCAAAATTACCTTATGTCAACCTGTGATGAGGTATCACTGACTTACTAAGGCACAAATGTGTATAAATAAGTTTTTTTATCCTCATTTTACATCTCCTAATTCATTCAAGAAATCTCCTCTTTCACTAAGCATTCACTTCACATTTTAGCACTTTGCATCATTCAATCAAGCATCAATCAAGTATCTTGGAGCAGCCATTGACATAACTTTAGATTTCTTCACCAAGGTTGTGGTGAGTTGAGGAAATTTGTATGTTATTTATTCATCTTTCCTTGTTCATTTCATTTCATTTCTTCATTAAGGGTTTGATTAACAAAGTTGGATTTGACCAAGGAAAATCCCTATAACCTAACCCTTAACCATTTTTCCCCTTTTGTATGTGTGTTTGCATACTTGTGCATGCAAATTTATCAAGTAATTAGGTGTTGAAAAGTGGACGAGAATTCAGCAAAGTGTTTCAAGTCAACTACATCCTATTTCAAGCTTAGAGACAACCTACAACCCATTTTCTATAGATTTGACTCTGTCAACTCGACAAGAAGACAAACTCAGATCTGGTTATACAAAATTGGTCCCTTATTTCACAAAATTTTGGAAGAGGACCGATTCACCATCAGTAGTAAATGATTCCCACCTTAAGGTTGGAAAGTTATATTTTTTTAGATTTCAGATCTCAATAGTCAAAAACTAGTTTCTAGAAGTTTTGGTCAGAAGGACTGATTCACCATTAGTGGCAAATGAGTCCCACTATTTATTTTCACTGATTTCTACCAGAATTTAGGACACTCTAGATTCATCATTCATGACCTAGGTGCAATCTAATTCAGCCTTCATGTTTTCTTTGCATTTGTTCATCTTTTAGTTCATGCTTGCATATCACACTGTGTTTTCAAACATTACATATTTCTTAGGTTTCACATTCATAATCAGCTAATTGCATTGTTTAGTTACATTTATATCATTTAATTTAATCTTAATCACATCATACATACATTAAATTGAGTAAACCACATTGATTTTAAGTGAGGTTTATCTCTCACCTTTTAGGTGAAACATCCTAAGAGTGCAAGAGTAGCCTATAAACCTCATTCCCAAAAATCTATGGTTTAAATGGAATCACAATGTAGTCATATTTTATAGCAAATAATTTATCCCCGTGCATCTTGGTAATCTATAATGTACAATATGGCCACTTTAGTAGAGTCCTATATGGTCTCCATATTATGCCATCCTCCTCAAGATAATCAAATATGACTCTCTAGTGTAATAGATCTCCACACTACCAAGATTATCTCAAAGTATAGTTGTAGGCTTGTTGATAGTTGAGGCCTGATATAGTGGGATATCCAATTAGTCTAGTACAATTGATATGCTCAAAGGCCTACACCTAAAGAAGTGTACATTATACTATTCTATGAAACTCTTGGTATACGAACTAACCAAGATCATAATAAAGGTGAGCAAGCATGCTTCATCCCCATTCAAAAATTGTTTGATGCTACTGCATCTCACATATATTTTGTATTAGGCCTACCTCAAGGTGTGTGCCTCATCCATTAGGTAAAAGAGCTAGTGAAATTCTCACACACATAATACACCAAATCAAAGGAACACAAGCATATAGAAGCAATTGCAATGACCAATGCAATATTGAGTATCATGCCTTATTTTTCAGCATGTGTGATCCTCCTGAAGAAGGATGGTGTCAACCCAAATGGGTATCGTAAGAATGTGGTGCGCGTCCTCCAATATTACTATCATCTCTCTTATTGGGAGATGAAATGTCCAAGTATTGACATCCCACCACTCAACCAACACCATCAACATAACATCTTGATACCACATGGGTGGCATGAGGTATATCCAAAATAATCTAGTAATATAGAGAGTTTGCTCCTCCTCAGTCAACCTTACAGAGAGTCTCCTCCTCCTCCTCAGTCAGATAGGTAACTTTCTCGTGGAGAAGGGAAAATAAATGTCCTCCTCAATGTTGACTGGTGCATGTAATACTTAGGAAGAAGCAAAGGAAATCATCAATAACATAGAAAAATCAATTAACCAATATTTTACAAGAAAAGATAAACTACCCTTGGACACTATGGCTAAAATGGGATAAGGTCACCATGATTTTTGAAAAAGCTTAAAAATAGTGTAAAATATAATGGTAAATTATAGGGTGAAGGTAGAACAACCTCACCTTTGGTGTGATGGCACCACATGCAACCTCATCTCAAAGAAGCTTAAGTCACAAGGGATGGTATGGTCATCGAGCTGGTATCTTCACTCCTCTACAACAAGATATCGCTCAATGGTAAATATCAAAATGATAGTCAAAACATGATTTTGCACTAACATATAGTAAACTTTCTTAATAGAAAATTTTACTCAAAACACCATAATGGGGGTAGAGAACTTTGTTTTTTATGTTTTTTTTTGCACTAGACTCTTGGTTCCATCATTTACCTTAGCTAATGTTTACCGATAGATGGTTTTGTGATATAATGACCCTATAATAAGCATTACCATCAACAAAAATTTGATGTGGTTAGATTGCTACCATGATTTTACCTTTATAAAGAAATCATAATCATGGGCATACATCTACCCTAAAATTTTATTCTCCATAGAAGTTTTTCACGTCTATTTCAATGAATAAGATTATTTTGAATAGCTAAAAAATCAATTTTGCAAGATGTGGTTCCTAACATTATGGTTTTGCGGATAACTACACTAGGGGATTTATTCTCCTCATTTACAAATGAATTATAATGTCCATACAAGTATCATTTTATGAAGCATGATTTATTTTTAGTACATTAGCTTTCATATACACAGAGCATCATATGGTGGCTAAAGTGGGGGCTAAATGTAATATAGGAAATTGTAATCCCTTGTAGTTGATACTATAATTTTAGACTTATTTTGAACCTATTTTTGTGAGCTTATATTTATGCATTTTAACCTTTTCTAAATAGGCCCAAATTCCCTTTAATATGTATCCCAAGGCCTATTTTTATCAATTTTCTGATACTAAAACAAACATTGAACAAATGCAACCTATCATTAATTTACCTTGAAAAAAAAAATTCTTAGAAATTTGGGCTAGGACCCATTCACCCATGGGTTAATGGATCCCCTTCATTAGCCAAGACCCAAATTTTAATAGCTTTTTGGTGATACTTTAGCATTCAAAATTTAACTTGCAATTGTTGGCTATTGAGATCTAATCTTTAGGAAATTAGATAAAGTCTAAAAAAATCGTAGTTGTTTCACCATTTCAAACTAGAGATCAGAAGTAGATAAAAATAAAGAAGAAAGAAATCACATTCAAGAAAGAAAAATTCAAAGTCTTGGGGTAGCATTATTTGATATTGTAGGTCTTCAAGCCCATTTTAAAGATTTGAGCAGGCTTTGTCACATGATTGAAGGTTGATGCCAATAGATGAACATGGTAGATTTTGTTGGTGTTTTCCTAGTACGCCTAAGGAATCTCTAAAGAGTAGCCAACTCCTATATTCAAGACCCTTAAAATGAATGGCCAACTGACAAGACTCAATCAAAGATTGAAATATTCTACACTTTAGGCTTTGTGGGACCTAGGAGGGTGATCCTTTCAACATTTCATTTGACTATCTCAATAAATGACATAGCAAATCACAGATCAGTTCCTATCAAGGGTAAATAACATAATTCACTCAAAGGTTAGCTAATCTTTAAGTAAATACCTTTCAATTCACTAGGAACAAGGAGAATATCTCACACACATGCCTCATAGTAAATGAATTTTATAAAAATTGTATACTAACCCTGAGTCCACAACCTGATATACTATCATTATCATTCAAGTGAACAAGACCATAACAAATAGACTAGTGTCTTCATCAATTGGGCGATGGAGTCATGCATCTTACAATTAGTGATATAGAAATTCTTTAAATCTGATAATTCTTGACTATTTCCATAAGTCTTTGCATTATGAAAACTCACTATACATAACACATTACTTCTTACCAAATCCTATATAAACTCTCACAAATCCATGGCCTCATATAAACATTTAATTGATTCTTTAAACCAAAGAAAAAGAAAACCATGCATTCAAACATGAAGTATTTGAAGACAAACAGAATATGCTTGATATTATATTCAAAATTTGTAAGAGATGTACAGAGAAGAGTATATGAATTATGCATGAAATATGCTTGAATATCAGTAATTTCTATAAAACTATTCAATATTTTCATATGCATAGTTCAAACACCAAGACAATTCGACCAATATATTTTCTAGTATTCTTCTAATTTCTACCCTTTTCGTATATAAGACCTAAAGACTCAAAAGACTAGAACCCCTGCAAATGAGCCATGAATTCCTTTTTATACTATAAGGGAGCCAACAAGCTTCTGGCTCGAAATGCATATCACATTACAAAATTTCATTTCATTTCAAATTTCAACATTTCCAAAATTCCCCACATGTTGATTCTATAGTAGCATGTTGAAATGGGGAAACCATAATTGTAACAACCACCAAAGAGGGAAAAGTAAAGTGCTGCCAAAAATTCCCTTAGCCACCAAGTAAGAAACACTTCTGACATTCACATCCCCATGAGAGCACACAGTCAGCATCTAACACCTCAAAAAATACCAGCCACACACATAGAGAGAAAGCAACCACCACATAAATTATCAAACAACACAAAATTTTCATTCCACATGGCACCTTTTCAGCAACTAGAATACTTATTGCCACCATCACACAATCCCCAGTACACATGTCCACTTCACATCATCACAAGAGGAGGAGAAGATACTTCAATCCCTTCTGCATTCTTGTTTCGTTTCAGCACAACACCATCTCGCCCGCTAGGAGTCCTGATAGCTAAAGGCAGGATGGACAATACCTCCACTCGAGGGGATGGAACTTGGCCTAGACCAATGAGATATTGGTGGTAGATAGAGTCTATCTCCATTTTAGTCTATAACAAGCTATCTGTGATATCAATGGGTGAGTTTTTTCATCTGAAAGAACCATGACCATATTGAACTTTCTGTTGAATTCTGTTGGAGGGCCCAACAAATTCTTCTCCTTTTGCTCCCATTTCCTCCAAGATCATAGCTTGACCCTTCAATTAGTGGCTACAGCTAGCAACAATAGGTGTAGATCCCTTACCATGGATATTCTCATGAGTGCTATGTCCTTGCCCTGGGTCCTCACCATGGGACTTATGTGAATTAAGTCGGGAAGAGCTCTGCATTGGAACAGATGAAGCACCAGGCTTATTCATCCTTCCACTAGAAAATATACTCTTGTAACCTTGGCTTTCTACAAAAACTCAAAAGACTTAACAACTAATTGCGTTGGTGAAAATAGCAACTCTCAATTTCTATTTATTGACTAATGCGATGATAGCAATCATCAATGCTCAATGAAAACATAGGTACAAGTTTGGAAATTTGTTGGCATGTGTATTGTCACCGTTTATTTACCAAGTGCATGGAAATATGTATATCATACTTCATGATTACTGGCAATTAAGTCTCCACAGGCACAAGGATCAATTTGATCACACCTATAGAGAGTATATCATTAATGCCCGCTAGTTGTAGAATAAAATGGATATCGCATGCCTATTTATCAAATTTTAATTCCATCCATTGATCTTTTCATGAGATGGTAAATCAAACAGATCACATTGAGCTGACTGAATTTGAGTTCCAACGGTGCTTTGTCCATTTTTCTTCGATCAATAACATCAATCCAAATCAGATGGCAATTCTTTTTTCTACAATTTTTTCCCGTCTTATGACTTGGTGGTTTAATCCATGTGTTGAGATCTCACTAATCTGAAAACCCTTAACGAGCATTCATTTTTTTCCTATGAGCCAGCGAGGAATAACGAAGATTGTTCCCAATGTTGAATCTTTGTCTTCAGTTCAGAACCATGGGCAGTAAGCTAGATAGTGGAAAATAGTCCCCACGTTTGTATAAGGACACATGTCTTCATCTCATTGACCTCACACTACATAACTGGTTGGCACTTTACATCTGCAAAGCCAAGGTCCTTTCCTACGGTCTCGAATCTGAAAACCTGCACACATGGCAAGGTTGGAATTAAATAAGGGGCCATTGTAAGGCTAATGGTGATTTGACTCTTGGAGATGAATGACTTAAGCTTAAGTCAATTGGGAAATATTAAAACCAAGCCTTAGGAAAACATTAAATTTGATGGCCACTGAGTGACCGATGTTCTAAGGCAGAGGGGCCAGTGAACGGATGCATACAATGGCTCAAATAAGAACTTAAAAAGTAGGAGACCGACAAGGCAAGTCAAATTGAAATTAGAACGACTAAGGATTTTTCAAAGGAAAAACCCTATCCATGCACATGGGGATGAGGGTTTAAAGTGTTGATCAAATCAATGGGATCCCCAGGAATTACAAGAATTTTTGGAAGATACATCAGTGGCTCATGTTCAAGGATGTATACCTCCTAGTGGGTATAGTGAGAATCTGGATCTCAGGTTGAAGTGGACCAGGGTAGAAAACCAAAACCCTGGAGCCTTCCTAGAAAAGGAAAGTAGACACAACAGAAACCAAACACACCAAACCAACCTATGTACACTATTCACAAAATATACATTACAATTCATTTCCATGAGAAGCCACTATTAAACAGTTGGATTTGATCTATAAACTGGAGGCCCTTCGCCCCCAAAACATGGGATAATTCTTTCCTCTATCAAAGACTTTGTCCTGTGCTGTTGGCAATGGGTCCATGTGAACATTATGCACTTCTTTACAGTTAACATGATCATGATTGGGGAAATTTATTAATTCCATGTTGCTCCATTCATTCACCATCTCCACCATAGGCACATCAAATTGAAATTAGAAAACAAAACCCTCATATTCTACAAAGTCATAAAGTGTAGGATCACATCCCATTTTTTCATCAAATTTGAAAACTTTGTAGATACTTTGGCTCATACTTGTCCAATCCTTTACAAGATCGAGAAAAATAAATACAGAATTAGGAATATCTTCCATCTTCTTGTCACAAGTGTTGTCCTCAAGAGGTGAAATAAGTTCCATAATAAGATTCATAAGGTAGGGTGCATCTACAAAAAATTGTAATGCAGCTTCATACTGACCAACATCATTCCTTTGGTTGTCCATACATTTGAACAGTCCTTCACATGGATCAAATAATCCTCCAATATTAACATATCCTATAGAATCATCAAATAATTCCTTCTCCTTAGCATAAAATGATGTTCCTTGAGCATACATGTATTCATCCTAGTTTTCCTTTTGGTCATCCAAGAATGGGCTCCCCTTAATATTCAAGAACATATCAACATATGGAACTTGAGTGGTTGATACTTCAACTATATTTTTAAGCACATGGCTAGTTACCATAGAGAAATCAACATAATCATTCACATCCCCTTTGATAGTAATACCACATTTAGATTTGTCACTACCATCCTAAACTTCTTTATCATGTGAGTCGTTGTCACATGTATATATCAGCAAGTCTGAGTCATTCTCTTGATGCTTGTCATGTACAATTTTTTCAATAAGATGTTGGTAAACCAATTCATTAGTGCTTGTGTTGTCACATTTGTCATTCAGTTGGGAAACTATGAAGTCAAGGTTGACATCTTCAAAGGTAAAATTATCTACCTCTACATCAACTTGACTCTTGCTTCTACCATCCACAACACATTCACTAGTAGTACTTGCTAAGTACTCATCTGGATTGTCTTCAAAAAGAGGGTTGCTCCTACACCAATAAGAATCATCATTCATGACTAATGCAATTTCATCAAACAAAGGATTTTTCCATATCTTCATGATGGTTTCATGCATCTCATCTTTCTCAGTGTCAGGATCCCAATCATTTTGATCATCAGTGCATACAAAATTAGTATAATTACTTAAGGAATAGAGAGAAACACTTTCAATATCCTCACATGAAGAGAATTTCTCACTGCCTACAAAACACACCCCCTCAAGGCTATTAACATATCCCCTACTAGAAGGAAGAGATTCCATCTCCATTTCATAAGAAGAATCATATTCAATAGAAGATTGGCTGAGTTTGATCTCATCCCTTTGATTCCTCATTTGTGCCATATAATTGAGACCAAGTGCATTCCCATCACTGATTGGTGCATCATTACTCCTAGATAAATCAATTTATGAGGCTTCACCATGCACCTCTTGTGTTTTCTTGTAGCCTATGGAATCCCAAGGAAGATAATTGGGAATTATTTCCTTGTCTTCACACCTTGTATATTCATTCTCATCACTATTACATGAATCTACTTCTATGTTGCTTGTAAAATGACAACATTGAACAGTCACTTGTTTAGAATCTGATACTCCTCCTTGATCTATCAATCTTATCCTTTGATTTTCCTCACTATGGAAATTATTACCCCCATTTTGGGAAACAACCAGGGGCATATAACTATGCTCAATATCTTCCATAGTGTTTATCCAATCCACTACTTGATCAAGGCTATGAGGCTTCAAATTCTTAGGCCATTGGCTCGCTCCTGACTTATAGGCTTCACAAAAAGAAATAGTGCACATTAAATCATTTGGCGTAAAACTCTTGGGTATCTCCATCAAAACATCTAAGAATCTTGAAAACAAGTCATATGGTGACTCATTTGCATGCCTCTTTATCTCATAAAACTTTCTAACAAAGAGAATTAAATTAGCCCTTCCTGACCTTGGTTGATGTGAGGTTGATGCTTGCTCATGTTCTGCATCTTGTAGGAGTAATGCAGATGTAACATCTATAGGCTCATTTTCCTGACAAACACTTTTATTTCTTGATTGACTTGGCTCAATAGCCTAAATTCTATTTGAGCTACCCATACTGGCAATCATAGGTCCCCTCATTATTGAGTATTTCAAATTGTTCTCAATATTCATAGCCTCTTTGTAGGATTTTTGTAAGGCAGAATGCTCTTTATCTCTTAACAAGAAGCTCATCCTACTTTCAAATGCTCCCAGATATACAACCAAATATTCAACATCATTTTGTCTCATATGTTCAGGGATTTCCCTTATAACCTTCACAAATCTAAGGTTGAAGGCAGGAATTAATTCTTTCTTATCCTTGGAGATCTCCATGAAGTTCTTTCTTGCAACACCTGGATTTACCCTTTCACCAAATTTCTCCATGAAAAATTCCTTAAGTTCATTCCAATAATGTACAAAGGACACTAGAAAGAAAGAGAAACAGTCTCTTGCATCCCCTTTCAGTGATTGAACAAATAAATTCATAACCACATCTTTAGAATCTATCTCATAATCACCCATCACATCACCAAATTCTTGCACATGCTTTCTTATTGATTTTGACTTGTCACCACTTAAATTTGGTATTTTATCTCCAATCTTAGGTGGTACAATATTTGGATATCCAAAAATATTGTCAAAGTTGAGGGCCCTGTACCTGTCAATACTAAAACTTCCTTGGTGGGAGAATGATTGTTCACCTTGTATGCTTTTGTCCATATTTACACTAGATGATATAAATTGACAATTCATCTTTAATTATTGAAAAGGAATTTAGAATATACTATGCAATTATACAATATTACATTAATTCCTTTTGTAAATATGATCCTAAGGAATTCAGCATGTACAATCCTTACAAATACTGCCTAAGATATAGCAATTTAACATGCTTCTTTTATCATAATGCATAAATCCCAACTTGTACACAAAGGCATGCTAAATCCTTACTAATATTCCCTAATAGTGCTAATTCACCTATTAGGGAATCATTTACATCACAAACATGAGAAATTCATCCTAATTTACCCATAATAAACTCTGATTTCTTCAAATTATATGAAAGTACCTGGTAATTTGCAGCGGTTGACTATCCTTTGTCTTTTAAACTGCAGATCCAACCAATTGATGTATTCTTTTTTAGGTTCTTTGAGTCATAGTTTCCACCCCCTTTAAAGAGGATTGAACTTCAAATGAGATGAAGTTCCTTTAAAAATAGTAAACTTTTTGGGCTATCTTCCATAGCAAAGTCACGTTCGAATCCTTCAATCTTTGATGCACTCCAAATTGTGTGCTAGGTCCAAGAATTTGTCGACATTTTAACAAGACGTTCAGATTCACTTCATTACTTGATTCTACATTTTATCTATGTTTGGATAATGATAATTTCCCCAACAGAGTCTCCATTTTGTTGGTGTTTTCCTAGTACATCTAATGAATCTCTAAAGAGTAGCCAACTCCTATATTCAAGACCCTTAAAATGAATGGCCAATTGACAAGATTCAATCGAAGATTGAAATCTTCTACACTTTAGGCTCTGTGGGACCTAGGAGGGTGTTACTTTCAACATTTCATTTGACTATCTCAATAAATGACACAAAAAATCACATATTGGTTCCTCTCAAGGGTAAATAACATACTTCACTCAAAGGTTGGCTAATCTTTAAGCAAATAACTATCAATTCACCAAGAACAAGGAGAATATCTCACACATGCCTCATAGTAAATGAATTTTAAGAAATTTTCATTCTAACCCTAATTCCATAGCCTAATATACTATCATTATCATTGAAATGAAAAATACCATAACAAATAGACTAGTGTCTTCATCAATTGGGCGATGGAGTCATGCATATTACAATCAGTCATATAGAAATTCTTTAGATCTGATAATTTTGGACTATTTCCATAAGGCTTTTCATTATGAAAACTCACTATACATAATACATTGTACTTCTTACCAAATCCTCTATAAACTCTCACAAATCCATGGCCTCATTTAAGCATTTAATTGATTCTTTGAACCAATGCAGAAACAAAGACATGCATTCAAATGAAGTATTTGAAGATGAACAAAATATACTTGATCTTATATTCAAAATTTGCAAGAGATGTATAGAGAAGAGTACATGAATTATGCATGAAAACTAATTTGATATCAATAATTTCTACAAAAATATTTAATATTTTCATATGCATAGTTCAAAGACCAAGAAAATTCAACCAATCTATTTTCTAGTATTCTTCTAATTTCTACCCTTTTCGCATATAAGACCTAAAGAATCAAAATAATAGAACCCCTGCAAATGATCCATGAATTCCCTTTTATACTGTAAGGGAGCCAACAAGCTTTTTGCTCGAACTACATATCACATTACAAAATTTCATTTCATTTCAAATTTCAACTGCATTTCCAAAATTCCCCACATGTTGATTCTATAGTAGCACATTGAAATGGGGAAACCACAATTGCAACTACCACCAAAGAGGGGAAAGTAAATTGCCACCAAAAATTCGCTCAGCCACCAGGTAAGCAACACATCTGACATTCACATTGTTGTAATAGCACACAGTTAACATCTAGCACCTCAGAAAATACCATCCACACACACAGAGAAAATGCAACCACCATAGAAATTATCAAACAACAAAAAAAATTCATTGCACACACCGCCTTTTCAGCAACCAAAATACTTATTACCACCAGCACACAATCCCTAGTACACATGTCCACTTCATGTTGTTGCAAGAGGAGGAGAAGATACTTCAACCCCTTCTTCATTCTTATCCTATTTCAGCACAACACCATCTCACCCGCTAGGAGTCCTAACACCTAAAAGCAGGATGGACAATACCTCCACTATAGGGGATGGAACTCATCCCAGAGCCATGAGATATTGGCGATAGCCAAAGTCTGTCTCCATTTCAGTCTTAGACGAGCTGTCTGTAATATCAATGGGTGAGTTTTGTCATCCAAAAGAACCATTACCATATCAAATTTTTCATTGAATTTTGTTTGAAGGCCCAACAGATTCTTCTCCTTCTGCTCCCATTACCTTTGAGCTCACAACTTGACCCTTCAATCAATGGCTACACATAGTAATGACAGGTGCAGATCCCTTGCCATGGATATTCTCATGAGAACTCTATCCTTGCTTTGGGTCCTCACCATGGGACTTCTGTGAATTGAGTCGGGAAGACCTCCACACTTGAATAGATGAAGAACCATACTTATTCATCCTGCCACTATAAAATCTTCACTTGTAACTGCGGCTTTCTACAAAAACTCAAAAGACTTGACAACTAATTACGTTGGAAAAAATAGCAATTCTCAACTTCTATTTATTGAACAATGTGATGATAGCAATCATCAATGCTCAATGAAAACACAAACGCAAACTGGGAAATTCATTGGCATGCATATTGTTATTGTTTATTTCCCAAGTGCATGGAAATCTACATATTGTTGATGGTGTTTTCTACACAACAACAACTCAGACATAATATAATATCCTATCTCTCTTGAAAGGTAAATATCTATTAGCAAGCTTCAAGAGATAACCCCAAGGTCTCTAATGTCAAGTCTTGGCAATGCATAAACAACTCAAATAATATGTGAAAATGTTGGTAATCACAAAGGGACCTTACTACAAACAAATATTGAATCTTAATCTTATCATATTTAGCAATTTGATGATACTTTGAATCCTAAATCTAACCCAAATAATAAAGAAATAGCAAAATATAAGGGTTTCAAAGGGATTTCTAAGATCAACACTAATCGTAAGATTAATAGTGCAATTGAAAAAATACTTGAAATGGGCCCATCCCTAAAAAACTAATTCTTGCTTGACTTAGATAAATCTACAATCTTACATAAACAGTGCAATCTTCTAAGGCACGAAATATTTTCAGATCATGAACATTTATCCAAAACACCCCTATTGTAATTGAAATGAACAAAAATTTACAACTGAACTAAGCACAATGAATATCAAAGTCCAGGCTAACTTTTCAAAGCAACTAACAATCAACTAGTTGCAAAAAGTATGGACTAGAGATTGCTACAACACTTCAAGCATCAAATCATAAACACCATTGAGTTATCTAGCTTATATCAAATAAACAAAAGCAATTTCACAAATATAGAATCACAGGAACCATGCCAGATAAACTAACACAAGAAGGTCACCAAATCACAATGCCTTGCATTAAATCATCCAAATTAGCAACAATTTCAATCTTCTGTTACAACACTTGCTTGAAAAATAAGAAAATTCCTAACTCCTTCCTGTAATGTTTAATTTGCTCCAATGTAAAACTATCTAGCCCTTACAAATGAGGTAATATCCCTATTTATAAAGATTACATATGATTTCGGCCCAAATAGGGTTACAAAACAATAGGTCCCAAAAATAAGTCGACCAAGAAGAATTCAAAAATGTGCATTAACTGCATGTGTTCCATCTAGGTCAGCCCGGGATCCCCAACATAGTTCGATCCAATGCACGTGAAGGGTGAAAAGGAATAATATGGAAGCACAAATTTTTATGAGGAATTGCATTAATTGCTCTCCCCTTTGTCCTTATCTCACTCCACTTTATCCTGCACCATCAGAAATACCTTCTCCAAGTCAGCCATAGGTGGAATAACTAACACCTTAATTTTCCTCTTAATGGATTTGATGTCCTCTCTTGATTGCTTAATGACCCTATCCCATTCCACCTTCAGGGTTTGATACTTATCCATCACTAAAATGTATGTGGTTGCATCATCTAACTAGTGTTCAGTAACTGGTTCCTCATTAACTGGAGAATAAACATCACACCACCATTTTCTTAGTTGCTCCAATTTCAAATGTTTTGGTGGAAACCTTTTTCTCCCTGTCATAACTTTGAAGAAGGAAATGTACTTGTCATATATTTCAGTCAGGGTATCCTCAATTTGCTTTCCTTGCTTATGCACTTTCTTCAAAACCTTTTTCCTTATTTGCAAAGTTGCATGCCATTCCCAGGGTTCTACAACTTTGGAAGAAGGAAGAATTCCATCACTTATCAGCTTATCTTCAGTATATTCCATAATGGTCTTGGTATTCTGCAACAAGAGATCAACATCCTCCCTATCTTGAGCTAGTACATTCTTTAACCACTCTATTGATCTTATAGCATCTCCACCGGTTGATAGGATATCTTTAATGGCATTATCTACTTTGGCTTCCACTCCCTACAACTAGTTCAGTGTGGCATGTGTAGTGGTTTTCATATTCTCCAACTCAGTTATTGTCTCCTTTGGTAGAAAATTTGCTGCAAATGATGAGGAGCTGATTTGGCTGATAGATTGCAAGGGTTTCATTAAGTCCTGAAAATACCTCTTCAGTTTATCATTCTCCTTCTTCAAATCTTGCTTAGTTTTCACCTCCTTCAATCTACTCAAAATAGCAGCACTAGAGCCTTCAAATTCTTCAACTTCCTGCATCAAGGAGGCAAGTACCAAGCTGATAGTTTTAACACTCTAATCTCTTCCAGTCACCTCGTCCTTATTCTTATCTTATACACGGATGGCAATGTGAATCACCCTATTATTGGCTTCATCTCTCTCAATCTTGGAGATAACCCTGGCTTTCTTCTTTGCTTTTCCTTTTCCTATATTTTCCAGTAATTCATCCCAGTTGGGAGGAGTATCATCCACCATAATTTGTTTACTCTTTAATTATTTGTCTAGCCAACTAGGAATAGTGGAATCCAACTACACATTACCTTGTCCAACCACATCTTGTTGCTCCTTAGAGGAATCCATATTTAGATTTTTCTCATCAGGAACTCTTTAGTTTTATCTTCACTTCCCTTTCCTGGATTCCTATCATCTTCCCCATCATGTTCCCTTCTTTATGCACTAGTGAAGGAGCCCTAATAGGCACATCCTTATCTCCTTCACTGCCTGTAGGTGAATCATCATAAGTCACCAAAGGGGACTGCAATATCTTTTCTATCTCTTCCTCCACACAATAGAGTTCACCTTCCCAAAATTCTGCTTCTTCTTGATCTGGGTGATCCTCTACATCCTTGGATTCACTTGGTGCACTATGAGTTTCATGAGAAGGAGGGTCATTATTCTATGGTAGGGGTAGCTAAACGAACACCTATCTTTAGCACACTATCCTTGGGAGAAGGATTTCTTGACCTCCTTGTGTATACTTGAGACTTCTCCCCTGAACTCTCCACGTTTACCATAGGTGGGCTAATTTATTCTTTCTCCTTAGAAGATTCATCTTTCTTATTTGAAGTCCTAGTTAACCTTCTCCTTTTGAACTTAGGAGTACTATCTTTCTCTTCCTCCTCATTAGGTTGTTCCTCTGTAGAATTCTTTGTTCTTGGATCATGCTTCCTCTTTTTAGCAATTGGTTTCCTTTGTTTGCCCTCTTATTTTGCTTGATAACCCTTGATCTTTATTTTAAAATGGGAATCTTCCTTAGCTTTACCTTTAGAAACCTGTTCACTTGATTCCTCAGTAGTGGAATAAACTCCAAGTCCCCCACTAGATCATAGGTGCATTGCATACCACCACTCTCTAACTCCCAAATCTTGTGTTTGAGCCATAACTTGGTGTACTTTATTACTAGATTCATGATCTATTCTAATTTTTTCTTCTCTTCCTCTAGCCAATCTATATCTCCTATCGGTTTATCTCTTGCAGGCTCATAGTCATGACTCTGAATCAAATCTCCATCATCTTCAATATGGTCAGGAATTTCCTTTATGTTGTATAGTCGAACCAAGTTAACTCGAAGCCTGGAGAAATTATTTCTCCTAACTTCAAATTCATCCTTACTGTTAGCCCAATAATCCTCTACATCATCCTTATGGTTGTACTCCCTATTGGGCTTTCTTTGTGCCTCACCAGTCCTATCAAATTTGGATCTCTTAGAATGGAAAGAGAGACCCAAAGTGCTCATTTCCTCCTCAGAAGCATGAGCTAAATTAATAGAGGGGAAAGCTTCATTACTACCTACCCTTAAAGGGAAATCACCACCAAACCCAGTCTTATGTTTGCTTTCTTAATAATTGCATCAAAATCACAGATTTGTCTTGTGACTTCCAAAAGAATGATGTGATATGTGGGATACCTATGGAGTCTATATGGGGCTCTCTAGAAACCATCTATTATGATGTACAAGAAGGTAGGGAACTAGATAAACCAAGCTCCAAATTTCTTGATTAGCTCCTTAGCATTTTCTAAGATCCGGACATGTTCTACACCCTGTAATAACCTAGTGATGTACATGGTGAATGTGTAATTCACCCTCCTATAACTCGTGCTACCCAAGTGTAATTGTGGGTATACTTCATAAATCACATCTTTCCAAAACATGCCCCTTGTATGGATGGAACCTTGCAAGTGGATAAACCAAGAGGTCATTGTGAGGGTCTTTGTCTGCAACACATTGCACAATTTTTTGTGTATCATTGCACTTATAATGCCTGCCCAATGGTAGTCAATATTTTTCTCCATCCTCAC
This sequence comes from Sequoia sempervirens, assembly GCA_007258455.2. Taxonomy (NCBI): domain Eukaryota; kingdom Viridiplantae; phylum Streptophyta; class Pinopsida; order Cupressales; family Cupressaceae; genus Sequoia; species Sequoia sempervirens. The sequence continues at coordinate 261,746,259 of VDFB02000013.1, read as the reverse complement.
AATGACATGGAACATCCATTTTTCAAATACTCCTACACTCTTCAATCCTACCACCCTATAGAGGAGTGTGATGGCATCATAGTATTCCCTTTTGAATTTTCTCTGAATAGTTGCTTAGGTAGTTTGGAGAAGTGAGACTTGGGTTTCTCTAGCCAGGAATTGATGACCTACTATGATTTGATGATGTCTTAATTATAATACTTCTTCACTATGTCCATATCAAAGCCCACCACATGAGACCTATAAGGCATGTCAAATTTCTAGGCTATAGACATAGGGTTAATATTTTCCACTATTCTCCCTTGAGGACCCACTATCCTTTGAGTTCCCCTGTCATAATGTTTGGAACATTCTAGCACCAGCTCGTAGCATTGAACTATGGGAGGAAATCCTACTACATGGGACAATCCTAAATCCAATATCCTTCTAGCCAACAAGGGAAGGTTCTGATCTGCCATCCTGGCCTTGAATTCTTCATAATCCCACCAACCAACATTTGTATTTGTGACTTATGACCAGATGGAAGTCAACTTGCTTTCTAGGACCCCACTCCTTATATCCATTTTAATCCTCTCTACCTCAGAGATAGTAGAACCTTCAACACTTGGATCTTTCTACTTACCCTTGGTCTTCTCAGCCACTATCTTCCTTGATTCAACATGCATCCAACAAGAAACCAAAATAAATCCTCCTTATAATATTAGAACCAAGGTTAGTCACCCATGAATAACATATTCATCATTACATTAGCTCAAGATCATGACAAAAATCCCTCAAATCAATAATAAAACACAATAATTTTAAATCTGGGATTTTGAGCAATCCGGGGAAAACCGGCCAGAGAGGAATTATGGGAAATTCTATGTCATGCGGAATTCACCGATTAAGCACAAATTTCATCAATTCAATAATTACAACATGAAAGGAAAGCACATAATATCATTTAAATCATCAATATCAACCATGAGATGCCAAATACACAACATCAAATTCATTCATCTCTCGAATTCTTTATACTGCAAAGTATTTTCAAGAAAATCCATCGACAAAGGAATTCCACGAGGAACTTGAAACTCCGAGCCTTTTGCACACCTCCGAGAAAACAAAAGAGTAAGGGAAAATCAAGAAATTTTGAGGGTACAAAAATTCTGTGAAGACCTCGAGATCCTAAAAATTGTCATTTCTCACGATCTCGCTGAGAACAATCGAACGATCACAAATTTGAAATTTTAGGCTCGAATATAGTTTTTTTATGTCTCCTATTAATTTTTTTAAGTCCTCAACTCTCTCAGAGGGAAAATGGTGAGGATTGGTGATGCCCTAGGTTGCAATGTTAAAGTCTTAGATTTGATTATGAAATATATGCCATGAATGCAGGGAAAGATCTTGGATTGAGATTGAATTGAACTCAATTGTTTGGTTGAGCTCAAGATAAACTATTTGAGGCATGCCTAAGTGAGCTACTAACTAATGAAGTTGGGGATAGGTTCACAAACTCACTTAGGGAATAATCTTCTCTAAACCCTAAATCACAAAAAAATTAGTCACAAGTTGAGCCTAAAGGAGTGATTTAGGAGGGCTTGACACCGTAAAATTACTGACTCGACTAGGGGGTTTTTAACTAGGTTCTAAGAGTCTGCGAAAAAACAAACTAAACCCTAGTTCTGGAAAACTTGACACCAAATCAATAAAATTTGAGCTCTAAATGCATTCAAAATGTCAAAACATCACATTCATTCATCATCCCAAAGGAAAGGAAATAGCTACTTACCACGGATGAAGCAAATCTAATTTAAAAGGATATCGATAGCAAACTCGGATGCCCTAGCAACAACTGCAATGACGATGCAAGAAATTTGCTACTGAATCCAGAAATCAACTAATCCAATTGCCAAATTGTTAAACACTCAAGACCAGGATCTCAAAAGCAACAAAGAGAAAATGATGAGATCCAAGTGACACACAATCCCTAAAGAAGTTACCTAAATACTTGTCACAAAGATCATACTGTCAAGCATTAATGCCATCGACAAGACAGGTCAAGACACAATCCAAGAATTCGATGAAGTGATGAAATTTTTGAGAAATCTAGTCCAAGAGGAATTCTACAAGGAGCCATAATCTTTGAATAATAGGGTTAAAACTTGCTCATTAGACCTTTAGGAAAACCAATAAATTCTGCCCAAAGTAGAAATTCCCAAAGATAGTGAAAAGCCCATATTTTATCCAAAACTTAGGATTTTCAATGCATAACTTAAGGGATGATCAGTGCAAGCAATATAAACATTCAAGCACATGCCTAAGAAAGAAGATTCTCAAAACCAAAGGGCCAAATCATCATAAATCAAAGAAAAAATGGGGTCCCTACTTTTAGTGGGGCCTGTGTGCGAAAAATGCACAACACATCATATTTCATGATTACTTGAAATTAAATCTCCACACACGTGAAGATCATTTTGATTGAACATGTAGAGAGTAGATCATTAATTGCCATTGGTTGTAGAAAAAAATGGCTTTCACATTCCTATTTATCAATTTTGAATTCCAATCTTTGATCTTTTGATCAGATGGTAAATCAAATGGCTTAGATTGGGCTGACCGGATTTGAGTTCCAACAATGCCTTTTCCATTTGTCTTCGGCCAATAACATTGATCCAAATCAAATGGAAACTCCTTTGTCAGAAATTTTTTCCCATCTTATGACTTGGTGGATTAATCCATGTGTTGGGATCTCACTGATCATGCAACCCTTAATGAGCATTCATTTTTTTTCCTACGAGCCAATGAGGAATGACAAAGATTGTTCCCAATGCTTAATATTTTATGTTGGTTCAAAACCACGGGTGGTAAGCCAAACAATGGAAAATAGGTCCCACGTCCATATAAGGACACACATCTTCATCTCACTCACCTTGCATTGCATAATCAGCTAGAACTCTACTTTTGCAAACTAGCAGCCCGGTATGGCTAGGATCCTTTCCTACGGTCTCCAATTTCAAAACTTGCACACACGACAAGGTTAGCATTAAAATAAGGGGCCATTGTTAGGTTGACAGTGATTTGACCCTTGCGAATGAATGACTTAAGTTTAAGTCATTTTGGAAATATTAAAGCCCAGCCTTAGGAGAACATTAAATTCGATGGCCACTAAGTGACTGGCATTCTAACCTAGAGGGGCCAGTGGACGGATGCATACGATGGCTCAAGTAAGAACTTAAAAAGTAGGAGACCGATAGGGAAAGTCAACATGAAATTAGAATGACTGGGGATTTTTTCAAAGGAAAAAACCTATCCATGAATGGGGATGAGGGTTTAAAGTACTAATCAAATCCATGGGATCCCCAAGAATTACAAGAATTTTTGGAAGCTCCATCAGATTCAAGTATTGGGATATGTATTTGGCCACTTCCCTCTACCTAATGACCTATTTCTGATTGTTCTTATCTTTAAGATTCACTAAATTTTTAGCCTAGGAAAGGTATCTATACATTTTCAAATTTACTTAGGGTGCCTTGACTGCTCCTTAAGTGGATCTTATCATTTTCAAATTGAAATCATACTCTAATGAACTTGAGTAGGGTTTCTTTCTTTCTTAGCTCATAACATTTCCTTTTATCTAATGATTATCTTTTTATCAATGTTTAATTACCAAAGTAGGGTTTGACCAAGGAAAAACCCCATAAAAATAAATTAAAGGTTTAAATTCAAAGATGAAAATTTGTAGGTATAGTAATAGAGAGAGTACAAAGGGGTACGACATCACATTTTAAAGTTCTAGAAAGGATCACAAATACCTATTCACCTAGGGGAAACCAGTCCCTCTATAGACATATGAATCAACTTTTGGTGATAGTTACATACCCTCAAATATCTCCCATATCTACTTGCAAAGTGTTGTTACAGTTTGTCTATCTTTGGGAATATTAATTTACGTATTAGGTCATATAGTTCATTTAGTTGCATCAATTCAAATCATTCCTAATCATTATTTGTCCCTAAATAATTACCAACCCAGGATGATTGACTCACCATTGAGGTTGAAATTCAATATTTTAGTTTTGTGGTTGGTATTCTAATGAAACCTTGGGAAGATGGCCCTTAAATCATAGTTTCTCCATATTAAGGGTACTAGGGTTTTCCCCCCTTTTCCCAACATTATAGTAGCATAATAATTCATGATACATTGAAAAGTCTATGTGGTATTTACACCATGGAATAAAAATATTAATAGGTTCACAAAATTATTTCTACAATATTGTTTGGCTACATTCCAAGAAACTATTAGGATGTGTGTGATCTTGATTGCTAATTCTTAACTTTAAAACATCCTTTACATTTGGTGATAATTTAGAGTGCCAAAAAAATTGAATTTTATTCTTTATGTTATCTATTAACTTCTTATCAACATGTGGAAGCCTCCTACTAAAAGCACATGTATCATTTTGAATAGGTTTATCAAGTCTTCCTCTTCTTAAGAGTGCTCTAGACAATGTTTTATGATTTAGGTTTAAATCAATACAAGTTTTCCTTATTAAATGAGCCTTTCTCAAATGATGGCTTACTAATGAGGTTATGATCACTCTATCAACAACTATCTTATCTTTGTCCTTACTATTCTTTCCAATAGAATTTAAAGCACTAAAAAGATTTTTGACAATAACACTATTTTTTTGAATTTTTGGCAACACGAGTCTTTAATTTTTTAATAGTGGTCTTATTTTGTAAGACTTTAGTACTTAACCAAAAAAATGACATTGTTTGGTCAATTTCTTATCAAAAAGTATCGATTGAACATATGGGTATCCCACAATCAAACCGTTTGTGATTGTAGATAAGGGGGATTCACTACTCATGAATCTCTTTATTCTCAAGAGATTCCCAAGGGGAAAAATGCCCTAAACTACCATAGGGAACAAAGAGAGAGTTCTAGAATCGGAAGAGTAATCACAAAGGTGTTTTGGATAGACTAATGGGATCTTAGACAAAAGACAATAGTGTGGGATAAGGATGACAGTGCGACATGTTGGAGTCCTAGAGGCACGTTGGCATCTCGTACAGACCAGAAATCAAGTTTATCATAGAAAAAACAAAGTGACTACTAAAAATTGGATTCCTAAGAACTTACAGAATGCAGGAAAATGATAGAATGTAACAAAACTAAAATAAAGTGAAGTATAAATGATAAAGTGAGAGAATGAGAAATAGAAACTTCTCACAACAACCCAACTAATGAAGCCTCCAACACATGAATATCTTCAATACCTACATGTGTAAGATTGAGAGAAAAATTGTGGGATTGTATAAGGGTTTTCCTTAGTCAAACCCCCCATTTTGTTGTTCCCACCTCCACAGAAAGCCAGATAGATAGAGAAGTGAAAAAAGTAAGCAAATATGGCATGATAAAAGAAATCCCCACTCAAGGAGGAGAACCTATATCATGAAATAAAGATGTAATAGATAGGGGATGTGAGAAATTATAGGATGCTTGCAAGCATAAGATAAGGGAGATGTTAGCTACAAGGCTTAAGGAAGCCAAAGAGAGAGGCAGAGTTGTGAGAGCTAAGAGAGCTATGTAGAGCATTGTAAGAATATGAGAGTGCTTGAGGATGCTATAAAAAACAAGATAGTTGTGCAAGCAAGAGCAAGATGGGAGAAATTTTTGGGAGAGGATACAAGAAAGAGAAGAAAGCCAAATGAATTGAAAATATAGCATTTAAGGAGAGAAGAAAGAAAAGAATATTCTCAAGTTGTTACAAGGCATTCCAGACTATTACCACCGACAAAAATTGCTAACAAGGGGAAAACATGCACAAAAATGGTTTGTTTGAATGTTAAAATGTTGTAGGATTCTTGTGTGGTGTGTAAAACTTTGTGTAGTGTGCTAGTGTCAAGACACATCTCGCTACAAAATTACAAGAATGGGAAAAGCACAAGGTTTGACGCATAGCTGATGTGCTAAGGTAGTTGCTGAAAAGGGGCATCCTAAGAGGGGACAAAGCTGATGCAGTGGCTGAAATGAGCCTATAGAAATTCTAGGGGAATGGACACTAAATAAAATTCAAGAATGTATGTGAAATTGCAAGGGGTGCAATTGTATGACATTATAGTGATGACCTTTTTTCATCAAGTTTATCTATTATGTACTCATATATTTCAAGTAACCATTTTTGGGCTCTTAAATGTTCAACATTTTATTAGATTCATTACAAATAGATGGATTTAGGATTTCATTTTCTTCTTTGCAAATATCCTTTCTTCTTGTGTAATTTGGAGATACATTGACATTCATTGTTTCATTTTCACGTATTTCATGTTCAGCAATAATATTTATAGTTTCATACTCAACATTGACAATTTCATGTTTTACATTTTATTTTTCAATTTCATGTTCAAAACTTTCAATTTTAATTGAGTGTTTAATGTTTTGATTTTCATTTTCACGCTCAACATTTACAATTTCATGTTCAACATTTTGCTTCTCAATTTCGTGTTGTATAGTTTCAATTTTAATTTTAATTTCTTCTTCAATATTTTCAAATTCAATATCATGGTCACTTTTAATTTCACTAAAAGGTAAAGAGGAGCCTTCTCCTTGAAGATAATTTGGCATACCTCTTCTTTCCACCCTCTTCCTTACTCTATCTTTCTCTCTACTTGCCTCAATTTCCTCCAATTAACAATTCCTCTTCATTTTCGGTTTATGGAAAATGTTGCTTCCCATTATCCCCAGCTAAACAAGTACCAAAATGATTGAAAGAATAAAATTTTATGAAAAAAGAGTTCTCCAAAAAAGAAATTATGTTTGTAATGCATAGAAATCACGATATTCCTAATAGAGTAGAGAATTTGGGGACTCTTGGAATGGGAAAATTTGACTTTTATCCATTTTTGAACTAAAAAAAAAGGATATTTATTTGTTAAGCAAAACAAATATCCATTTTATTTATAGTCATTTACAAAAGCATATAGGGTATGGAAAACAAGGTTTACAAAATAGATATATGTTTTCCTTTAAAAAATAGATATCCATTTTTTAAAGATTTTTATATTAATATAAATAATATAATATTATTTATTCATATTATATATTAATTTATGCTTAATATATATATATATATATAAATATATATTATAAAAAAGAACTGATAAAAGGCATGAAGGCCTAAAATATTATTAAGTATATAAAAGTTTGAATTTACATATAGATTCCAGAGTAGATATATTGAATAGATACAAAGTGAAAATCCCTAATATTTCATGCAGGGAGATTCATAGAGATGACACACAAAGAAAGCATATACTAGCATATCAAAAAAAAATTCCCATAGAGTCAAGCTGCGACAAAAAAAATACCATAATATGAAAAATGCTCATTGAACAAAGATATAACATTATATTTTACATTGTAACATGGGATTCATAGACCAAAACATAATTTTTTAACCTACATTTAAGACGAAGCCTACACAGAAGAATCCTTTGAGCTCGAGGTGGATGGAGGTGTGAGTGGATAGGGATCATGGGAGAGAAGGAACATAATTTCCCTATAAAATTCTAACACCTTGTTGCAGAAGGTGTCACCCACTTCATTTTTGTGTACCCTAAATTCCACTTCTATCCTCCTATGCAATGCATGTTTGAGGGCCACATATATGCAAAGATATCCAAAAAAATTCTACAATTTTTCATTTTTGAAAAGACCACCTTTCAAGGCTTTTCCATTATGAAAATCATATTCTTGAATTACCAATTAAAGGCTTGGCCTACCAAGAATTTTTCCTACACATAGTCTATTGCCAAGTGTGCAACCAAACAAATATTATAATTATAATAATATTTATATTTAATAAATATAATATGTTATAACTTTAACATAGTATTATAATATTAAATATAGATATTATTATAATGTATATTATACTAAAATATTAATAATATTATATTATTTATATTAATATAAGTATAACTATATTATATAACTCAAACTCTATAGTTAAAAAAATGGGTACGCATGTTTTAAATAAAGGATATATGTTATGTAAACATGAAGAGCTTAAAACTCATCTGACATGTCACCATATATATATATATATATATATATATAGTGAACAACATGGGTAATTGTGTTACACAAAATAGGTATTCATTATATTTGTGACCCTAAATGTTTTATCTATCCTAGAGATGCACAAAAAACTATAATGCAATGAGAGAAAAACACAAAGGGACACCTCAACATTAGCCTAAAAAAATGATAACACAAAGAAAGAAGATAAAATAGATATCGTAAATGGTTATACCTTCTTTGCTGCTGAAATTCCTTGTTTGGCCCTTGTGATTGTATGCTTATATGCTCCTTGGATGGATATGGAGATGGTTAAATGCAAGATTTACAATATGATTAGATGCAAGTACAAATGACTAAACGGCTTGGCTAAATGGCTAAAATAATGCTTGCAAGTTGAGTAGACAATTTGGAAGCATAAGGGTGAAAAATGGATAAGTCTTGTAAAATGTAGTAGAAAAAGGGGGGTATTTATAGAGAAATTTGAATTCTCTAGAGAATTCAATGGTCGAGATTAAGCCACCAAGGTCAAGATGTAGGGCTATGGTGAGTTGAGGCCTCACAATCCCTCACATCTTGGCATGTGGAATGTGAGATGGCCTAGGATAAAATGATGTGGAAGTGAGGTGGAAGGGAGGTACATGATGTGTAAGAAGGACATGTACCTTGGAAGTACATTGGGGGATGAGAAGAATATTGGGTGAATAAATGTGAATTAAAAATTCACATGCTTGGAAGAATCCCATGGACAAGACAAGGTTCCAAAAAGGGAAGTACTTGTCCACATGTGACTTGATGTGACAAGTCAAATATTCTAGAAGATGCATGGGAAAAGGGGATTCCAAGAGGAATAAAAGTGAATTAAAAATTCACATGGGGAAGAGAGGAGCCTTGGATGAATAAAAAGGAATTAAAAATTCTTTTTGGGATGGGGAGAGTTGACCAAGGTTCTAATTAGGCTTAACTAATCGGTAATTAGAAGATAATTAGAGGGTAATGAGGATTAGAAGCCAACTTGCAAGAGTTGGAGGATGTGACACATCCCTAATGATGAGATTAGAGGGTTGATTAAGATTAAGAAAAAGTTACGTGACATGTGAGAAATTAAATAAATGTCATATTTATTTAATTCATTTGATGAAAGGGTGATTGAAGAGATAAGGTATTTAATTATTAATTAAATACCTTAGGGATTTGGTAGAATTAAGGGTATTAATTAAATAATAGTAATATTACCTAATTAATACAAATAAAAGGATGTTTAGATGAAAGGGGATAAATTTGGATAAATTAATTGTCCAAATTTAGGTGTCTACAATATCAAACATACAAAATCTATTATATTATATATTATAACATATAATATATAATATTATGTATTATAAGATATATTATACATATTATATATTATTATCTTTTTAATGTTTTATATATTAAATATATTAGATATTACATTTATTAATATTAATATATTATGTTATTATTAGAAAAGCTATACTAATAAATTGAGATAGGGAGAGATAGGTATATAGCTTTAAGGAGGAAGGGAGGGGTAGGTGGAGAGGTGGGATGGGAGAGGTAGGGTGGGAGGAATAGAGGTAGGGAAAGAAAGAGGGAAGGAGG